>CM021107.1:181890247-181930800 GCA_007115665.2 Sequoiadendron giganteum | reverse complement strand
TTTTGAAATCAAAGTTAAGAAACAAACTAGACAAGAATTTGGAAAATTGCTTGAGGATGAAAGGAATTGCATATAATGTCAAAAATATTCCTTTTAAAAGGGCACTCACAATCTGGAGGTCCACATGTGAAAGAAGAGGGGTCGGGTTGTGCAACACAGGCTCTCCAATTCCAAGAGTCGTCAGTACTGGTGGTGGTACTAGTGGCAGTGGCAATGGGCCTGGGATAGATCAAGATGACAGTGATATTGAAGTTGACACAAATCAAACAATAAATGTTGATTTTGAGATACAGGCCGAACAAAGTGCAGAGCAGTCTCCGAATCAAGATGAATCTTTTACTTTATTTGAAGATGAGCATCAGTTTGAGGACCCTGACTCCGTTTGGGAAATGGAAGAGAATTATCAAGTTTTAGGTATTTTTACTACACTTCTTGAATCAGTTTCCATTGTTCCAAAGTCCAAACTGTAGTTGATGATATTTTATATTCTACTAAATGAAAATTGTGAATCATTGCACTTCAAGTTCATGATATATTATAATCTTATTTTATATTGCACTCAAGCACTGCATGAATCATATTCGAAACAATAGTTGATGATTTTTTATATTGTATTCAAATAAATTGTGAATCATTGCACTTCAAGTTCAGGATATTTTATTTAATAATTTATATTGCACTCCAAGTCTCCATAATATTTTATATTATATTGCACTTCATGAATCATATGAGGATTTTTAGTCAAAACATAACAGAAGCTAACAGACCAACAGTTCAACATCCATAACTTAGAAATGAATAAAATAACCCCTTGATCATTTTATTAAAAACAATGCTATGTTTATACAATGGAGAGACATGAATTCGAAATGAGTAATTTACATTTAGATGCTATTACTGTCCTGAAACATCAAACTCTAATGAGTTTAAAACCTACTACAGAATGACACAAAATCTAGAACAACATTTTGACTAAAACAACAGGCCCTTTACAATTCACTCTGCAACTTTACTTAGACTCAACCTAAAATTATCCAACTTGCTGACCCGTATTTCTGGCCTTGAAATCCTTCTTATAGAGAATGAAGGAGAAAACTAGCATTGGGCCATAAATACACATGTCACTGGTCACTTGGACCCCCCTATGATATCTCAAAAAATTGTTACAACAACTGAGTCCCATGAGAATCTTCTTGTTTTTCCCATCCGCTGGAAAATGGCTGATTCACTGGCCAGTTGCCAAACCTCAAGAAACTTGCGCCAAAAGTGGCCCAAAACTATCATCAAGACACAACCAAAATATGTTATAACTTTGTGGTAAAATAGAACGAAGGAAAATTACTTAATGTCGATCAAATTGAGCCATAAAATGTCTCATCCGCCATTAAAGCTCACTTGCATGCCACGCCAAAGGCTCCAAGTTTCCAATCGCATTTGATGCAAATTCAAATCCCAACCATTAATCCTTCACTTTTGTCAGAGCATCGAACGACTGCCTTCAAAAAGGCTGATGTAATCTCCATCTCAGCATGAAGGGCCCACCACACTATGCATCACCAAAGGAATACACATGGCACTCGCCCATGATATCGCAATCAATAAACACCTCGCATCTTCTGATCACGCGATGACGGGCAATCGTTGATCTCCATCATCAGCAATTATGTTCATTCATAACAGTCACGTTGTTGAGCATAACCATCGAGCAACTTTTTCATCAAAATTATAACACCTCCGTTGATTTTGAGCCCGTGCATCTCATAGCCACTTTAGTAACCTGCCATATAATGTATATCTTTGGGTTGGGTCTTTTCTGATGTTACCTTTTTGAGGGTGGTTTCAAAACAACTTATGTCCCATTGAATAATCTAGGGCGGGCCCCTTTTAATAAAAATGCTAAATATATCGCCTAACCTTTTATTTCTCAAGTTTGGGTTGGACCGTGCCCTATGTTTTAGAACAACTTTGAGCCATCGTTTCTCATTGTCCTAGGTGGTGCCCCCTTCCCTTTTTTATTTTAAGTAATTGTATTATTTTGCAGGGGTTATTTTTAGTGACTATCGATTTCCCTACGGTTGATCTTAACTGTTCCCCGCGATCTCATGATGACATCACCGCTGGTTGCTTGGTGATTGCGACATCACGGGCAGGCGCCACGTGTCCTAGGTTGTCGATGTTGAAAATGAGTAAATAAAGTGCTTAATATTTGTATCAAACTTTAGTACGTTATAGAGTGGGTTACTAAACCAGATGTGAGATGCACATGCTCAAGATCGACGACGATGTTTTAACCTTGATGAAAAGTTGCTCAACGGATAGGTTTTGGTGTTGCTCATTGTTGTGAATGATCATGATCGCCGATGGAGGGAATCAACGGTTTCCCACCATCACATGATCCTAAAGTGAAGGGTGTTTAGTGATTGCGATATCACGGGCGGACACCATGTGTATTCCTTTGGTGCTATGTATTATGATGGGCCCTCGATAATGACATGGAGATGTTGTCAGCCTTTTGAAGATGGTCGTTTGATCATTGATGATTTGACACGAACAAGAGATCGACGACGAGGATTTAAATTTGCATCAAATATGATTGAAGTCGTTGGTGCAACATGCAAGTGAGCTTTAATGGAAAATGAGATGTCTACTGGCCATTCTTTATTGGCTTTAAGTAGTTAATTCCATTCTATCTTCACCACAAAGGCATTCAAATATTTTCGAAGTGGTCTAGGACTCTAGAGCCAGAGATTGATTTTTTCAAGCAATTACAGCGAGATTTGGTTTTCTGCAAGGTGCGAAATCCCGTGAGTTACCTTCTATGTCACGGTTTCTGTTTGAATGTGTTTTTTGTGGAGGGTTGTTTTGTGTTGGTTAGGGGTCTTTTTGATTAAGACTATAAGGTTACCGATTCTTTTGAATTGTGGGAAATTGCAAAGTTCTGGTGTAATTTTGTTTTGGGTAGCCCTAGTTTGTTCAAGAATTTGATTTTAGGAGAAGCCCTGGTTGTTCGAAATGGTGCCATCAAAACAACATTCTAGTCATATTGATTATTTGTAAAGGAATTTATACGATGATTTCCTAGATAAATTCCCACTATCAACGAATGACAAGAAAAGGGGTTTGGTTTTAATGAATGGGAAAGCCTTAGGCGAGGAAATAAGGTGTAAAAACTATAATTTTGCAGATGCTAGGGTCCAAATGATGGGCCTAGAAATGTGCCTCATCCTTTCTGTAATGGCTGGAGGTACAATATGGGGAAATAGTTGTACCAAATGTATTTCCTGATATTGACCTACTCAGAGCAATGGCAGCATGATATGATCCTGTTACAAGGATTATCAGGGATAATGATGGTGGGGTTCTACTAAATATAAATGTAGATGAGATTCGGCAGGTTTTCGATTTGAGTGAATATAGCCCATTTTTAGTTCGGGTAGATTTTGAGGAAATGAAGTAGGAATATGCCAGGTCACGGCCTCTTTTCAAATCAAAATTGCTTCCTCCTCATTTAGCCAAGGCAGACAGTTCAACGATTCACATCAGCCCAACTGATCGGGAGCCTTTCACGCTGAGTTGTTTTGTTGATCACTTCTTGGAAAAATTTTATTCACTTCGCTAGATTTTAGGTTTCAGCCCTAATACCATGATGCCCATTGCTTATATGTTTGTGGGGGCTCAAATTCAGCATCCCAATTTTTATGTAGTGTACGATTATGCATCTTTTCTTGTTGAAAAGATTCATGAGGGTTTGTTGAAGTTGCATATGGGGGACACTGGTACTCCTTTCTTTTGGCACTCCCTATTAATGCATATGTTCCTATACAAGAATGCCGACGTCTTCTCAGAGAAAATGGACTTGAGGCAAGAAGTGAATGGAGAAAGATTACTAGTACAGGTTTGGAGTGCAGATTTATCTTGCAATAGGGGAGGTGCTAGCTTTGTGCAGTTTGATAATTTTTTTGCTTCTAGACTTAGAGCTAGATTGGTGGTAAATGTGTCAAGGGTCCCTGAGCAATTGTATGATTTCCTCCAACCCAAAGTGAGGAAGCCTGATTTGAAGGTGTGCCATAATTGGGGTGACATCATGTTATACCCATAAGCACTGTCCTAAGGGTTTATGGTTTCCAGGGAGCTCCTCACATTCTCCCATATAATGTACCATCAAGGATGGGATTTTCTAAGGTCATGTGGCAACTAGGTTGCATTCATGAGGATAATTTGACAGGGAAATGAAAAGGGACTTTGTTCCCTGATTATACTGTTGTTTCAGATTTTGTCTTTTCCAAGGGAGGATGGGTCCACTTTGGAAGATTTTTTGATGATTATCATTTGAAGAGTGGATCTAAGAGGTAACATGACCTTGAGGGATTCTTTTCCCTATTCAAGCAACGAATTAAAGGTGGCAAGTTTGCACATGTTTTCAATTTTCCTAAGAATCTAATCAGAAATGAGTTTGATTTGAGCAGGCAGGAATTGAATAAAGAGAAATGGATTGCTTATGAGAAACTGCTGGCTGTGGTGCATAAAATGGATCCAAAATATGATCCACTGATGGAGTTCACTCCATTTCACAAAAGAATAGATTTCTTGATGAATAACTTCAAATATATCATGAGCACCTTGAAAACCAAGAAAGTCAATTTGGAAGTGGACTTGGGAATTCAGAGACCAAAGGTGAGGCCTGAAAAAATAAGGCCAACTTATCAGCCACCAGAGGACAGGCCTCTATATAAGAGGAAGAGAGATGATAGCAGTGATGAGGAGGCAGGAGATAAAAGGGGAAAAAAAATAATGCAAGCATCATCACAACCGGGTCAAGGGATCAGGAAACCTGGAGGGATAAGGATTGTGGACCTAGATTCACCATCGAGAAATGATCCTATAGAGTTACTATTAGATCCAAGCCTAAAGAGGCAAAGGGTTGAGGAAACACAAGACGCTCTGATGGATGAAATAATTATACCTGATCAAGACATGCAAGTTGGTATCCCTTCTCCTCCTAGATCAACACAATTGGTGTTAACTGATATGGATATAAAGGGGCAGTGTGTATAGGATGCCAGGATGGAGGCCTGGAAAGCATTCCTGGATGATGGTGCCTTTGTGAAGACTCATGTATTCTTGCAGTTAATTTGGAGAATGAAATTAGAGGAATATCAGGATAAATGCAAGAGAAGGAGAGAGTCAAGACCTGATAGGTCTAAACAGGAGAATGATGATGAAGTTAAGGCCAAACTAATGGAGGAATTCAAGAGAATTACTCCTAAGGAAGGAAGGAGACTTGTGACTCAAGCTGGTGCCTTACTTATTCCTGAATGGGACATAGCTGATCTTGTAGCATTCAATATTATCCTGCAGTCTAAGCATCCTATGCAAAATAGTGAGGAAGAGGTTGAGGCAGCTCTGTAAGACTCTGCTTTTAGTGAGGAATATGAAACTCTGGCCATATGGGCATTGGCACCCCAAGGTAGAAAACCAAATGTGGCTAATATTGGCCCAAGTCTAAGGGGAGGTCTCATCATCAAGAGAGCTTCTGAAACCTCAACAACATAAGCCACAAGCTTGACATTGAATGTGGCCAAATTGGCCCAAAAGATAGCTGAAAGGGAGGAAGCTAAAAAGAAGAGTCTGATGGAGAAATACAATGTAATAATTGGGGAATATAGTAGAATACAACAGAGGAATGTTGAGTTGTAGTCTAAAGTAGATAGACTGAAATATGGGCAAGTAGGAGAATCCTCCAATGCCCCTCGTATTAGAGCACTACCCACTACTTCAGGGTCAATCACCCTTAATATCCCAATAATTTCTACTCCTGGGTCCCCCATTCAGAAACCTGCTCTCACCCCTGCACCAGAGCCAATAAAAGAGGAAGTTGAGTATTATGTGGATCCTACCAAAAAGCAAATGTTGAATAAAATCATAGAATTGCAGGCTTCCCTAAAAGCAAGTGAGGATGATGCAACTGCTAAACACAATGAGGTGGTTAACACTATTTTGAGGCATCTAAATGAGAAGGTTGATTGTAGGTTGCCATCTATACATTCTTTGTATTCTTTGTTCTTGGGTGGAATTAAAAGCATTAATAGAGATCGGGAAGTAGTTCTATCGTTGGTTGAGAAGTGGATTCCTCGGGCCACTAATTTAGATGTTATGTTTAAGGCTTCTAGGTTTGATGCAGACAACAGGCCTCAGTAATTGAAGCCTACTCAGATTTTTGTGAAATCATTGAAGGGATTCCAGGCCCTACCTGATGATTTGAGTAGAAAAATTAGAGAGCTGTTAAAGAGTTTTGATGACTGGAATGATACTTTTCTGCTAGATATAATAGATGCACAGGAAAATATTAAGACATTGCAGCAGTGGTAAGATAGGGCAGAAGAGGTTATTGATGCACAAATCAAATTGATTTATGATGACTCAGACTATGACTTGCTGGTGAGCAATATGGATAAAATAATTAATACCAGTATACTCTTAGAGTCTTGAGAGAAGCTAACCAAGTTGTGGTGAATTACACACCTTACGATACTAGGGTGATCGAGGTGGTGAATTTTAACTAGCCAATGGATGAGGAATACTAGAAATGGGTGGACAAGTACTTAATCGAAGAGGAGTAAAAAAGTGTCTATTATCGACAGCTAACAACTCAGCTGTTATATTATAACTAATTATTATTTTTCTTCCATGATGGATTTTGGCACAGGTTTTGAGACATAGCTAATGTAGCAGCTATTATGTAATGAGTTGAATCAACGGAAAGATGCTCTGGGACTCGGTGGTTTTAATCATATTTTTGAATTGGCACATAGCGGTCCAATTGACCAATGGCATGTAATTTATTGCCCAATGTTTGTTTGCTCCTTCATTTTCTATAAGAAGGATTTCAAGGCCAGAAATAGGGGTTGGCAAGTCAGATATTTTAAGGTCGAGTCTAGGTATAGATGCAGAACAGATTGTAAGAACCAGTTATTTCAATATTAATACAATTTAGGTTTGGGCTTATTCGGTAATGGGGTTTTAGGTCTATGAAGATTTGATGTTTCACAACAGTACTAGCATTTGAGTTATGATGTTATATTTCGAGCTCATGTCTCTCTTTTGTATAAACATATCATAATTTTGAATAGTATAATCAAGGATTATGGTGTTCATCTCACTTCTCTGGTGTGTATGTTTTCTATTTTGGCTTTAATTCAAGGAATTAATTAAAATGCTTGGATGGAATCATGGATGGATATGTTTGTAAAGGGATTTAGTAAGAAGTATTGGGTTAGGATATGGATTGACACTATTGTAATGCAATATTTCCAAGGATCTTATATGCTATGTATTTGAATCTATTGTTAAATTTTAAATGTTTGTGAATTTGATGTTAGGTTTTGAAGGCAGATATCTAAAAGCTAAATGCAGATTTTATCAAATAAACCAGAAAATAAAACACACACAAGAAAAATTAACACAAATAATTTAGCGTGGTTCACCCAATATGGGCTACATCCACCAAACCGCAACCATCCAATAATTTCATTAACCAGTGTAAAAACCCTATTACAATATCACAAATAATTGTCTTTTCTTATCCTACTGTAACTCTATTACAAACCCCTTATAACCAACTTTTTAGAAGCTTCCAGATTAGGGCTATACAAAGTTGGGGTTTTCCCCTTTTTGGTGATTTTTCTCTTTTTTGGTAATTCCGCGACAAAGCAGGAGAAAAAAATTTCTCGGGGGCTACCGCTCCCGAACCCCCACCCGGGGCCCATCCTAATCCCGGACCCCGACGAGGATACATGAAGAGTGTACAGTATACAATGATCAGTCGCCACATACCAACAATCTCCCACTTGGAGACTGAACCTGGACGACACCGGTGCACTTACAACTCCCACTGGAAATAAGCACCTTGGACCCTGCTACTTTGTTATACTTTAATTCAACCTTGAAGGCCAACCGAAGCTGAAAAGGAGCTCATCTTCTCCCTTATCACCGCCTTAGTAAACATATCCATTGGATTTATATCTGTATGTATCTTTTCTAGCTTTACCTGTCCATCCTCCAACACTGACCGAATGAAATGATAACCAACTATATGTGTTTGGTTTTAGAGTGCAAGGTAGAATTCTTTGCAAGATGTATAGCACTCTGGTTGTCTGTGACCAAGTAATTTTCAGCATGTTGTTTTCCCAACTTTTCCATGATAAATTGCATCCATATCATCTCCTTTGATGCCTCTGTGGTAGCCACATACTCTACCTCTGTGGTGGATAAAGCAACCACCTTTTGCAACCAAGATATCCAACTTACTATTGTCCCACCAACGGTAAATACATAACCTGTGGTACTCCACCTAGTATCGATATCCCCTGCCAAATTTGAGTCAACATAGCCTTTTAAATCTGTATTACAGCCCTCAAAACATAAATATTTATCTGATATACCTCTCAAATACCTGAGAATCCATTTCACTGCATTCCAATGCTCAATTCCTGGATTACTCATATACTTGCTAACAACTCCTACAGCATGTGCAATATCTGGTCTCGTGCATACCATGGCATACATTAAACTACCTACAACTAAAGCATATGGTACCTTGGACATTTTTCTTCCTCCTCTTGTGTCTTTGGACACATATCTTTAGTCAATTTTACATGATTGGGCAAAGGTGTGTTGATAGATTTTGCATTCTCCATATGAAATCTCTACAACACCTTTTTAACATAATCAGTTTGAGATAAAAACAATTTCTTATTTTTCCTATCTCTTGTAATATTCATACCAAGGATTTGTTTTGCTGCCCCCAAATCTTTCATAGCAAATAAATTTGCTAACTGTTGTTTTAACTCCTTTATGTGATCCATGTTAGACCCCACTACAAGCATATCATCAACATATAAACATAAAATAATGTAGCTATCTTCACCTAACATCTTAAAATAAACACAATGGTCTGAATTACGCCTGTTGTAAACTTGCTCAACCATAAAACTATCAAATTTAAGATACCATTGTCAAGGTGCTTGCTTCAAGCCATATAAACTTTTCTTCAATCTGCACACTAGTTTCTCCTTACCTTTGACCTCAAATCCTTGTGGTTGTTCCATATATATTTTCTCTTCCAAATCACCATAGAGAAAGACATTTTTAACATCAAACTCTTCTAAATACAAATCTTCAACAGCCACTGTAGACACTCAAATTTATCCTCGTATCACATTATTCGTCTATTGATTAAAATGATCAATTCATTCAATACTTTCTTCTATTCATGCATTTCATCAAATCATTAAATCATTGCATTATCATTTGCATACGTCACATTATCGTTTTGCACTATCATTCATTATCACAATAAATTCATTATCATAATCATTCACTAGCATTTCATAATAAAACTATATTATCATTTAAATCAAATCATTTGCATAAATCATTCACTTCATATTGCATTTATATAAAATCATTAAATCATTTCATAATGCATAATAAATAATAGTCGTTTATAAAACATTTCATAACCATTCATAAATTAAATAATTTCATTTCGACAAATTATCATTCTTACATAAATCATTCTCATAAAAATATTAAAATAATTCATGATAAAATATTAATAAATCATTTTCATCCATATTAAAAATATATGCATTTAATTATTTTATTCAATCTTTCACTATTCATTTAATCTATCTTCTTTATCATTTCCACTCATATGCATTTCATTTCACTACACCATGTGGGATTTTAAAAATTCATTATTGCAATATCTGTTTATCCCACATTTCTCATTCTCAACCTCTTTGTCATCAAAGATTCCTATTTAAACAGGACTCTCTTCTCATTTTGACCACTACACGAATCTTGCACATGCACATATCTTCACAGCTTTTCTTAATCCATTCACTAATAGTCTCTTGATGCATCTATGCTTGCAAAAATCTGAGAGCAAAAGTGCATAACAAGACTTTGGTGATAGGATGCCAATGGAGACTGGTTTTTGTTTGGAAGCATTTTGATTATCTTTGGTAGTTTAGAATAGTTTCATTTCTAGTTTTTGCTTTTAAATCTGAAACTGCTTCATTGTTGAGGTCCACAAATGATGGTTCTTTTCCATAGAATCATTCATTTTTGAGAGCTTACAAATGGTGAACCTGACATGAACGAGCAATCATTTATTTGTTTCTTCATTTTTATTGTTGTCTCATTTTTTTGCCGTTGTTGGGTTGTTTGAAACCATATCAACAATATCAAATTTGCTGAAGAAGTATGAGAAACAATGAAATCACATTTTTCTCTTTGCTGCCACGTTTTTCTCACTACTGGATAGTTTGAAATGCCCAAAACATCTCTAAAATTGCCTTCTGGTCATGCAGAATGTCTCAGGCATTGTTTTTGAGGTGAAAAAGTTCATTTACAGCAAACAAAAGCTCTAAAAAATAGCTTTAATTAAAAAAAACGTGATCACTGCAACATTTGTTTGGCTGCACTGTTGATGGTTACTTACATTGCTACTGTTGTCATCATGAGAGAATAGAAGAGATTGTTGTCTTTTTTTCATGACTGCAGATTTTTGAAGGCTTTTACTGAAAACTGTGAATGGATTGCAAATTTGATTTTCATGGTCTGTTGTAAATTGAAATAGTTATTTGCCTAATTTCTTTATGCTTCTGGCAGCATTTTATGAATTATGGCAGAATGTGTTTTAATATTCTGATATGCTATAGGCCAAGATGCATGAATGCTTCCCATTTCAGCTGTCACCATTAAATACTCCAATTTGTTATTTTTTGTTTTTAATTTGTGAAACTACTGCAACATGGCGCATGACAGAGCATAATAACTCATGATTTTAAACTTAGTTACAGGTTTATTTTAATCTTAGTTTTAATTTTATTTTTACCTTAGTTTACTTTAGTTTTAGTTTAAATTACGTAAGTTTTTAGTTTAGCTTTCATTTTTTCTATTTTTTTAGATTTTAGTTACTCATTCTATTTTAATTTCTTAATGTAGTTTAGATTTTTAGTTTTTAGATTTTATTTTGTAGATTTTAAATCTGGTTTTAGTTTTTAACTTTAATTTAGATTTTTAGTCTTTTTAGTTTTTAGATTAATTTAGTTTAGAATTTAGTTTTTAATTTTTAATTTAAATTTAGATTAGTGTAATTTAATTTAGAATCTAATTTCTAATTAGTTAAGATTATAATTGCTAATTTAGGTTAGATTTTTAATTTTTAATTTAGTTTTTCATTTTTTAATTTTAATTTAGTCTTATTAAATTTAAGTCTTTAATTTGATCTTATTTACTTTAGATTATCTTTAAATTAGTTTTAATTTAGATTAGTTTTTTTATTAATTTAGATTAACTTTAAATCTTAGATTAAATTTTAGTTTAGATTAATTTTGGGATTGCATTCTAACTTTAGGATAGATTTTTATATTTTAATTTAGAATTCTTTATTTTTATTTTGGTCATGATTTGATTTGCCTTAGTGGGGGGCTGATTTAATCTTTTTGTGACTTGTGCAGGACATTTCGTTGAAGAACTAAAAATCAAAACATACGCTTGACAAAGATTGAAATCAAAACTACTAACAACATTTGGTGCAAAACGATTGACGAAGACATGATTTTGAAACCAGTTGTCTTTTAAATTAGAAAACACTTCAATTGGTGCTTTAAAAATGAACAATTGTCTTCTCTCAAATCAGCTTAACTAGGGGATCAATGAATATTGTTTGCTATGCTTGAAGGCGGTAGGTGATTATGCTCTCACCTTGTGCAAACTAGGTGATCAGAAAGCTAGACCCATCTATTTTATGTGTTACCCCGATTCAATAATCGAAGTATCCTCTCCCCTTGCGCACTTGTACGATCCTGGGTGCAAGAAAAACGGTTATTGACTCTAGAACTTGGGCCTGCCTTAGTGGGAAAAAGTACTCACCCCAAGGCGACTCAGACCGGCAACGGAGCTTTTTGGCCAAGCTACCCCCGACCGGTATATAAATGTGAATCCTAAGGGAAAGCCTAGGATTACGAGTGCGGATATGTCATACGAATCAAGTAGTACTCCCCAAAACCCTGTTGAGCGTAACCTCTTCAGGCTGCAGTGCCTCCTAAACGGAGCTTAATCTTGTGCCCCATGTATGGCCACTCGAATGGGGGTCCCGAATTAAAAACCTTTGTGTAGTTGCCAAAATCCTTCTATTTGCTAGCGCAGCACCGGTCGGTGTGAAGGCATCCACATCTTCGCAGTTTTTAGTAGAGGTGATCAATCTGCCATGGGAGTTTCATGGGGGTTGGAAGCTTGGTTGGCCTGAGAAGTGAGTGCACTGTAAGGGGGAGCCCGTGCAGCCAAGCTTCTGGATTCACCCGCTAAGAATATGCGATTGGGGAAACCCACGTGGAATCTAGCAGATATTGTCATTTCCAACCTTAGGATTTGTGCTTGTATTGTTAAACTCAAACACTTTGTTTGCTATATCTTGCATGTGTGTTCCAAAATAGACCTCAAACAAACATCACACCTAGTAACTCATCTCAAACTTTGCAAATCTCAAAGGGTCCAACAACACAAACATACAACATGAACCTATCACTTGGATTTCTTGGGGTCATCATCCTTCAATTTTGATCTTTCAATCCTTGCATTCCACCTAGCTCTTGCATATCCATACATATTCATATCCCTTTCATCCTAGTCCTTGCATATTACATAGTCCTTGCATATATATAACACTCCACCTAGTTCTTGCATGTTCAACCCCTTTGCATATCAAGATCATCTAACCTACCCTTTGCACGCTCCAAGAATTTAGTCCTTTGCATATTCATCATCGATCAAACAAAACCCTTAGCTTGCACTTAGGCTACTCTTCCTAGGTCTTGAAATCAAACCATTGGCTATCAATCACCCGCATCACTTGAGGTTCATCATCCTTGAGTTAGGGAACATACCATTATCCTTGAGTAGGGCAATCCTTTTGGAGTCCATCATCTCCTACATACCCTCTCTTGATCATTGGTCCTTGTGTCTATCCATCATAACACAAGTAAAGCCTTTACATCATAACCAACTTTGGACCTAGAGTTTCCTTTGAGCTCTTGCATTCTTAGCTTTTCATACCATATCATTTTCACATCTCATCTTAGAATCATATCCTTTTCATTGCATCCTAGTCTTAGATCTCATACATTACCTTGGATTGAAAATCAAAACAATCAACTATGACCCTTAGAACAAGAGCAAAAATGTTTCACGAAGAAGGGAACCCTTGGGGAAGAGACTTTGATGGCCAAGATAACATTAGTGTTGCAACTAGAGAAACAAATGAAACTAATGATGAAGAAATAACCAAATCCGATATAGAAGAAGCACTTAAGGATCATAGATTCACTAAACTTCTTACGGAGGTAGTCAAACGTAACCCACAACAATACTTCAAAGCCCTTGTTGATGAAGGAATCAAAATGCCTCCTGATTTTGACATGTCACTACTCATGATGAATGACCAACCTGAATCTACTGGATCTAAACATCCCAAAACAAACAACGATGGTAGAATCAAAGATCATAGACCCTTTTATCTACAACCAGGTTACAAGTGATCTTCAAAGATCTCAAAACCCACACCAACAAATGATCCTATTTTGAATGAGCTTAGAACATTGAGACAAGAATTGGACACCCTTAAGAACCATAAATCATCATCTCATAAGTTCTCCATTGAAGATATATGTCCTTATCCCTTTGATCCAAGCATACCAATGCCACCTTTTCCTAACCATTGTGACATACCAAAACTTGACAAATATAATGGAAAAGGGGATCCTAAACATCACTTAAGACAATTTTGTGCAACTACCATGGAATTCGCAATTGATGAAATATACATTATGAGATTATTCCCCCACAGTCTAGGAGGAGAAGCTATGGAATGGTTTTCACAATTACCCCCGACCATCAAATCCTTTCAGGAATTGGCTGATAAATTTGTCTCCAATTATAGTTTCAATTGTGACTTTAAAGTGACCATGACAAACCTTTTCAACACCAAACAAAAACCAGGTGAATCTTTTGTGTCATTTTTGCAAAGATGGAGACATTTAACAAAACGATTATCGTATGTCATTCCTCATCAAGAATTGGTTGACCTCTTTTGTCGAAATTTGAACAAAGAAATTGGGAGGGAACTTCGCCTCAAATGCTTGGATTCCTTTGATGATGCCATAGAAATGGGATTTCAAATTGAACAAACTCTCATTGATGATGGAACCATAAAACTTAATAATGATAGAGATCAAAAATCAAATTCGAACAACAAGACACCTTTTTGGGTAAAGAACAAGAATGTAGTCAATGATGGAGTTGTTGATGCAAAAACAACTAAAACATCATCGCCTGTTTATAACCTGAAAGGTTCATCTTCAGATAAAGGAAAAGAAAAACAAATAAGTTTCCCTAAACAAAATTTTACACCATTGGGACAATCACTTGAATCTGCATTAAAAGAACTTCTTGTAATCAATATTATAATGCTACCTGAAATAAAGGAATATAATCCACAAGTCAAACCCCCATGGTGGAATGAGAATCACTTTTGCAACTATCATAGACATAAAGGATAGAAGACTAATAGTTGTAATAAACTTCGACATCTAATACAGGACCTTATTGATGATGGTAGGATAGTGGTTGATGGACACACTCCTTTCCGTAACTCTGATCGTGAAGTGTTTAAGAACCCTTTCTCTAAGCATGACAAGGATAAAGGAAAGGCCCTTGAATCTGGTGATGGTGTAAACTATACTACTACTAAGTATGACTATACCATACATAACATCAGTGAGGTTGATAATCATGTGAACAGTTTCATTATAAAAGGCAAAGCACCTGATTGCAAGGTTACTACCCACAAAGGCACAATCACCCTTAGAGGTCCTAATTCAAAACCCACTCCACCAACTTCACAGTATAACCTCATAGAGCATTTAGGAAAAACACTCGCACAAATTTCCATACTTGAGTTGCTACGCCTATCTCCTGAGCATAAAGCTATCCTAGATAAAGTGCTTGCTACTACTACAGTGCCTACAAACCTACATGTAGACCAATTCCAAGCTATGGTGGGACATATCACCTCGCCTTACACTATCACTTTTATTGAAAGTGATGATTCATCCCCTCAACAACCGCATAATGCAGCTTTACACATTGACGTCCTTATCAATAATGCCAAGATCAAGCGAGTTCTAATAGACGGAGGAGCTGGTCTTAATATTTGTACCCAAGAATTGATCACAAAATTAGGGTTTTCTGAAAATGCAGTTGATCCGAGGAACAAGATTACTATAAAGGCATATGATGAAGAGGAACGCTCTTCTAAAGGATCAGTTACTCTACCAATCAAAGTCGGCCCTGTGGTAAAGGATGTGGTTTGCCAAGTCCTTGATCTCCCACTGACCTATAATATCCTCCTTGGAAGACCTTAGATTCATGCAATGCAAGCAATACCTTCTACCTACCACCATTGTATTAAATTCCCACACAATGGTGTTGAAATCACAATACAAGGAGATCCCAACCCTTTCATGTACTGCCATAATCTAAGTCCTAAAACTGAAATCACAATCCCAAGCAATTGTGAGTCATTTCCTTCCCAAGCATATGTTGATCCTGAGTCCCTAAAAGCATCCTCCTCAAAATCCATGGAAGTTAAGACCAAATTAAAAGTAAAAGAACAAGGGGTGGGAGAATATACTTTGAATCATCCCCTTTGCATTGGAAAGTTACCTTTATCTCCCCATACCTATGGCAAACCACAAATGACTAAGACCACATCAGATGAAGAGTCTACAGTGACTTGTCAATTAACCAATCTCAAAAAATAGGGAGTCCTCTCTAATGAAGTAGAAGAAGCTGATCTCCTAAAATGGCTATACAAAGATGAGGATATAGAAAAGGAACAAACTGAAATAAAGATACCTGTTGGACAATATGGTAAAGGTTTTGATCTTATAAAACAAATGGGATATGATGGTAAAAGTCCTCTTGGCTTACAAAAATAGGGTATCTTGGAACCAATACAACCTACTCATATGCAAAAAGTCCCTAGTTTAGGATATGATGCGTAGAAAGATAAGACCTTGAGTACCACATGTACTTCAAGTAAGGAAGTAGAGTCCTCTAATGCTACATAGACAAACGAGGAAAGTACCATCAATGAATTCATTGACATTTATGACTATGATAGTATCCCTACCCCTGAACTTGATCATAACATTTGTACCCTTGAATCCATTCAAAATCTTGATTCAAAACATGACCCTTTACCTTGGTTCACCCCGAACTCATTGATTTAGACCAGAAGGGACTGCCACAACTGGATGCATTTCAAAATGATGAGGCAATCATAAACTTTCTGGGAGCCCAAGAAGATACACCTTTTGAGGATCATAAGACAGGTTTCACCATAGAACTCAACAGTGCAGCTTACTTTGGGGAGGGTGCCAAGCCTTTCAGTCGCAAAATTATTGAAAATATAAATAGGTCTTCTAGTGAAAACCACCCTGTGGCACTATTAGACTCGAAAAAAGTAAAAATAAAGGACGTATCCAAGGGTGAAAACCTCTCTGAGGCGCCTAAGGATGGAAGGCTTGACACACTTCCCTTAGCAGTATATCATGAAAAGTCATCTATACTAGTGGAGAAGACAATACCAGCTAACTTGGGCACAGAAGAAAAACCGAAGATAATTCACCTAGCAGAATCATTAACACCTGAAGAGAGAATAGAGCATATATAGTTTTACAAGGAAAGACAAGTCAACTTTGCATGGTCTTATGCAGATATGCCAGGACTTGATCTAGATCTAGTCATGCATCACTTGTCTTTGCCACCGGGGGCAAAACCTGTTAAACAAAAGTTGAGAAAAATGCACCCGCATATTGCTCTATTGGTAAAAGCCGAATTACAAAAGTTGCTAGATGTGGGATTTATAAGACCTATTGACTATGCTAATTGGATTTCAAATTTGGTACCAGTTTCAAAACCTGATGGGGGCATCCGAATTTGCATGGATTTTAGAGATTTAAACAAAGCTTGTCCTAAGGATGACTTCCTCCTTCCAAACATTGACATGATAGTGGATTTGACGGCAGGACATGAAATGTTATCCCTCATGGATGGTTTCTCAAGCTATAATCAGATTAAAATAGCTCCTGAAGATCAAATTAAGATAGCATTCACTTGTCCTTGGGGAACCTTCTATTGGAATGTCATGCCCTTTGGGTTGAAGAACGCCGGAGCTACCTACCAACGTGCAATGACCACTATCTTTCATGACATGATGCATACATATCTAGAGGACTATGTATATGATTTGTTGGGAAAATATTACACGAGAGCTGGACATCTAGAGATCATGGATAAAATTTTCACAAAATTAGAAAAATACAAAGTCCGATTGAATCCCAAAAAATGTGCCTTTGGGGTAACCTCTGGGAAACTCCTTGGATATATTGTCACATCTAAGGGAATTGAAGTTGATCCTGCAAAAATAAAGGCTATACTTGAAATGCCTCCACCTAAGAATATCAGATATTTGAGATCATTACAAGGAAAACTTCAGTCTATTCGCTGCTTTATATCACAACTCGCAGATAAATGTCAACCCTTTCAACATCTACTACACAAGAATGTTCCATTCAGATGGGATGACAAGTGTGAACAAGCTTTTCAGAAAATCAAAGAGTATCTGATGACACCGCCAGTATTGGTACCTCCCATAGATGACAAGCCTTTAATTTTGTATATATCCACAACCACCATAGCACTGGGGGCACTTTTGGCACAACATGATTCTGAAGGAAATGAATGTGCTATCTATTACATTAGTCGCACTCTAGTGGGATATGAGCTCAATTATAGTTCTATTGAAAGAGCATGCCTTGCCGTAGTTTTTGCATCACAAAAGTTGCGACATTACATGGTTACACACCAGACAAAGCTCATTGCAAACATTGATCCTTTTAAGTACCTCTTGAGCAAAGCAGCACTCACGAGCCGATTAGCTAAATGGGTTATGATTCTCAGTGAGTTTGATATTGAGTACATAGAAAGAAAAGCTATTAAAGAACAAGCTATAGCATATCAACTCGCCGATGCTCCTGTGACAGATAATCATCCTCTTATTATTGAATTTCCTGATGAATCAATATTCAACATGGAATCTACACATCTGTGGACTTTATATTTTGATGGCTTCTTCACATAAGGTGGTTCCAGTGCTGGAAATCTCTTTGTCACTCTGCAAGGGGATTGTATACCTAAAGCTTATAAGATACAGTTTCCATGCACCAACAATATTGTAGAATATGAGGCCTTACTTTCTAGGCTTCGTATGGCGGTGCAAGGGAAAATCCTAGAGTTGTGTGTTCTTGGTGACTCTCAGCTAGTGATTAAACAAGTTAATGATGACTACAAAACAAAAGATGAAAAATTAATACCTTACAAAAGAATGGTGGATGACTTCAAGGCCTATTTCACATCAATTTCCTTTGAGAAAATTTCTCGAGATAGCAACCGAGCTGCTGATGCAATGGAAACAATTGGTTCACTTGTAGAAATGCCACGCAATGCTACCTACTGTGAGTTCTTGGTAGAGCCTCTTTTGGAACCCGCTTACAATATACCACAATCTGAAATGATTTGCCTTATTATTGGTCCTAATTCTCAATGGTATGGCGATATTTATACCTATCTCCAAGATAACACCCTTCCATCGGATCTATCCAATAAATCTCATAAAACCTCTATCCGTCAAGCTTCCCGCTATGTAATCTTAGCCAATACCCTTTACCACCGAGGTCTCGATGGAACTTTACTTAGATGTCTTGAGCATGACGAGAGCAAAACTGCTTTATGAGAAGTACATGAAGGTATATGTGGGGCACATTCTAGCGTTCCTACCTTAGCCAAAAAACTCTTGCGTATGGGTTATTATTGGCCTACAATGGAAATAGATGCTTATCAATTTGTTAAAAAATGCAAGCAGTGCCAAAAACATGCAGACTTGATACATGCTCCTACACAGAAATTATAGTCTCTTACTACACCATGGCCCTTTTATCAATGGGGACTCGATCTCATGGGCAAGATCCATCCACCTTCATCCAATGGTCATAAGTTCATTCTCATTGCCACAGATTATTTCACGAAATGGATTGAAGTTAATCCTCTCACTCATATCACTGGAAAACAAATAGCCACTTTCATACTGAACTACATCATCTGTCGTTATGGTGCTCCTTTATCCATCATCACAGATAATGGGTGTCCATTCAAAAATCAAGATGTCCGTGAACTTTGTGAGAAATTCCATATACACCATCATTTCTCCACACCTTACTATCCTCAAGGTAATGGCCAGGTTGAGGCCTCTAACAAAACCATTCTTAAAATTCTCAATAAAAGGGTCAATGAAGCTGGTCGAGATTGGCATATTCAATTGAATCCTGCCTTGTGGGCTTATTGCACAAGTATCCACACTCCTACAAGTGCTACCCCCTATGCCCTTGTCTATGGATCCAAAGCCATCTTTCCCATCGAGGTTGAGTTACCTTCTTTACGCGTCTCCTTGTGCAATCACATCGATGATGAAGAATACCGAGTTTCCCATTTGCAGGAATTGGAGCTATTAGATGAACGAAGACAAACTTCTTTTAACCATCTTAGAGCATATCAAAAGCGAATGATTCAAAGTTATAATCAGAAAGTGAAACCACGCACATTTGAGGTTGGAGATCTTGTCCTTCGTGAAAATCCTCACAATCAACAAGACAGAGAAAAGAAGGGTAAATTTGAGCCTAACTGGTTGGGTCCATACGTTATCACTGTTGTGTATGGATCTGGGGCATATCAGTTATCTACTCCAGAAGGTGAATTGCTTAATGATCCCATCAACAGTATGCACATTCGCAAGTTTTATACTTGAGTACTTTAAAGGGTACACTCTTTTAAAGTCCTGAAAAAAAAAAAAATGGAAAAAGTCCTGAAAAAAATATTAAAAAAAAGTGAAAATAGTAAAGAGAATCAATTCGTTCAATGGTGAAAACCACTTTGGTGGTGCCTTGAGCAAGTACCATGGTGAAAACCGAGAAATTGGCGCCATGTGTAGAGGCTTTGCTCCTCTTTCCTTTGGAGCTCTACTTGATCTTTTCATCCCATTTTTCATTCACCCTCCACTTCACAATATCCTTTTCACACTCACCATGGCTTGTGAATTGTTCGACAATCCCCTCACTTGCTTGCTTTGTCATGCGTACTAGATTGGTCCTATTCCTCACAGGGGCATTTCCTCAACCTTAACCATGGGTTAGGATATTGAGCATCTCACGGTCAGAGAAACTACCCTCTTTGTCTGTCTACTTGCTTGCGATGCATCTCTTTCCGTTGTAAAAGGTCCTGAAAAAATCCAAAAAAATCATAAAATGTCTTGAAAAAAATCCATAAAAATCATAAAACATCCTGAAAAAATACATAAAAATCATAAAATGTCCTGCAAAAATCCAAAAAAAATCATAAAACGTCCTGAAAAACTACATAAAATGTCCTGAAAAAATCCAAAAAAATCATAAAATGTCTTGAAAAAATCCATAAAAATCATAAAACGTCCTGAAAAAAATCCATAAAAATCATAAAACCTCTTGAAAAAAATACATAAAAAATATAAAATGTCCTGAAAAATTCCATAAAAATCATAAAATGTCTTGAAAAAATCCAAAAAAATGTCAAATATTCCAAAAATCCACAAAATCAAATAACTTCAAAAATACCTCAACACTGACACTTTCAGATCACCACATAGCTTTGAACTTCAGCAAAATCAAATTGCATCACGAGTAACAATCAAGCAAATATTGCAGCATACCTATCAATCCCTCTTCCAAATCAAAAGCGTACAACCATTCCAAGAAGTAGTTCCATATTGAAGCATGATGCATGTTTGTTTGTTGGTTTTTTATTATTTTATGATTTTATCTTCAGTGGCATGTCTTTTAGCTTCTCCAGGATGTCTGGGACTAGAGAGCCGATGATGGGGCATGTTCACTTGTTTGTTGTTTGTGGATTGTTTCTTATTTATAGGATGACTCGTCTTAAGACATGGTTGTCTAAAACCATCGAGGACCTATGAGTCTAGTGTGGATGAGAGCATTCCTTGTCTGATAGTGTCTTCCATGCAATAAGTATTCAGGTCATCTAGGGTCCTTATACCTAGATGCTTATGCTTCATTACTAAATAAAAAACGCAAACAGTATTCAAGTCATCTAGAGGCTCATATTATCTAGACGCTTATACTAATTTGCGACATAATAAGCTCGATGATGATAAAAGCACTTAAAACGCACAAGAGGCTTCATCACCTTCATTTTCTCCCATCTGGCATCTTCCATTTATTGCATTTCATTTTCTTCATCTTTCTTGTCGTAAAGAAATCAATCAACTTGCATCTCCAAATCTCATGTCCCCTTAATCAATCAATCAATCATTCTATCAACTTGTATTGCACTAGCATCAATCTCAATCAGCTTCATCAGCTCATCAACCCGGCTATACTGATCATTTCCATCAATTGTTCAGTTACACCTATCAATTGTGTATTTCCATCAAATGTACATCACTACTTTATCACTTGTGCAATATCAAGTATCTAATCATTTTCTTGACATCTATCGAGAGATTAATCTTCTTACAACCTGTCCAATCAATCTCTCGAGGGGGCATATCATTCTTATCATATTCCTTACCAAGATATATCTGGGGCATGTATCAGTTGATAAATATTTTTATTTGAAACAATGCGACAAGCTGCATTGTCTCAAAGAGGGGCAAAATGTAGACACTCAAATTTATCCTCGCATCACATTATTCGTCTATTGATTAAAATGATCAATTCATTCAATACTTTCTTCTATTCATGCATTTCATCAAATCATTAAATCATTGCATTATCATTTGCATACGTCACATTATCATTTTGCACTATTATTCATTATCATAATCATTCACTAGCATTTCATAATAAAACTATATTATCATTTAAATCAAATCATTTGCATAAATCATTCACTTCATATTGCATTTATATAAATCATTAAATCGTTTCACCACATGATCATTCATAATGCATAATAAATAATAATCATTCATAAAACATTTCATAACCATTCATAAATTAAATAATTTCATTTCGACAAATTATCATTCTTACATAAATCATTCTCATAAAAATATTAAAATAATTCATGATAAAACATTAATAAATCATTTTCATCCATATTAAAAATATATGCATTTAATTATTTTATTCAATCTTTCACTATTCATTTAATCTATCTTCTTTATCATTTCCACTCATATGCATTTCATTTCACTACACCATGTGGGATTTTAAAAATTCATTATTGCAATATCTGTTTATCCCACATTTCTCATTCTCAACCTCTTTGTCATCAGAGATTCCTATTTAAACAGGACTCTCTTCTCATTTTGACCACTACACGAATCTTGCACATGCACATATCTTCACAGCTTTTCTTAATCCATTCACTAATAGTCTCTTGATGCATCTATGCTTGCAAAAATCTGAGAGCAAAAGTGCATAACAAGACTTTGGTGATAGGATGCCAATGGAAACTGGTTTTTGTTTGGAAGCATTTTGATTATCTTTGGTAGTTTAGAATAGTTTCATTTCTAGTTTTTGCTTTTAAATCTGAAACTGCTCCATTGTTGAGGTCCAGAAATGATGGTTCTCTTCCATAGAACCATTCATTTTTGAGAGCTTATAGCCACAATACTTAAAACAATACAAATAGAGGTCATTTTAACAACTAGAGAAAATATTTCATCAAAATCAATACCCTGTTTCTGTGCAAATCCCTTTACAACTAATCTGGATTTAAATATTTTCTTACCTTCATCCTCCTCTTTCATCCTATAAACCCATTTGTTTTCTAAAGCCTTTTTACCTGCATGCAACTTGCATAATTCCCAAGTCTGATTTTTTAGCAAGGAGTCCATTTCTTCTTCCATTCCATGCTCCCACTAAACCTTGGTATCCACCTGCATAGCTTCATGATAACATTCTGGTTCACCAACATCAGTCAATAAAATAGAGTACAAAGAGGGAGAAAATATTTTTGGAGGTCTACTTAACCTTGAAGATCATCTAACATTCACTGGATTTTGTGGTATTTCTTGTTGTTGTTGTTGCGGAGCATGAGGATCCACTGAAACTTCATTGTTTGGAGTATCATCCAACACTGCATAATCATTTTCTTTCTTCTCATGTTGATGCAACTGATCTTTGTACAATATTTTCTCATTGAATATGACATCCCTGCTTCTCACAATTTTCTTCTTTTCAAAATCCCAAAGCCTATAACCAAATTCATCACTGCCATATCCAACAAATATACATTTCCTTGATTTTACATCAAGCTTGGTTCTATTTTCAGAATCTACATGTGCAAATGCTTCACAACCGAAGGTTTTCAGAAAAGAGTAACTCACCTTATTACATGTCCATGCTTCCTATGGAATACCACAACCCAAAGGATTAGATGGACCTCTATTAATTAAATAAATAGTAGTGTTTACAGCCTCTGCCCACATGTTTAAAGGTAACCCAACATGCAATCTCATAGTTCGTGCACGCTCCATTATTGTTCTATTCATACGCTCAACCACTCCATTTTCTTGTGGAGTCCTTGGAACCATTTTTTGCCTACGAATACCAATAGAGGAACAATAATCTTCAAACTCTTTGCTGCAATACTCACCATCGTTATCAGATCTGAGAAATTTTAGCTTTTTACCTATCTCATTCTCAACTAAGCTTCTCCATTTTTTAAAGGTTTCAAATACATCAGATTTCTACCTAATGAAATAAATCCATACCTTCCTAGTTGCATCATCAATGAATGTGACATAATAATGAGATCCATTGAGAGAAGATACCTGAGTTGGTCCCCATACATCTGTATGCATAAGCTCCAATTTTTCATCTTTCTTTTGTTTCCCATCCTTGAGAAAACTAACTCTCTTTTATTTTCCATAAACACAACTTTCACATAAATCCATATTAACACATTTTAGACCTGGTAAAACATTCTTTGAATGAAGTAATTTCATACCTTTTTGACTCATATGCCCAAGTCTGTTATGCCATAGTGCTAATTCAAAATTTGCAGCAACTATCTGATTTTCTTCCTGCTGAACTACAGCAATTGTTCCTGAACATTGATTTTTATCTACAATAGCTAAAGTAGAAGGAACAGTATGACCTGTACAAAGATATAGGGTGCCTACTTTCACACCTTTCGCTACCACTAAGGCACCTTTTGTAACCTTCCAATTTTTATCACTAAATGTAACAACACAAACTTCATCATCTAGTTGCCTTGCTAAAATAAAATTTATTTTTAGCTTTGGAACATGTCTTACCTCATGTAGTAGCCAATGATTCTCATTCTGCAACTTAATCTTGATTCTTCCCTTTCCAACAATCTGACAGGGTTCATTATCTCCCAAATAAACCAGCCCAAAATCCCCTTGGACATAATCAAGAAAATAATTTCTATGGGGCATAGCATGAAATGAAGCCCCTGAATCTAACACCCAAGAATCATTAGCATTGTCAAGAGAAAGAATCAAAGCATCCTCTTCAGATTTATTACTTACCACATTTGCCTCTTTATTTGCTTCCTGTTTGTCTCCTTTATTTTTCTGAGACCAACAATATTTCTTTAAATGACCTAGCTTACCACAGTTCCAGCAATCCCTCTTGTCTCTAGATTGGGACCTTTTGTCCCTTGATTTTCCTCATGACTTCCCATGACTCCCAAAATTGTTTCATCTCTCGTTTTTTCTGCCCTTGCTTTCTGCATTCAAAACACTGCCTGATGTGGATGTTCCACTTGAGCTTTTCCTACGAATTTCCTCACTCAAAATAACACCAACAACATCATCAAATTTCAATGTATTTGAACTAGAAACAGAATTGCTAATAGTCATTACCAAGCTATTCCAGCTTTCAGGCAAAGAACACAAAATCAAAAGAGCCCTAAATTCTTCATTAAACTTAACTTTTATAGAAGTTAATTGACTGGTAACCGTATTAAACTCATTCAAATGATCAGTAACTGATCCACCTTCTACCATTTTCATATTAAATAAACGCTTCATAAGAAATACCTTATTCGAAGCGGAAGGATTTTCATATAACTTTGCTAGGGTTTCCATCAACTCTAGAGTTGTCTTTGTTGCCGTAATATTGAATGCCACCGATTGTGCTAGGTATAAGCGAATACTGCCAAGTGCCTTTCTGTCCAAAATATCCCAGTCCTCATCTGACATTATTGTGGGTTTCTTGGTTTTCCCTTCCAATGGCCGCCATAAATCCTTCTGATAGAGATAGTCCTCCATCTACATCTTCCATAACTGATAGTTCTTCCCATTGAACTTATCAACCTTCAACTTACCCTCCTCTACCATTGCTCCCACTTAAACGTGAGACTTTCCTGCAGACGATAATTGAAAAACAACCCGCTCTGATACCACTTGTTAGGTTTTGAAGGCAGATATCTAAAAGCTAAATGCAGATTTTATCAAATAAACCAGGAAATAAAACACACACAAGAAAAATTAACACAGAGAATTTAACGTGTTTCACCCAATATGGGCTACATCCACGAAATCACAGCCATCCAATGATTTCATTAACCAGTATAAAAACCCTATTACAATATCGTGAATAATTGCATTTTCTTATCCTACTGTAACTCTATTACAAACCCCTTATAACCAACTTTTTAGAAGCTTCCAAATTAGGGTTATACAAAGTTGGGGTTTTCCCCTTTTTGGTGATTTTTCCCTTTTTTGGTAATTCCATGAAGAGTGTATAGTATACAATGATCAGTCACCACATACCAACATTTGACTCCCCAATGGTATATGGCACTGGTTTAAATTGTATGATTTTGTGAAGTCTTGTGTATGTATGTCTTTACTTAGAGCTTGCTGTCAATTTGTAAATAAAATGACTATCATAAGTTATGAAATAATGTTGTAATCATCCCATGCTCCAAGTAGTTGATATTATTGGTGAAAGGCCAGCTCATTTCCATATTATTCTATTCTGTTGAGCTATTCGATGGGATTATCTGTTAATTGTTAATGATTGTTTATGAGTTCGGTGCAAAGATCATAAACACATTATGGGGACCACCCTTATGGGTTTTGCAGAGCCCAAAGTGTAGGAGATTATAGTTAAAATCCTCATCAGTTGGTCCAGGTCCTCTGAGCTACCCTTGATTGGAATTGGAAATTCCATAGGTAGATTAGGAGACAAACTTGGTTTACGTTAAAAAACACCAACAAAACCCACCCAAAAAAGGTAACATCCGAATAGATTTTCACCCAAGGTATTACATACAACATTAGAATTTTCATGAAAACCAAAATAAAAACCCCAACCTTAGGTTCTTTCCCAAACAATATGGAACATTGACAGAATAGGACAAGGTCAAGACAAAGAGGAATTCAAAGAGAAAAATTAGAAGTTCCATCAAGTTCATCAGTAGTTCAAATGATAAAATAAATAATACAGATAATTGAACATCATCACATTACTGAAGTCTGAATTTGAGCTTTGTAATTGAATTTCACATGAAGGAGTACATATTGGCATTGGCAATACAAAATCTTGCCGATGCCCAAAGACAAGTTTGCAAAGAGCTAAGTTGGAACTTCAAAACTCATATTATCAAAGATTGAAAATAATAAATCAAGTCACTGTATCAACTTTTCTAGCAACTTCCACTCTTCAGGTGGTGGAATTTCTATTTTCTTTAACTGATGTTGTTTGACTTGAAGTTTTGTTAACATTTCATGATTGTAATTGGAAATGGAACCTATCTTGAATTCTTCAGTCAATTTTGCACTCAAGGTTATCAGTGTTCTGATGGAATCCAAATAGTTCACATCTTGGTTCTGAGGAAACTGGTCCAAATCACTCTTCCTTGCACCTTCCATCTTCTTAATGAAACCATCCTTTCCAATGAATCACTCATTTGTGTCAAAAGCCTCCGGAAAACCAAGCTCTGTGAAGTTCCTTACCTTTTCATCCACCACCTTCATCTTGTCTGCAACCAAATGCAAATATTCCTTTGTTCCACACATTCTCAAACACTTTTCAATGATAGATGACAACTTTATTGAAGTTTCAATCCGATTAGTAATCCCTTTTTATTTCAGATCATTGTCACTGGCTTTGTAGACTGTTTGTAGAACTTCATTTGTAGATTTCTCTAATTCCAACACCTTTTTGTTGTCCACTAAATATTTTTTAAGCTTCTTATAATGTTGTCTGATAGCATCAATCAATTGAAACATGTCACACAAATGATCAAACCTCTGCATTAATTCATCCCAGATCTTTTGTTTCATATGCCTCACTGTATCTCTACAAAATGCAGATAACTTATTTTCAGAAGACTTAATTTCTTCTTTTGCTTCCGTCAGCTCTATCTCCAATATTTCATTTGTTTTTCTCTATTTCTCCAATTTTTGTTTCCATTGTACATTTTCATTTACAATTCTTACTCTTAATTTTTTTGAAGTGGATTTTTCCTCATTGTATTTCTTGTTTCTCTCATCTAGCCTTCGCTCCAGGTCATTCACTTCTCTCTTATTTGATTTATCCTCTTTGCTTGTTGATGTAGAGGTAGATTTTATTATTCTTTTTTCTAATTCATTGCTCTTGTTATTTGTCGCTTTCCTCTTTTCTTTCTCACTTGTTAGGTCTTCTTGTAACTTTTCTATTTGGGTCTGTAACCTTTTCTTCTCTCTATCTTTCTTTAGCAATGATGTGTACACCAATTCATTATTCTTCTTTGATACATTAATTTTGTCATTATTTTTCAGGCCAGAAAAATCCAATTGAAATTTGGTTACCTGGTATTCATATCGATCCATCTGATTTGTTGGTTTGTTTTGAACTGGGGGAACAACAATTGTGTACTCCATGATTTCTTTAGTTGTGTGAAATGTGGGTAATACCATGGTTTTTGCAGTCTTTGAAGTTACAGAAGATGCACTCTCCATTAGTTGCTTCTTTTCTTTTCTATTCGGGTCTGATTTCTTTTTAAACTCTTCAATGTAATCATAACCTAGGGAGGCAGGAACAATGGAATGCTTGAATGGAAAAGGAATAGGAGTACTTGCAGTTGCTAATGATGTTGCACCCACACTAACTAGATTTGTGGGAGTGTCTAGAAATAACTCCTTTTTGGTACTAGTGGATCCACTGATAGTGTGACTTGGACCTATCAAAATCCTTTGCCTCTTTTGATTTCCTTGATCACCTAGTGTTTTTGTGGTATCTTTTTTTGTTTTCCTCTTAGTATTGTGTGTAATTTGTCATTGTAGCACATGTTGATCACTACAAGTACTACTACCCATACCATCACCACCAATGGCACTCCCAGTTGCACTAAGTTCTCCACAAGGGGCATGTCCTAGTTGTGATTGTATCTGACCATGAGAATGAGGACTAGAAGCTCTAACAAATTGAGTTTGACTGGTATCCCCTTGGTCTACATTTTCATCTCCAAGCCCAAGGCCAGATTTATCAACTATTTTTCTATGCTCAACTCTTTGTATTGTCCAAGGGCCTTGTCCTTTGGACCCCAAAGGACCACCTTCATAACCAATTTTTTCAAGTATGGTTGCTCCTAAATTATATGTTGAAGCATATTCTTGTTTTGTGGCCTCACTTAAACTAGGTTTATAATGGCATGGCTTTGTTTTTCTTCTTCCCTATCAATATCATCATCAAATTCATCACGTTCATCAGGATGCTCTATATTCCACAATTTTCTAAACTCTTTATCTTCTTCATTAGCATCATACTCTGCAAGAGCTCTTGGATCACCTAGGTCCTTCCTCATAGACCAAAAAGCAGTAATTTTTTATCGTGACCAATTTTTATCTATAACTTCCATCTCTAGAAAACCTATAATTTTTACTCTACTAGATGGTTTATCACTTTTTTCATAAAAATTGTTGTATGTCCTAATTGTCTTTCGGTGCAATGTCATAATTTCTGCTTACAATTGTTCAAAAGAAATACCATTCTCAGTAGCACTTTTCTCCAATGTTATTTTGACCTCATCCCAAGAATCCTTGTTTCTCAAGTTTTCAAGCAAGGGTTTACTTTGATGTTGAATTCTATTTGCAACATTCCTATTGGCCACAATCATTGATTTAATGATGTCACATGGATCATACTACCAGTGACAGATAGCATTAAATGCAAAAAAAATCAAAAGATTATGTGCCACACTAAATGATTTTCTCTCGAATGTGAACCCTCCACACGAAAAAGGTAAAGAATGAAATAAGGTCTTCTTTTGTTGACTGAGAAAGTGTAGTTCATCAGCACTTCTCACTTGCCTTACATATTCCAATGCAAAAACCCTTTATGTCACATGTATTGAAAATTTGTATGGTTGTACTCCCAGTCCATAAAATCTTAGCACAGTATATTCTTCCATTAAGTACCAATCAGCCAATTGTATTTCTTTTCCTAGTTGCATGCAATTTCTACATGACATAGGCAATCTAGGCATTGGAGTGTTTTTAATTACTTGATGTAATGGAGACAAAAAGTATTCTACAAAATGACTGTAGTTCCTTCAAAAATCATGCATCCTTATCTTAGTGTTCCATTCATATACTAGAGCCAATTTATTTTCCTCTGCATTACTGTAGGGCTCAATCTGAAGCTTGTTGGTCCAAAACATTCCTCTAAATTTGAATAGAAAAAGATAGCACAAGTAGGTTGTGAACCTAAATGTCTTCGTGGAACCTGCTTTAATCATTAAAAATTGTGTATTCATGGATTCTACAATGTGCTGAGTATAATTATATTTGACATTTTCATCACATAATGGATATTATATACCATTTCAAGGAGGCTTGCATCCACTTCCAAATTGCTATCCAGACCGAGGCAAAATGCTAGCATGGAAATAGTATCCTGAACCCATGGTTTAAATAAATCCAAATTATAATGAGGCTTATGATCACCTTTCAATTTTTTTTATCCTTAACTATTTTATTTAAGAAATCATTTTTCAGCCTTTCTTCCACTACTTCATAATCACTAGCAAGATTTTCTAGGTCAATGTGGTGGTTTACAAATTCTTTGGTTGTAAACCCCAACACTTTTCCAAGTTCTTCTGCATTAATGGATAACAATTCTTCTTGGTTATCTTTATTAACAATTTATCTTTTCTTATCATCATAATTTTTGGCACAGACCATGATAAATTTTGGGCAAGGGAAAACTTCATGTAACATCATGCACCCTAATCCAGTTACCCACAGTGCACTGATACTATCAACTTTTGTTTGCTTTGCAGCCTTATTCTGAGATGAAAATCTAAGTTATGAGGTATGCCTACCATAGATTTCAGGATCATAAATATCATGGTACCCATCGGTGAAACCTAGGGTTTTAAGCAATTCTGCATAATGTATTTTTTTATCGGACATTGCTCTAGTGGTACTAGTGGTAGACATACTTATACAAATGTGAAATTGTGAAATTTGAATTCCCTAATAAGTAATACCTATTAGTCCTCCTTAATTTTAATGAATTCTTGAGTCTCTAAAGTCTAAAACCAAACTTCAAACTTTGACAAAATAAGATTATAAGAAATGTCAAATGATGAAACGTAGCCATAGGAATTCTTTCACTTACCCAGATTCTGAGTCCTGATGCTTGAAAACTAGGATGGAATTGTTGGAAGTGGAACTGTGGAATCCAAAACAGGGTGGTGCACTGCAATGGCTAGTGAGCAATCTGAAGATTGAAGACTTTAAAAATCACTGTACAATTTCAAAGTGCAAAGTGTTTTAATTGCTTTTTTTCTCATAATTGGAACGTTAAAGTGAATGACACGTCTTAGGAGTTAGGTCTACAATACTAGTGACTAAACGTTGAAAATTCTTAATCATTGATCTTTCTAAATCTAATGGTTATAGGGTGATTCCATAAGTTTAAGTTGGGAATCCCATCACTCTATGCATTTCATTATGGAATGCAACTACAACCATACATCAAATGTTCATCCAACGGTTGAAACTTGAGTAATTTATGATATTAACTTTAAATTTTAAAAATAAACATTAATTACTTGACAGTTGACACTTAGCAGTACAAAGTGCTTTAAATGTTTTATTTCTCAAAATTGGAACATTAAAGTGAATGACATGTCTTACGTCTACAAGTTGCAAATTCTTCACCGTTGATCTTTCTAAATCTAACAGTTATAGGGTGATTCTGGAGGTTTAAGTTGGAAAGCCCATCGCTCTATGCATGTCATTATGAAATGCAACTACAACCATACATCAAATGTTCATCCAACAGTTGGAACTTGAGTAATTTATGATAGTAACTTTAAAAATAAAAATTAATCACTTGACAGTTGACAGTAGGCCTAGAATTTGATGGTCTATTAAATATTTGACCGTTTTTTCAATTTTAGACCGTATATTATAGCTATAAAATTTATTAGACCGTATAGTTTTACTTGCTATATTTTTATTAAACCGTAAAAAATTATTATATAGTATTTTAATTTATAATATATATCATTTTATAATTTTTATTATAAAAAGAAAATAGAATATAACTTTTTTGAATATTTTTAATATGAATTTAGAAACTTTTGAATTTTTTATAATATTAATAGCTATCTTTTTTTCATATTAATATATGTGATTTATAATATTATTATAAAAATATATATTAATTTAGAATCTTTTCAAAATAAAACATAATTATTTTTAATTTTTAGAATATATTTAACAAGATTTATTTTTAATACGATTTTAGAAACTTTTGTTAATTGTTAATTATAATAGTAGATTTTTATATTTATCACTAATAATTATCATTGTTTTCTAATTTTTCAAGATATTTCATTTATAAAATATTTTATATAAAAATTCGTAAATTAAACATTTTTTTTTATAGGCATTGAAATGACCAAACCATCATAAAATTTTCATATTGATTGTTTGCTATTGTCATAATCTTAACCGTTGATCTTTCTAAATCTAACAGTTATAGGGTAATTTCAGAGGTTTAAATTGGGAAGGCCATCGCTCTGTTCATTTCATAATGGAATGTAACTACAACCATACATCAAATGTTCATCCAATTGTTGAACTTGAAACTTGATTAATTTACTAATCTATGATATTAACTTAAAAAAATTAACATGACACATGTGTTTTAAATTCAATACCATAGGCATCGGCCTAACAATTGCATAGAGTGTATTACTTAATTTCTCAAAAGAAAAAAACTGATTTGAATATATTAAATTATTAATAGACACTGAAGTTTCGAACTTAGAAAACAACTCTTTACTCTTAAACGTAAATGAATAACGAAGATTCAAGGAATCAAGAATAACACAACACAACCATTTATTTTATTGTAACTGAATTTCAATGTCACATTATTACATATCTTTTTACAGACGAGTAGCACTGTAGCTCCTATTTTGTATAAATAACATATGCCAGTGTGTCATTTTAGTACTTTACATAGACAAAATTTAATAATTTATTCCAAGTTGTTGCTCATTACAATGGATTACAAATTGATTCCAATTTCCAAGCTTTTTTGTTGAAAACTTACTACACATCTACTGGCTCTGAAAATAAATTCATGATTCCAAGATTCTACTGGTGGATTTGCCAACCATGCTGGGGAAAGGGGGTTCCAATCAGTCCTAGGTAAATGGGAGTTGTGAAGATACAAAATGTACTTATCCCCTTCAAGAACCAAAGTCATATAGAAGATGTAATACAAATGTCTCTTTGAAAATAAATGCATGGGGCTTGCCTAGCCAGCCATGCTAGGGAAATGGGAGTTGTTAGAATACAAGAGGAGAAGCAAATCTACTCCCATCTTTTACTTGCAGCCTCTATGCATTGGGATAGCACTTACCTCCATCAGAGCTCCTCATCCTGGTTCAAAACCCGTCTGAAAATTCAGGTTAAGCAAATCAACTTCTTTCCAATTCCACCCATTCTGAACTTGAAGGAAATTCGTCTTTTACTGATTACTCTGTAACTACATAATTGTAGGTAGGAGAATTTATAGTATCCCCAATACTGCATCATCTTCTTCGTGAATCCTTATTAACCCTAGAAAATAAAAACCCTTATGGCACTATCTACTAATCACTGAATCACTATCCCTATTTATGGGCCACCAGTGTCGCTACAAGCCTGTATAATTAAAATTTCTAATTTGATTGACGTCTTGCTATGTGCCAACTTGAACTCTACCTCAAGCTAAAAAGCTGTCAAAATCACTCAAAGTTCAAATGATATGAAATCATTACAAATATTGTTTCATTAAAGCTATGAGTTGTCCAAGAAATTGCTTTGGATGTTCATATCACATATGGCATTAATCGCCGCCACTGCCATTGCCAACCACACTTTCCTCAAAAATATTAAGAATTTCAATTAAATTAAATGTACAACATCGAGACATTGAAAATACTGAATGAGTGATGAGCGATGGGCCTTTATCTCACCACATGTCTACATCTAATGGTTATAGTGTTATTCTGGAGGTTTCAATTCACAAGTCTAATGCTTTAGAGATTTACTTCTAGAATGCAACTCTTTTTTCTTGTTGGTGTACAGATTTGTCACTTTAATCGCCGCCACTACCTGCACTAGCAGTTGACAACCACACTTTCTTCAAAAATAATGAGAATTTCAATTAAATGAAATGTACAATGTCGAGGCATTAAAAAGATAGAATGGGTGATGAGCGATGAGCCTTGATCTTGCCACATGTTCGCATCTAACGGTTATAGTGTTATTCCAGAGGTTTCAAATCGCAAGTCTAGTGCTTCAAAGATTTACTTTCAGAATGCAACTACAGTCATCCATCGAACATTCAATGAACGGCCCCTATGATTTTTTCGTTGGCATATCTTTTTATTTCACCAATAGATTTTTTACTATTTTGAGATTCTTTTTAATTTTCAATGAATATATTTTTTTTTCTTTGAAAAAAGGTTTTAATTGCCAATGGAAAAACAATTCTGGTTTGAAAAATGGTTTTATTCACCAATGAAAAATATTTTATTCTATTAAAAAAAATTGCAATTCTCCAAGATTTTCCACGAACTTCCAGGGATTATAAAAGATTCGCCAATTGGGATTTTTTTTTCCCCATAAAAAGAAAAAATCGCCAATAGAAATAATATTTTTCAACGGGAAGTATACCAAATTCACCAGGATTTTACACTTGTGTCGAGGGGGGGTTTCTTAAAGTTTTCCCTACCTCTAGAAAAGTTGTTTCACCTTTCGGAGAAGCTTCCCTCGAGGCCAATAAAGCTCCTGAAGCCCAAATTCCCAAAAACCCCTGGTGAGGAAGTGCCAGAATCTATAAGCGAGCAATTTAAAACCTCGGATTAGCTAGAGGATGTTGAAATTATTCACCCAAGTGTAGACAACATTCCCCTTAGGAAGAGGAAAAGAAGAACAATTATCACTTATCAAAATGCTCCTCCCTTGAGAAGAAGCAAGATATTATCGTCTGAGTCTACAGAGTATATGAAGTAGTTCAAAGAAAAAGAATTTCAAGAAGCAGCAAAATCCCATAGAAACTACTGATCCTATTGGTGATGAAGAAATGAGGGAAACAGGGGAGAAAATTCATCAGCCCCCAAAAAAAGAGAATTATGTTGAAGAAAGGCCTTCCCATCTAGAATGTGAAAAAGAAACCCCTGTTAAAGAAATTCCTTCCCACATAGAGTATGAAGAAGAAGCCCTTGTTGAGGGAATTCAGGAAATAGAAAAGGAGCAATGTCCACCTTCCATGGAGATTGAGGACTGTATTCTAGGGAACTTGTCCCTTGTCGTAAATAGAGCTATTGAGACAGTTGAAAATGAAAATGCTAATGCAGAGTTGGAAAAACTAAGATTAGAAATTGATGAGCTAAGAATTCAATTGCACAAAAATAAGGAACATATTGAAATGCAACAAGAAGCAATAGCATTAAATATTGCTGTGATAAGGAAAAGAGATCAGGAAATTTAGAATTTAAAATTGGAGATACAAGAAAAGGATACATTCATCAATGAATTGTAAACACAAATTCAGAATTGGGATCAAGAAAATCGGGCACATAGTGTTGTTCTATCTAATAAAGAAAAAGAAATTGAAAGTTTGAAAAAGAATTTTATGCTTATGTTTTCATCTTTTGAAGAAGAAAAGAAGAGACAAAAATAAGAACTGAATGCTTCCCTTAGTAGGATTGTGGAATTAGAACAATATTTACAGGAAAACACCAACAAGCCAATGGTGGAATCAAAAGGAGTACAGACTGAGCCAACTATAACTGATTGGTTCCAAGTTCAAATTCCTCCATTATTAATGAAATGGATAGAACGATGTTATTTCCTAAGAAATGCCAAGATTGAAAATTACAAGTTAAAAATGGAGATGGTACTATTAAAAGAGTCATTTCATAAAGCCTATAGGGGAAAGCAGGATGCATGCCAGATAGCAGATTTTTTTTTATCTTGTAGAAGGCCATCAAGGCTATATTCAATATTTTTAAATGAACAATGGTTAAGATGGAAATTGCTCAAAATTTATAATGATCAGCCATATGAACCTGATGATAAAGAATTTGTTAAAAAAATTGTAGAATCAACTCAAGATATGCTATGTGAATTCTTTTTTCTTGATCTTCTATTAGAAAACCATACTAATTTCTTCATTAACCTTTTTGTTGGAGAAGTGCAATTGAGATCTTTTCTATATACCATGAGAAATCAAATTCATTGGCAAGATCGTAGCAGGGAATATGCTTAAGTAGAGAAAAATGTGGGTCTTCAAATAAGATCCTCTAACAATAGACTTGCATGTTTTAAAGCTACCATTTTAGCTCTTCCATTGGATGAGAAAATGAAAGAAAGATATGATGGAAGCCTTTGACTCTATTACAACCATTTCATGGAACATGGGTAGAAATTGATTGGTCCAGCTTGGCATGCTTGTGAAGAAAGACACACTCCATTACCAATATATCTAAAGAAAGGAGAGGTTATTCCCCTCTTAATATCAAATGGTCCTTCAGAAGAGAGATGCCTTGGCTAAAATCCTGAAAAACCTTAGAAAACATTGGATAGGGATGAGGTATAGACCTCCCTTGTTACTCTTCCCACCTCTTGATTTTCATATTAATACAGATCAAAATGATAAAATCTTCAATGCATGGCAAGAGGGAGTTTCTTTTCATAGAGGCATCCTCCATGCACCTATAGAGTTTGATAAAACAACAAAGGATTTGTATGATTTTAGTGCTAAGTATGAAGAATGGAACAGAGGACAGAGCTACAACCAAGGGGTAGGAGGACCCGCCAGGAATTAGGAAGGGGATGAAATGATGAGGTAAAAATAACCTCATCATAATAACATAATAAAGTCCTATTCCATATATGCAAAATCCTTATCCTATGCCAATTAATTAAACTTTAGGAGAAATAATTGCTTGTCTTTTAAGGAAAAATTCTACAAACTTTATTTATTATGATTTATTGAAGTATCTTGCCAATACAAATTTAATGGGTTGTTTTGAGTATTTTGTAGGATAATAATAGGTCATCAAGTAGTAGTTGGAAAGCATTCCACCAGCACGTGCTCCAGAAAAGATTAAAGATGTGCACTGGAAATATGCTCTGGAACTTTAGGTTGATGGAGCGAAATTATAGTTGATGTTAGTTTTAATTTTTCTTATGTTTTTAAGTTCAAAGACTTCATGGCTCGACTCGAGCCTCTTTAATATCTATGTAATGGTTTTTAAAGACATAAAAGTTCATTTGTAATCTGTTATAGACTTTTTCAATGTTCATCTACACCATCAGGAATATAGGACTTTGTTAGAAGTTTTCTATAAAGATGTAATATCTTGAAGCAAAAGATAATGCAAAATATAGTAAGTTATGTTATCAATGTGTTTCCTGAATACATATGAATAAAGAGATTATTAAATACCAATTTATGATTTTTTGAGTATGGATGGAAATTATTTTTAATGGAAGAACTTTCGAATCAATTGTGTATGTGACCTGAGGATCAGAGCTAGCCACTCGAGGGAGAGTATATTAAATAGATGAGTATTTAATTTTTGTTGTTTTTATTACATGCATGATAATTACAAGTATAGTCACTTGCATATACTAAATCTTGTAGGAGTCATTAAGACTATTGTTGTAGAGTATGAAGTTCCAAAGCACTCACTGTATGTTATTTTTGTAGTAAGCTAGTTTTTGTGAACCATTTATTTACTATATTCAATTAGATGTTTCCTAGTTTGTTTTCAAGTTTTTCTACTTTTGTAGTTCATATGATTTTTATTTTAATTGGTTTCATTATTTCTTATTTAGTTATCATGCTTTCTAGGTTAGTCATTTTATGCTTTCTAGTTTAATGTACTCTCAACTTTCTTTAAGATAAATTTTTTTCTAGTTAAATAGTTAGGTGGCCTTACGTTAAAAATTAACATTAGTTGCTCTAAAAAGATAGAAAATCTAAGGGAGATAGTCAAGTTTTCTTCTATTGCAAATTGCCTTGGACACTGCTTGATCGACATTTTGAAGTTTTATCTTCTAAAGTAATGGGACCTAACGACAACCTATCAATGGTCTTTAGTTGACGGTTCTAACTTAACTATGACTTTAGTACCATATCTAGTTCTAAAGAACATGTGTGACTAGCCTAACGATAGATAACCACCTAATTTTGCAATAAAATTTCTAGACAAGAAAATGGAAAAATAAGGTGGGAGATCAATAATATAGATGTCTTGTGGAATTGAAAAGTTCAAACAAGAATGTAGAGTAAGAGGTAGACTCTTTATAACTCTTATAGACTTAATTGGTGTGTTGTCTAATTGAACTACCCTTTTTTACAATGGTTCATATTCAAGTCCTAACTTATCTACCAATTGTTTAGGCATAATTGAGTTACTTGCTCCTAAATCTATCATGCAATTATGCACTCTACTATCACCAATAATCAAACTGACATAGAAAGGGGGTGACTTTACCTCTTGAGTTGGCTGCTCCTTTTGTGGTCTGAATTGTTTGCAAGAACTCTAGGTTGTTCTTTAGTTGATTCATCAGAAATTGATATTTTAGCTAAAGCCTCTTGCAGACTTTCTTTCTGCCTAGGAATATGCAAAGCATATAAAATGGTCATGTTGACAGTGGCCTTCTTCATATGATCAAAAATATTAAAATTTGGATACTAAAATTGTGTTGCACTTTCGGAATAGAAGGCTCTACTTCTATTGTTTGAGGTTAAGGTTGTGCCTTATGTTGTTCCTTAGTTGTTGAAGTCTGTTGTCTTGGCAGAATTTGAAAGTTATGAGCTGAAGCATGCTGATTTTACCCCTGTTGGGTTGTAGGAATCTTGTCTTTTTGCCAAACAGCTTGTTGTTTACTTTTATCAACCTATTGTTTATCTTTTTTTTCTGGTTGTTCATTCTTATCAGCTTGTTGTCTCAGGTCAATAGCCCTCTTTTTTGATCTTGTGTTGGCTGCAATAGAGGTATCTAACTAATTTTGCCCTTGTGCATGATTAACTCCACAAAATCCATTACCTTGTCAATTCATCATTGCAACATCAAGATCATTTTGTTATGTTTGATCATCTTGTTGATCACTGGCCTCCTTAACCATATTCTCGGAAGCAGCATAACTACTTTGCACAACCACCCCATTCATACAAGTAGTTTCGTTATGAGGTTGATTACAGGGATAGCACCATACGTAATCTTGCACCAAATTGTTTTGGATAGGTACAAGCTCTTTAGAATATTTGGTAACATTTTGATTGAATGTTTGATTAGGCATGGGATTGTAATTTTTTCATTGTCCTTGGTAGTCATCTTAATAAGGCAGCCTATTTGGCTGAAAAGGTGGTTGGTAAGGTCTGTAATTCTAGCCTTGTTGTTTTTTAAGGCTTACTAAGTCATTATTGATAGTTTATAGTAGTTTAGCCATCTATTGTTGGGTACCTCTAAGCTCCTGCAGGTCGGTATTAACTGGAACAACTTTGTTTCAACTATTTGGAAACCAAAAGTTGGGATAGTGCATAATGGGGCTATTGGAGGTACTTTTATTGGCATTAATGGTTGAATATTTGTTAAAAATGGCATGGGAGTCCTTGGTGCAATTTTACCAGCCTATATTAAATTGTTTTCAGATCTAATAGCTATATCATAGGTTGTTGGTAGGGTTAGTCCACTTATAGATTGAATCAAAAGTGTAATATCACTATTTATTGCTCTAAGGTAATATAAAAATATGTAATCTACTGAAGGTCTTACAGTGGCTGATATTTTGTCCCAAGTCCTTCGAAAGCTAAAACTAAATTCAGCCAATTGCTCCTGCGAGGTTCTTTTGATGGTCATCATTTGCTCCACCAAAGAAAGATTATCTAACTTGTCTGAAAACTACTTGCTTAACTTATCTCCCATATCATCCCACGTTGCAACAAAATTCACTGGTAAGCCTTGGAACCACTAAAGTGCTTTACCTTTAAATGAAGCCAATAATAACCTTAACACTACATTCTCTCGAGTCACATGATGAACTCCATCAAGTGAATCTACATCTTTGATATGTTTGATTGGTGTATTCTGCTCCTCACCAATAAAAATAGGTAGACTTTTGAGTGCAACAACTGGTATATCATCATGTTGAGCCAAATTCAATGGGTTGCCCCCATTAAATGGTACAAACGCGTGCACTTTGGTTATCAGATCTTCTCTATGAGGTGGTACTTGTAAAATTGGTATTGTACGTGTAATTGAAAAAATAGGTATAAAAATTGAAGACCTGAGACTAGGTGGCATAGAATGAGACCTTGGTGTTGACTATGATCTTGATCTTTTCAACCTCCTTCTTGATATTTTTCCTCTCCTCTTGGGCGATGATAGTTGTAGGTATTTGAATGGATCAATATTTTGCCTTTTCTGAATTTTACTCATGTGTTGCTCGAATAGATCTACATAAAACCAGATTTTAATGGAGTCACCAAATATATATTGTAAACCTCTAAAAGGTTGAACGTTTGGAACTTTGAATTCTTTTTCTGAAGTGAACTTCAGGGTCCCACCAGGCGTGCCAAAAACTGTTATCACAGGAATTAGCACCTGCATGCAAAGCTGGAAAGCTTTAAAATCCCATGTGAAATTGGACTAATTCCAGGTTGTGGGTACCCTATATGGAACTAGATGTCTATATTCTAGGTCAGCTTCCTTTATGATATTCTAATGATTATGTGTAACTTGTTTTGAAAAGGGAAGAAAGGATCTAATTGAATGCATGAACTAAACTTAAAATGAATGGTGATGCACCTAGTAAATAAAAC
>CM021107.1:181865556-181890147 GCA_007115665.2 Sequoiadendron giganteum | reverse complement strand
AAGTCAAGGCCTAGCTCCTTCGTGTATATTAATCGGCTACCTCGTGGGTTCCATGGACATCACTAGGTTAATTGACATAGAATTCAAATACCATGGGTGTGAATGAAATAATTTTATTATTTTAAAATTAAGTCAAAATTACCCATCATTCAGTTAGGGTATTGAGTAAAATAATTACTTTGAGATCCCCAATCTTTATTTCTCTCATTCCCTCTTTGTAACACTTTGTTGTGTCACCAGGTTGCCCCAAATGGATTTTGAAGTGAATATTATCACGAAGCTTCTGGAGTTCGAGGTTGAGAAAGGTAAGCTTTGTGTAAACTATGGCCCACGACTTGTATTTTTTCTCTGTATAAGTATTGAGAATTTTTCCATAATGAATGGCCACAAGTTTATGCCTATATCTAATGCCTTCTTTTCATTTTTATGTTGCTAGCATTCCTTCTCATTCAGAGGCCGCCATGAAAGACCTCCAAAGCTTTTGTATTTCAGTTTTGAGTGTCTCTTAAAAAATAGGTGAAGGTAAGCCCTAGTTCTATTTATTTATTGTTTCTTCCTTCGTTTGTGAAAGAAAAGCTCCACTGAAAAAAAGAACATAGTAGACATTATTTTCATTTCAACTAAAAGGCTGCCATGAAATACCTCCAAAGTGCTTATATTCTCCCCCATATCGTGTTTTTCATGAGTAAAAATTTGCTTCTAAGCCACGGGTTTAAGTGTTGAGAGATGTTTTCTAAACCTCGATATTCTATACCTCTATTGTTGTGACTCTTCTTAAATCTTTGGAAAAGTATGTGAGTTTTTATAAGTATGTGCAAAAACAACTATAATAATCTTGGTCATGAATGGAGACTTTTGGGTATGTATTTATTCTCCAGGAAAAGCTTGAGGGTTTCTTGTTTTTTGGGTTTTAAAAAAAAATGATTCAATACCATTACACAGTACGAGAATCTGGTTAAAATCCTACACTTATTCCCATTCTTCATGAACATTGATGACTATCATAGACTTACACTTTCACTTCTCTTCACATCATCATTGTTTCACTATTTAGAAATCCACCTGGGGCACTCTTTTAACTTTGAGATTATGTGAATATTACTGCCTTTGAAGGTTATGCTTGTTGTTGACAAATTCATTATGTGTTTCTAGTTGTTGGTCTTGCAAAGGCATGTTCATGCAACTACCCAAATTTTCCTTTATAAATACAAGTAATACTCATTCGATATGTGAACACTATTTTGAGCATCTCAACTATTCTTGGCTATGACCATGGCATGATTTCTAATATATTTTTCTTGATTCTTTATGTGGAAACTTGCTCCTGTTCTTGGCCACCATGTTGTTACTTTCTCCTGGTGATCTGTATTATAATGAAATCTGATATTTTTTCCTTTATTTTTCACAATAAATCAGCATCATGTATGATGACTAATGAATATGTAAGTTCATTGTGGAGACACTATGAGATTATAATGTGGTTTTCCCTATCACTTAGTGTTAATGAACATGATTATGGAAACTTCAAGGATCTGAAACTTATATGAACAAAAACTGCCATGCTTCTTTAGTATAATCTCTTGATGTTTGATAGGACTGTGTGTCAGTAAGATGATTGTTTTCTATTATAAAACCCCTGCTCCTTGATTTTTAGCCTTCAAACAATACTATAATCTTTTTGCAAAGTGATTGTCTCTATTGTTGAATCTTTTGCACAGCCCTTATTTGAATTATCTGTCCATTGCATGACAGTATCACCATTCCATGAAATCACTTCTCCTTCACAAGGTTGAAGTAGCCATTACAAAATTTCCCCTATACTCATGATGATTGTCACTATTATTGAATCTTGTTGATCGAAGTCCTCATAAATTATAGTATAAGTGCATCTGGTTGTATTTTCTTGTGATGACTTGATGACCTATTGGTTGATGGCTCATTACTTGAAGTTCACTTGTATGTTATCTTGTATCTATATGCTTCTCTCAATAGTTGGTACTATAATATAATGCAAGATTGTTCCTCCAATTATTTTTTGAGCAAGCACCAAGGGTTTCTGTAGCATAATTTTACACTTTCAATGCATTGTAGCACACTATTTTTATCATATCTTTTAGAGGTAGCATTGTTTCTTTGCAAGGTGCACTAACTTGAAATCACTGCTTTCTTTGTTTCACTATTTTCTAGAAAACTAATTGTACTCCTTCTGTAAATGACGTTTCAAGATATGGTAGCATAGTTTCACCTATAAGCTCAGCTCTTATTGCTTATGCTGCAAGTTGTGAATGGTAGCCTATAATCATGAACATACACTTGAAATTGTAATGGTATTATATTGAATGATGTGTCATTGTATTGCACATGCAACCTTGATTTCATTTAAAGAGATGCCCGAATTCTCTCTGTTGTATGCTTAACTTCCTCATAAAGCATGTTTATTGAATGAAACTCTCACATGGTTTATTCTTTGTTCTGAGACTTCGAGTTAGTAAAAATTCAAATAGTGGTTCCTTGTACTACATCTTGAATTTTTGACATAAGAAGAATCATTTGAATTATTCTTGTGTGAGAATGGTATGTAAGGAGAAGTCTTATGCCTTTATGAATCTTCATGACTTGGGGCAGCTTTAAATCATTTGTTCCAATCTATCATGTACTCTTTTGTGACAACAATCCTATTCATGATTGTTCTTGATATGATGCTCTCATGTAAAAAATTTAGATGAAGCAACTTTTATTGTTTCCTAACTTTTTCCTCCTAAAATATCATGTTGGGATCTACCCTTGTGGGAGCCACATTTTACACCACATGCTAAAACTCGAATAATGAATCAGCTAGATGAATTTTCCTATACCTGCAGAGTTAACAAACATGTTAGCAAAATAATTGAATTTGAAAGGTTTCATTGAACTTTGTGCTCTTTGAATACTTGTCTCTCTGGTGGCTTAATCATCTGATGAATGCCTAATTGAATGTGTATTACATCTTTGTTGGTAATATAGGCATGAGGTAGGATGTGATTTACCATTGCTCTAACACCATCTTTCTCAACTCTTGCAAATTCATTTCGAGCTCGGAGTTGCTACAACTTGGAGACACAACAACTAAAGGCTTCAAGTGTTACAACAATTCATCATTCCAGGCAATGACAAATCACCTTCTCCCTTATATCTACAATATCTTTAGTTTTGTAGTAAAATTTTCTTTCTTGTATTCATTATTTTATTATGAAAATCAAATCAAGCTATTCCAACAGCTTGTGTGGGACTTTGATTTTTACAATATGAATAAAAACATCACTTATGCAATCTTATGAGTTCTTTTGTTACAAACATTTGCACAATAACACTGGAGATTCACAATTAATCAAATTTTGTAACATAATGAATAATTAAGCAAAAAAAAGTGTGTATCTTTCTTTGATGAATGCAATTCAGCTCTACCTGTTTTGAGTTGTAGCTAAAAACAGGTAACATTAACCATCAATTTTTTTTTAAACGTTACAAAATTTCAAATTTGGTTTCCCATATTGCCACATATTAATCATGTAACATTTGTATCTAGTTATCACATGAGTGTGCACAACCCCTTAGCCATAACCCTTGTAACCTTGTACTTCTTATAAAATTGTTGTTCTTTTTCACTAAATTCTTAATCCTAAGTAGCATCTACTACTATTTTTTATTATTTCCCTAGTTAGAATTATGTTTTAGTAGATGGAACACACATAAATTTCAATTGTATGCACTAAAGGATAACATGTTGTAGTCAATACCCCTACTCCCCCATAGCTTTGACTTGTTAATTTTTGAATATGACTTTGGTTAGTTCCATCTGTCATGAATGTTATGGAGGAGGATAAAAGTAGAACATGTTTCATTGATGCAGGAGCATCCATGGCTTAATTCAATCTTGTATCAACCAATTGGTGTAAATTTCATTTTGCAATTTTTGATGTGGTTGAATTTCATGTTTGATGTGTGAAATTCATATTTTCATGTGAATTGGAATGTCTTGTAATGTGGGAAATTGGAATTTTGAATTTGGATTCAATTTGGATCAAATTGGTTGAATGGGGATCATGGAGAATATGATTTAAAACTTTTTTTTTTAAAAGCAGAACATGGTGTGGGTTTTTTGGGAGCCATTAAATTTATTTGTAACTCCAATTTTTAAATGCTCACAACTCCTAAAAAATAGGGACCCAGGAGGTGGGTGCCCAGGTTTGAAAGATCTATTTTTTTCTTTATTTGTGAAATCATCAAAACCATTTAAAGTCCATCTCTCGTATTTGCTAAGTATAGAGTTGAGGAATGATATTTTATTCAGTTTTAAATATTAAATTTGAATTCTACTTGCCATTTTTGGGGAGGGGCATTGATTTTTCCTGACATTCCTTTGGAATGAAAGCAAATCACAATGAAATGCATTGAAATTTCATTTCAGGAAAGCAAGTGTTCATAAATGTGAACTTTATTCATTTTTGGGGTAGTTTTTCACAAGAAAAACACAAGAGAGGGGGAGGTCGTGGCTTACCTCTAAGAAGGGATTTTACGGTGTGTTTGTATATTTGAGAGTGTTTTTGTAGGGCACAGAGACTACCAAGTGTTGCAAATTAAAGGGTTTGAATGGTGGAAGTGATTTGTTGTGTAGGTGTTGGAGAAGCTTTGTTGCAAGCTTTGATTTGCTACTGTAAATATTTTATTTTTTATTCTTGTAAGGCTTGATGTAACCTTGTCCATCATTGGATTGTAATAATTCATTTTTCCATTTGTTGAATCAAGAAATTTCTAGTTGCACATTGTAATCTTGGATTGGAAATTGTATTGCAAAATTTTGTGTTGTTGAATGGTGTTTGTGAGCTATTTAATTTAATTTCTAGAAACTTAAATCATCTTAATTAGATCATGCATTAGTGGTATCAGAGAAAGTTGATCCTGAGAGTGTAAAAAAATTGTTGAAGAGAGGCAGTTTACCCAGGACTTGTGAGTTGAAGTGTTGAAGAGATGTATGCCAAAGGAGCCCATCACGGTAAAGGTTGTTAGTGTAGGTTTTTTATTTTTCTTATGTTAGGAGTATTTATTTTTTCCTACACATATTATTTAAGCTTTCTTAGGTTTATTAGGTGTTGTTAATATGAGGACATGTGGCGAAATACATCAGCTACATGTGCCACTCTCTCCCCACACATGGGTTGTTGAGTTACACATCCTCTTTTGGCTTGTTGTGCCACCTCTCATTACCACTATTTTGTTTTTACCTAGGTAGGGTATAGGGTAGTTGGGTTTCTCACCCTCTTTTGGCTTTATGTGCCACCTCCTTTTTGTCATCACCTAAGGAGGTTATGCCACATGTTTTATCATTACCAAGCAGGTGATAACCTCCCACGTTTTATGGGTAGTAGGAGTTAATGCACCTCTTGGATATATTTGCCCTTATTTTTCTATATATTGAGCACTCTCCTCTAGCCTTCACTAGTTCAGCTAGTTCAATGATCGCTCGGTGGGAGTATTAAGAGTATTCTACAATTTCTCTTGCCTTGTCTCTATTTTTCTCTCATTTTAGATTTCCCTTCATTCTTCTATTTTGATCTTTGATCATCTGTTGAGTGAAATTACATGTGATCTATGATCAACATCAGATCTTGGCTAAGTTCTCACTTCTCACAGATTCCAACAAAGGTAGAGGAAGAGAAAGGGGGGATAATTTTTTCATAGATGACAATTTTAGAGTTTTGAGAAGGTAGGTTGAGACTCTACAAGAATAGATAAGGAGAGGATTTGCAAGAATGAGAGACTCGAGAAGTGATGAAGAAGAAGTTTCAAAGGATATTATTTTGGATACTAAACAAAGAGAAGAAGTTGCAGCAATTGCAAGGGATCTATTTCTGAGAGTTTTAACAAAAATGGGGAAAAAACCAAGTATTGATGTTCCTACCTTTAATGGAAGTTTGAATCTAGAAGAACTGATAGATTGGATAAATGATATAGAAGATTATTTTGAAATTGAGGAAGTTGGAGACCCGGGCCGAGTAATATTTTCCAAGACAAAATTTAAGGGACATGCTTCAATTTGGTGGAGATAAATTTAGTTGGAAATAGGAAGAAAAGGAAAAGATAAGATTACCAAATGGGATAAAATGGTGGAGAAATTAAAAAGACAATTTATTCATGTAGACTATGAATTGGACTTGCTCAAGAGGATGCGCGGTTTTAAGCAAGGAAACAAGACTGTTAAAGAATACATTGAAGAATTCCATAGAATTCTCATAAGGACTGGACATTCGAAGGTAACTAAGGAAAAATTTGCAAGATACATAAATGGGTTGAGACAAAGCATTCAATAAGAGATGACACTAGTCAAAGTTGTGACAATGGAAGATGCTTATCAAATAGCATTGAAGATAGAAGAAAGGATGAACAAGAGGTTTGAGAATAAGCACAAGGGAAAGGATAAAGCTTATGTGCAAAAAACGGAGGATTAACATCAAATTAGAGATATTAATGATAGCAAGGATGAAAGATGCGAAAGATCAAACAAGTCTCATGATCAAAAATTTTGAGGAAGAGGAAGATCGGGTAATGGATTTGGAAGATGAAATTAAAAAATAACTTGTTTTATATGTGGGGAAGAATGTCATAGGGCCTATGATTGTCCTCATGAAGAGTAAAGACCAAGAATAAGGACTGAAAATTGGAATAGAGCAGCAAACATAAATGGAGAAGATGTTAAGTCTCCACACTCGGAAGAGGCAGAGGATGGAGAGACACTTCTTTCAAGAAGATTCTTGATGAATGAAGGAAAAGAACCATATCAAAGGAAAATATTGTTCAAAACTAGATGTAATTGTAAAGGTAAATTTTTTAATGTTATTATTGATGGTGGAAGCACAAATAATTTAGTTTCTTAAGAAATGGTAAATAAATTAAAGTTGGAAAGATGAAGGTACCCACATTCATATAGGATTTCTTGGTTGCAAGATGAAAAGAAGGTTTTGGTTAACGAACAATGTTTGGTGAAATTCAAGATAGGTGATTATCATGATGAAGTTTTATGTGATATAATGTCTATGGATGTTTGCCACTTGTTATTGGGAAAGCCTTGGCAGTTTGACAGGTGTGTGATGCATGATGGGTATGTGTAATGACCCCCTTATAATTTTTCATTTTTTAACAACACTTCAATAATGGCACCTATCAACATTAGACAATAATAAAAACATCTTTTGAAAGTAACCCTATGCCAAGAATGTACACCAGGATCCCAATTTTGGGCAAGGTGTGAGCATATGGCGTTGGGATCATTAGTCTCCAAACTGAATGAAGTACAATGTTGGAAAGTAAGATCTATGCAACTCGACCACTTATTTAGTGAGAATTATTTGATAGCACGAACGATCAACAATATGAATGCAAGTATAGAAAGTAAATTGAAAGCTCAACCGATCAGTAAATGAGTAATGCAATATAATTGAAAGACGGTGAGGCTTGTATCTTCCAAAATCATGGGAAAGATATGTTTCAAGAAATTAAATAAGGTGGCAAGGCCATCCTTCTTCAACTAAAAGTGGGAATACAATATAAATTTGCAGAATGTAAATAAGAGCTTATCATTACTATTGAAACAACTTTATAATTAAAATAAATCTGCAAGAAGCCAATCGTTAAGTTGTCAGAGATGCTGCAAAATTCATTATTTGATCTCCAATCAACAGAGACTCACTATATATGAAAAACACTCTCCAAAACTCCAACTTAGACAATCTGATATGACAAACTAGCAAACTAAAATCTTCAACTAGCAACTAGAAAACTCATTAAAACATTCATAACTTGCTCAAATCATAACCAAATGACATGAAATGAATTTCATAAGACCCCTAGAGAGATGACAACCAAGAAAAAGACCAAGAAACTACACTCAACTCCAACTATCATTTATTGCACGAATTCCAATGACATTGACATGCATGACTCGACCTTGAAGAGGGCTGACCAGCTACATAAAATCAGAAACTTCATTAAAAAAATCCTCAAACTATGTAAGATGGGACATCAAGGGCCTAGGAATGGATATAGCAAGTACCTAGAATAAAATAAAAATCATGCAATGATCTACGAATGAAATAAGCTTTAGCCATAGCCAAACCAACAACCTGTAGACAACAAAATCTTCAAAACTTCAACTATGAAACTCTATCAACACTCCCTGAATGAGAAGTAGTCTCTAAAACTCAGCTAGGTGCTATCTTTCAAGCATGAAATCAAGGTTGAAAGAACTAGGAGGTATGCATTCCTTGAAGCCAGCTCTAAAATCATTTCAGCAGCATAAAAGTATAATGAGCAACAATAGATATCCCAAATGAAGGCCAAGTCTAATATTTATAACTTTCTTCTCAACTTTCAAATCCACCTTTTCCCTCTAATTAGGGTGCCCAAAATAAGATTCAAATTCACCTTTCATATTTGCATTTCATTTTTGTCATCTATCAAGTCGTCCCCCTTCATGTAGGCAATAAAATTTATCAAAAGCAAATAACCACTTAAATTAGGCATCCCAAATGATAAGTGATATATTTAATAAAAAAACACCTATCTCATCTTTTAGGCATCCACCAAGATATATGTGAAATATTTAATAAAATCTCAAATGTCTCCTATGCTAGGCATCCCCTTGCCTTAGCACATATTTAATAAAAAACACCTATCTCATCTTTTAGGCATCCACCAAGATATATGTGAAATATTTAATAAAATCTCAAATGTCTCCTATGCTAGGCATCCCCTTGCCTTAGCACATATTTCACTTAAAACATTATTAATTGCAACTAAAATATTTCCCTTATAAAGTTGTCTATTCTAGCATAGGAAATATTTTCACTTAAAATCTTATTTTCATCAAATATCGGCTTGCCAAAATAAACACCTCGAATTTTGGATACCACTGAATATATTGCCCTGCTAGAAATAGCCATAATGCCAAGTTGCTGAAACACTGCCAAAAATAGCACCAAGGGTGTTGGAGACCAAATTGCTCAAACTAACCTGCTAGATATAGCCATTGAACTGAACTACAAAAACCCTACTAAAATAACACTGCTAAAAATAGAACTTACTAAAAATAGAATAATGCTAAAAATATTAAGTTGTTCCAAACTCATTTTAACCACAATCCGAGCAGCTGTCGTACTTAGTAAAAATAGTAAGTCCGGAAAAGTCCTTCATTGTAGTTTCATGTCACGCCACTGCGAAGTTCTCTAAAAACCTAGAAGGAATCTAGAATCGGAATTATAAAACATCAACATGCAAGCCTCCAAAACTATCGAGGAAACAACTAAGAATGCAACTCAATATCTCGTCATGCATGTTACCACATCCCGAAGCTCTCCAAAAACCCAAAAATCTCCACCAGACATGCATCAAAAAAATCTCACAAGCAAGCCTTCAAAACCTCCTTGAAAAGTGGAAACCCTAATTTTAGATTTTGACTGGCCTACGAGCTTCCAAAAATAGGCTATCGGACACGAAAGATCATATGGCTAAAATGGGGACATTACAATATGCCAATGCATACTCCTTGATGAAGGATGGAATCAAACACAAGTTGAAGTCCTTGAGTAAGGAAGAAGGAAACGTATGTAATAAATGTCGGAATTGTTTGGTTAATGGAGTTAAATAGTTAATAGAAGAGGATGAAAATACAAATTTTTATTTGTTGATCCATGTTGCAGCAGTGTGGATTGCACACAAGAAAGGTAAAGTGCAGATTTCAGTGAGGAAAAAGGAGGTAAAATCTATTTTTTGTGAGAATGTAGTTGAATCTTATTTACTTGAGTATGATAAGATTGATGTAAAAGAATATTTTTTAGCAAAGAGTGCATTTTTAGATGAAGGTGTTACAAGTGAAAGTAAGGAAGAAGAGGAAGAAGTGAAGGCATGCAGAAAAAGGAGCACAGTGTTGTAACCAAGGTTGATGATGAACAAATGGTTGAAAAAATAAAAGAGAAAGAGGAAATGAATGACTTTTGTTATATTTTTGAAGGAGAAGTAGTAGATGTTCATGAATTTTCATATTTTCATAGTGTAAGTTTGTGGGAGATGAACTATGTGAAAAAAGGGAGAAAGAGAGGAAGAATGAAAGAGGGAAACGCCATCAAGTTGCAAGGACATGTGAGGAATAAGTTTTAGGAGAATAAGGCAACAAGATGGGTGAAATATGAGCATAATATCTACAAATTTTTATGAGGCACTCTTGAAACATTTATTTTCTACCATTGGTGTCTGATGCAAGAGCATTCATGGCTCAATGCAATCCTGTATCAACCAATTGGCGTCAATTTTATTTTGCAATTTTTGGTGTGGTTAAATTTCATGTTTGATGTGTGAAATTAATATTTTGGTGTGAATTAGAATTTCTTGTAATTTTGGAAATTGGAATTTTAATTTGGATTCAATTTGGGTCAAATTGGTTGAATGGGGATCATGGAGAATATGATTTAAATTTGAAAAAGAAGAAAAAAAGCAGAACATGGCATGGATTTTTTGGGAGCCACTAAATTCATTTGTAACTCCAATTTTTTAATTCTCATAGCTCCTAAAAAATAGGGACCCAAGAGGTGGAGGCCCAATTTTGAAAGATCTACTTTTTTGCTTTATTTGTGAAAGCATCGAAGCCATTTGAAGCCCATCTCTCATATTTGCTAATTCTGGAGTTGGGGAATGATATTTTATTCATTTTAAAATTATTGAATTTGAATTTTATTTTCTATTCCTAGGGAGGGGCATTTATTTTTCCTGAGATTCCTTTGGAATGAAAGCAAATCACGATGAAATGCATTGAAATTTCATTTCAGGAAAGCAAGTGTTGATAAAATTGAATTTTATTCATTTTTGGAGCAGTTTTTCACAAGAAAAACATAGGAAGAGAGGAGGAGGTCATGGCTTACCTCCAAGAAGGGATTTGATGGTGTGTTTGTAGATTTGAGTATTTTTACAGGGCACAAAGACTGCCAGGTGTTGTAGATTGAAGGGTTTGAATGGTGGAAGTGATTTTTTGTGTAGGTGTTGGAGAAGATTTGTTGCAAGCTTTGATTTGCTGCTGTAAATTATTTATTTATTTTATTCCTGTAAGGCTTGATGCAGCCTTGTCCATCATTGAATTGTAATAATTCATTTTCCCATTTTTTGAATCAATAAATTTCCAATTGTACATTGCAATCTTGGATTGGAAATTCTATTGCAAAATTTTATGTGTTGTTGAATGGTGTTTGTGAGCTATTTAATTTAATTTGTAGAAACTTAAATTATCTTAATTAGCTCATGCATTAGTCATCTAGATAGTTGGAGATCTAATTCATTGACTTGATGATTTACTACCTATGTGTGTTTTCCATATGGAAATTCCTTGTTGCTACATGAGATTTTATTTACCACACTCTTATGTGGGTGGGAAATAATTTTATGGATGCACAAACTTACGAGCCTATCATCTTGAGACATGCCATTTTTTTGAAGGGAAAATAATAATTAAATTCCATGAACAAGCAACAAATATATAAAAATATTGGTGGGCCCAAATGGTACAAATGGTGATTAGTTGGTGGTTGAGGTGTCGATATAAACAAGTGAAGAGATCATGCTCAAGTCTATGCTCCAACAATAATAAGTCACCTGTTAAAATTTGAACATCCATAAATGTATAAATCTCAATTGTGATCATAAAAGATTCAAAGGTGTTAACCCACCCACTAAAATTGGTGAAGTTTCATGTGTTTTTTAGCATTAATTATTTAAATAAGTATATAGTAATTGGTGTAAAGCTCTACATTCAAAAAATATTTTTATTTTTATTTTCATGCAAAATAGCATTCAAATTGAGTCCCAAGCCTTTATTGATTCTTCTTTTCTAGAGTTGAAGTTGCAGGTATTTACTATTATTTTTAGTTGCATAAGAATCTATTGAGATTCATGTCTTGTTGAACTATTGGTTAAGGATACTCTATAATGCATAGTAATTGGTAGGTGCAAATCCATGCTTGATTATTTTTTAAGAAAAGAATTGTGATTCTTCCAAAGAGTATTTTGGTTTTAGGTGTTTTACTATGTCTTCCATATTATTTATATTGGTGTTCTTAATTTCTCCTCTAGGAGTCAAGAGGTCCAATTAAAATTTATCCCCTAAAATTATAACCATGCCCACTAGAAGAAAGCAAGCCCCTAAACTATATGAAGTATTTCCCTAGGCCTTAAAATCTTTCAAGTGAGCCACTAGTCATGGTGTCCATATTATTTTATTAGAGAATAGTAAGGCAAATATTAGACACCCCATTGCCCACACCAAAGGAGGGTCTTTATTGAGGATATTCTCTAAAAAAAAATTGCAATGCAAGATTGCCATACACCCCTAGATGTTCCTGCATAATATTTTATATAATATAAATATATAGGCTTCAAGTCTTTTTCTTAAAAAAAAAAATAAACCCATCAAAATAAGGTGCCCAACTATAGCTATGCCAAGATCACCAAATTTACGTTTGCTTATTTTGGTGATGATTCCACTCCCCTAAATAGTACTACAACCATGAAAGTTGGAAACCAAATCTAAGGAACACAATGGTTTAAGTGTTGATAATAACAATTTCATTACTTTTTGTATGAAAATAAAACCATTTCTATAAATAATCTAGGTTAATTAAATAAAGGCAATCAACAAGCACAAATTAACCTGGATTAACATAGCTAATTAACATAAATATTTGGAAAATAAATCAAGGGTCAAGGCCCTTTAATTCTAGATTTGATGATAAAAAAATAATGTTGATGATATATAAAACCAATTTTCTATCTCTAATTTGTTGTTTCTATCATAATTAAAACTATTGCAAAAAACCTTATGGTTCAATATCCAACTCTAAAATTTCTTTCTTGACTATTATGGATTTGAACACTCACATTCAATCTAAATTGAAAAAATGTAGACTTTTGAAACATGTTTATCATGCTCTATGATGTCTAATAAGATTATAAGGATGGTGGAATTTATAAACACCTTCAAGAAATCTATTGAATTAGTAGGTCAAGTTATCCTAAGTTAGACCTGTTGTGCCTATTGCACACACGCCCCATTCAGAACGAGGACCCTCTCTTTCCTTTTGGCTTGTTGGGTCCTTTTTGTCTCATCTCATTTTGCATGCCTCATTTTGAGGTCCTTGATGGTCAACACATTCTCAAAAGTCCCACTTTAGGGTTGACCTAGATTTGCCCCTATGAAATTTGCTAAGTTTTGAGCCCTTTCGGGTATTCCTTGTCATATTGCCTTTCTAACGTCTATGGCTCCTTTCGGGCCCAAACCCTTGGGTTTCCCTTAGCAAGTTTCTATTTCGGCTTCACCATCCTGAACAACCGACCCTGACCATCTTTTCGGCCTCCCGGGTCTAACCTTTTGGGATTCCCCTCCAAGGTTTCTCTTTGGACTTTGTCGTTCCAAATGGTTGTCGGCCTCCATCTTCCCGCTCCCTGGACCCCGAAGCTCCCTTCACCATTTGGGTTTCACTTGGAAAATTTTTGAATGGCCATTCATCCGCATCTTTTCGGACCTTGGACCCCGGTCCTCCCGCCGCCATCCCTGAAATTTGAACTCAGCTACCACAACTGTTGTTGTACCAGGCATTTAACTTTTGCATTAATTGCATTTGGGGCTATATAAACAAGTTCTCGCCTGTCATTTTCATATGTCAGAAGTGATCGAAAAGCCCAGCGTTTCCCTAGCAATATCTACCTCCACGCCCGAGCCCTTGCTTTGTCGTTCCTCGTGAATTCAGCATAAATCTTCTTCGGGATTTCGAGGTAGGTTCGTCGTTTGTATGCCTTATCCCTTTTTCCTCAAAATCATGGTTTAAATTAAGTAAAATTATAAAATGAACTTGAAACCTGGATGGATAGTGCCTTAGCCTAAAAACCCACAAATTCAAAATTTAAAAATTGATTGTTTGAAGGATGGAATTCAAAACCCAAACTTCACCTCTCTGTCATTATTCTTCAAAACAGGCGATCATGCCTTCCGGGCTTGGACCTTCCAGCGGCCACTATCGACAACTTATAAAATTAATCGAATATCCAAACTCACTTCGCGTCTCATCTTCCAGATTTCCCCCTTCAGGATTTTGTTGCTGCTCCACCACTCCAAACTGCGGTTGCACTCAGACCTTTTGGCCCTCAAACCCCGAGTCTACAAAGTCCGTTGAAAAATTGCAACTAAAATTGGACTTCAGGAGTTGTCGTCGGAACCCAGCATTTGAACTTCCCTCCCCACGCCGCCGTCCCTGTTTTCCCTCCCAAATGGATGCCCTTGAACGTCTTTCCGGCTCCCAGGCTCCGATCACCCCTCTACTCTGCAAAATCTAAACCAGGAAATTGGGAGCATCCAAACTCTATCCGGACTCTAGCCTCCAAAATTTTGTCTCGCTTTCGCCATCCCAAACGGCCGACACTATCTGCCTTTCCGGTCATCGGGTTCCGACCCTTGGTCTACCGCTAAGTTTTTTCCCAACTATTAAGTTCGCCTCGGGTGTATCCTTTCGGAATTCCATCCCTGGACTTTCATTTGCATTTTGTCGTTTTACACGGCTATCTCCTGGCAGCTTCCTGACCCCGAAAACCCGAAATCTGGAACCCGACTCCCAGAAAGTTGTCTTCCTTGTGTTGTTCCAAATGGCGTTCCTGCAACTGAAACCTGAATGTCTAAATGGTGACTCAAATGGCCTCCAAATCGAAAACAGACTTCGACCCACATGCTAAAATTAAACTTTCTCCCATGCCAAGCCTTTGTTAGACAAATCCAAGATTAGGAAAGCCATTGGGAGTTCCTTGCCTTGTTTTCCCTTCTAAACATCATTCTGCCAAGGGAATTTCGGCCCTTCGGGCCCAGGTCATCAATTTGCCTCCTAGAATTATTATGATCAAGTGTTGGACTTTTCTAAAATGATTGTTGTGGATTTAACCTTGATTTGCAGGGAGTTTTCTGAAGCTGCATCCACATGTTTAATGTTGTTGACTCCCATCTCTTTGTGCAGGATTTATGGAATCCGGTGCAAAAGCCTCTGGTGCCACCAAGGAAAAAGGGAAAAGAACTACCAAAGTGCCTCGAGGCAAGGAGGACAAAGATCAAATGAGTTAGAAATTCCAGGGAGTGTCGTTACACTCCAGAGTTACAACTCTTTGGAGAGACATCACAGATACCAATATTGGGCATGTCGATATTGATGAGTTTACGCGGAGAGTCAAGGTTGACCTAAAAATAGATAATGCAAAATTAATCAAAAGCAGTAGGTTTGCCAAGGTTGCAATTTTCCCGCCAACTTTGGTGGCCCCCGAGCTAGTAATGGAATTTCGGGAGGCGTATCAACTTGAAAAAAGAAGCATAGTGGACAGAGATGGCAACGTCCTAGCTGATATGTCCCCTCTCGAGATAACTAAAACTTTCAACATCCCCGCCTTTGAAAGCATGGAGACCCTAACCATAGAAGAGTGCAAGGCATTATGGGATCGAGATACTATGAGATGCAAGAAATTGATCAATCAATACTAGTTGAAGGACAAGTGGGGCAGTGTTGGCAAAGTCCCTCAAGAGATCTTCTGCAATGATTTCTTCAAAGATTGTAATGACCTGGTCACCCTACTAAGAAAATTAATGCGCCTTCCTACTGCGGCCTTCTTCCAAGAGTGGATGTTATATTTTGTTGAACAAATTCTCTATGGTGATGACGTTTCCTTCTATTGGGGGGAAATAATCAGCAATTGCTTTCATGAGCAATTTGTCAATGTGAAGAAAACCTCCAAGTTCTACATGACGTCCTACCTGGTCTATTCGCTTGTTGATCGGTGGCACTATAATGGATTGACTTCAATGCCCAGTATGGCATTGAGAAGAGAGCTCAAGCCCTATGACAAATACCCACAGCTACAATACAAGAACTTCAAGAATGACTATTGTAGGGTAAACGATGCATTCACTGCCTACATTATCTAGTCTCTTAGAGGTGATTTTGAGAGAAAAGTCTCTCACAGTGTGAGGGCCCTTCTTAAGAACTATTCCTTCATGTTCATACAATTCCCCAAGTTCACCTACATTCACGCCCAAGGATTCACAGAAAGGCCAAATAAGCTGCCCCGGTACCCTAATGACTGGATTATACTATTGGAACTAACTTGGTAGTTGCGACACATTCACAACATTATGAGAAGCAAACATCTGGCAGGGACATCTTATCCTATTGAGCTTGGCCAAGGAATGTACAAAATTCATACTTCCCAATGTGTGGGTAATTCTGAGAAAGAGTTGGTTGATTACCACTTCAGACAGCATACAGCTCAGCCGCGAATGGATCCATACAGTCATATTAGAAAGGCACTTAGACTTGAGTATTCCCACCTCCACAATGTTGAGGATTTTTGGGCCAACTACAAATATGAGCTTGAGGTGTGGGTGCGACATTATATGCATATGACTTCCCACTACATACAGAGAGTGAACCTATGTATGATTCCAGATCAGCTTGAAGAGGATAAGAGCACAGTGATTGACCCAAGGTATAATGTCATTGAAAAAATTTCATTGCCTTTAATTGATTGGGACGAGCAAGAGCTTGATGACCTTGACATTCTCACCAAGCCCATTGAAGCTCGAACAAAGGCATGGATCGACGGGCAGGTCGTTAGACTAAAGAAACAGGGAGTCGCCCTAACATTCAAGGGGCTTGAAAGTGAGCCAAGTGGTTCTGGTGGTGGGATAGTTGCTGCTACAACTGGAGAAACATCCAAATCCTCACCATCTGTCAAATCAAGGAAGAGAAAGGAGGTTGGTGAGCAGCAATCTAACCCAAAGGTATACGCTAGAAAGGCCTCAGAGGGTGAGCCTCCTAAGAAACATAGAAAAACAAGTAGCGTTACCAAGATTCCGGTAATACCTAAAGATCCGCTCCATGAGAGCATGAAGATTGAAATTGACCCACTGAGATCTCCGCCTGCTTTGTCTTCTACTGCAACCACCACTGCTATTGCCACCACTTTGTCTATCCAACATGCAATAGTTGCATCATCTCCACCTGCGATGGACATTGTTATCCACCTCACCTCCACTTCTCCCATTCTATAGGTCATACCGGTGGATTCCTCCTCCACCACCACCTCACCGATTTCTTCTTCTTCCATGTCTCCTTTCATCCCAACCTCAGCCTCTACTGCTGAAATGCCTAAGCTCACTCTCCCAGAATCCTTTGTCAAGTATATGTAGAACGTGCCATCTGAACTTTCGGGAATGCTTGTAAATCTGATGGTGCAAGCTGCAATTGCCCAGGTGATGTTTGACACCCCAGCTCTTCCTCCTCCCACAAAGCCACCAAAAATGGAAGCCACAATGCAGATTTCTGATGAGATGGAATGACAACAACTAGAAGTTGTGAAGGTGATGAAGGATGAGCAGTTTGAATATCATGAGCACCCGATGTTTGAGTTTCTAGAGATCAATGAGGTAGCTTATGAGTCTTCCAACGAAAGCAATGAGGAGCTTGATATAGAAATAATCCAAGAAATGGCTGACCCTGAGCTTGATGTTGAATGGGCCAAGCAACTAAAATAAATTGAAGATAAAGAGGTTGGAAAGCAGCCTGTGACTGAACCAAGGGCTGCTACCCTAGAAGGTAGTGAATCCCCTACCAAAAGACATGATCAGGCCTTTGAGCATGATGAAGAGACACCCTTCCCCAAGGACAAACAAGAGGATAATCCCGAAGAGCCTGGGCATGAACAGGATGAAGAGGAGAACGATGTTGAAGAGGAGGACCACCTTGATAAGCCACCGCCCATCAAATCTCCTAGCAAACATATAATGCTTGTGCAATATTTTGATGAGGAGAAGGAAGATACAAGAATTGAGCAGGAGGCTCCCGGTGATAAGACCATTCAACTCAGGGTGAAGGATGGAAAAGAGTAGCTTGAATCACCTAAGAGAAGGTTCCCAATGCCTAGCTAGCTAGAGAGGTAGCTAGAGAAGAAGACACCTGCCCTAAAGGGTCTGAAATCAAGGCTAGAGGTAATACTGGCTAGAGCTCTGATCAGTACCAAGAGGGAGAAGAACCCAAAAATCAGATCAAAGGTAATGATGGATGCTTCTGAATCTATGATTGTTCAAATAGCTACACCAATGATTAGAGAACAAGGAATAAGCTACAACATCTCCACCATTGACTTGGGGGTAGCCACCAGGGAGTAGAAGGTTCACCATCTCCAAGAATCAATCGTTACAGTGGTGCACCTCATTCAGCAGGATAAGGTTTCAAAGGAAGATCTCAAGGAACAAATGGTTGATCTGGCGGCCTACATTCAACAGTGTTCATCCTTGGAGGAACAGCCTACCACATCATCAGCACCACCACAGTTGTTTTCCCAAGAACAAATCAGCAAGCTAGAAAAGAGGAGGAACTTGGATAAGACTACGGAAAGCTGGTTCCGGCAGGTCTTGGACCTTGGCAATGCGGGCATCAATTTGGTTGTCCAAAAAAAAAACAAGTTCCTGGAAGTGCAAGCATCCCTTGAAGGCACAAGGCGAATCTGTGATGGGTTCTCAAAGAAATATGAAGTTTCTTGCCCAAAAATTGAGGCTATCCTCACTCTACCGAGTGAGGTTTGGAAAAAGGAGTTTTCCTTCAAGGACAATGACCATTGGTTGATGGACGTGTGGAAGCGGGACTTCAATCACCAAAAGGAGAGGCTGGAATAGGTCCTAGAATGAGTAACTCCAGATATTGAGTGGGCCAAGGAGGCTAGAGGAGATTGTCTTTGATACCTCAAGTTGATGACAGGGTACAAAATGTATGTTGTCAAGATCAATTCGGAGAGCATAAAGACTCGCTTCTTGAATAGGATGGAGGATGGGATGTCAGCCGAAGTGACCACAGATTTTATGAGTTTCGATGCCCGAGCTTTCACCCGGTCTAAACTGTTTAAAGACCACATTTCCAAGTATGAGGAAGACTAGGAAAAGCTCATTAACAATTCTAAGGAATGGAGCTACCAAATGCTAAGATTTGATATTATCAAGGTCGACAAGCTTCAGCCGGTAATCTTAAGATTCATGGAATATGCAGCTCTAAAGAAGCAGGAAGGCAACCCTATTATTGATGAAGAATTTATGAAGGAACAGCTGCAGCAAAGAGTAATCAGAAAAAGGACGAAAAATGCTACAGTGCTGCTACTAGAAGACAAAATAGGGAAAAGGACAAAAATTTAATTTAAAAATGAAATATATTTGGGGGTAGGTGAAACCTTGGTGTAAAGTGAATCTTGGCTACACAATGGGATTGCATCTTGGCCATTCTTTTTTTTTTTTGAAAACTATAAATAGGGGTCTCCTCCTCTCATTTTAAGAGAGTTGAGTTGTTGTAAAGGCATGCTGCAGAAATTTTAATAGAAATATATTGACTTGGTGCATTTTTGGATTTCCTCTCATGTTGCATGATTCTTCTCCCATAAGTTAAAGATTCCATTAGATTTACTTTGTTGTTCTATTTTACTTTCAGCTAGCTTAGTTAGATTTAGTAGTGTTGTTTTTCGATTGTGGAAATCCCTATTGTATTGATGCTATTCTCGTCCATACTTTTGGCCATTTGTTGCTGGCAGATGGTTGTGCAAAGTTAGTCTAGAATTTGATATTAAATCTGCCTCTAACCTTTATCTTTGTTCACACATGTGTATCTTGAATGAGTGATGAAATATTTGCAGTTCTTAGAAGATAACATAGGTTTCATGATACTGTGAAATTTTTGGTTAAGTGAAATTTTGTTTTAAGAAAATTGTCCACAACATAGACCTCCATGATCACTGTTCACCAGTAGTTGCAGGTCCAAGAACCCTTTCTCTTCCCTGCTCTCTTTTTCATTCTATTTTTTATAAGTGACCTATGCTAAGGTTCATTGCACATTGTAAAGCCAAATTTAAAGATAAGATGAAGTTCAAGACTGTTGTTTGAACCTGCAACAAAGGTGCAGTAATTTCCTATCCAAAGAAATCTGTTCACAAATCTAATTCTCCTACAGATTTGACTCACGTAAGACCGCCTTGTGATTCTAGAAAATCACATCATACATCAACTGATATATTTCAAGCATCATCATGACCTGACATCCGAGAGACCTTGGGATAGTGTTCTATAATTTGATTGAGGAAGATTGTCTTTCAAGAGAGGTGATGCACCTACGCATTACCTGTGTTGAGAAGTGCATAAAAACACCATCAACAAGACCATTTAATGCGCCAAATTTATGGCTCCAAGTGGACATTGAAAGACAAAATTCACTGACATGTAATTGACCTCTATGTAGATATGATTATTTATCCCTTTAGAAATTCAAAGTATTCTCCAGTGATCCTCGATATTTTATTGAATTATCATATCATTCTTGTGTTTCATGGGATGAATCCTAAGTGAAATAAAAATGAACTTGGGTAGAGAAGTGATAATCTCAAGGTAGGGATGAGTGTATGAGATTAGATGAAATAATGAGGGGCAAAATGTGGATGTATAGGAATAAGCATAAGTGGGATGAAATAGGAACAAATAAGGACCAATATTAATCTATGCATTTTTTCCCCACCTCAATATCACCATCTTATCTTTATAGATAATTTCTAAGCTACTTGGAATTAATACTTGTCAATCTTGACAAGTGTGCAGACAATCCTTGAATCTTGATGCATTAAATTCATATTTCATAAATTGTATCCCCTTTCATGAGTTCCTTTGAGCCAACTTAACACATGTTTCATGCGACATGTTTGCTATGCCATTGTATTTAAAGAAAAACATTTTGTACTTAGAAACACATGACAGAGGAATAGAGGATGATATACAAGAATAATTAAAGAACGTCTTAATTTTAAAACACAATAAAGGAATTATATTTGCATCATCATATAGGTCATTTGTGTGCTTATGAATGTTGTTTTCAATAATTTTCATTGTCTTCAATTCGGTCTGCCAAGATGTTTGAATTAGGAGAACTCATTCACCTATTGAATTGAAAAGCTCCTCAATAGTGTCTCTAGATACCATGAGCAACAAATTCAAATGTCTTGAAGAGCAACTTTAATAAGAATACACCATTTAAACACTAGACAAAAAATCAAAACAAGTCTAAAATGAATTAAAAAAACCTCTACAATATAAAAAAATATCAATAAAACTCTCAACTCTCTACTAATAAATTAATAATTCATTTGGTCTACCCTTTTGCATGGTGAAAGCTAACTGCTAGACAAAATTCACCTATGTTCATAATATAGCATATGCGGCCATACCGCATGGGGAAAAGAGCCACGACGGAAGAGGTGGGACCCACGACGATGGAAAAGGTTGTCAGACGGAAGGAAAGACCTGATGGTCGAATGTCTCATCCCCCATGTCGTTTGTTGTCCCATCACCAGAAAATCGTGTCAGTGTTGGCAGTTTTCAAAATAATCATTCGGCGTGGATGGACAAAAAGCCAAAAACGTGGCCATTCGAAATGATTATTAGCAAATAATAAAAAGGGCCGATGAGGTCCCATTTTCGCCATTTTTTGATGGAAACAATTTGGTGGATAGTGAGGGCAAGAGTAGCAGAAGAGTAGCAGCCATGTGGAGCTCCTTCAAGTATGTATATCCGCTCTGTGTATGTGCCATCTTTCCATTATGCCATGAACAACGAAGAAATGAACGGGCATTCATTGCGGATTTTAGGGTTTGTTATTTTTAGTTGAGGGTTTTAGTTTTTTGTCTCCTCCCATCTATGGTTTTAAAATTTTGGGGTTGCCGAAGAAACTATTTAGTTGAAAGGGTTTTTTTCTGTCGAGGGTTTTGAAATTTTTTGTTCGTTTCCTCCCTGTATGCTGGTTATCGAATTTTTCCCTTTCCGAATGAAATAAGCGACAACCCATTGTACAAATATGAGTAAAATTATTGAATAATGTTTCTAGAAAGAATAATCTATGGCTTCTTGAATGAAATTTTTCTAGGAGTTAGTCGGCTCCCACCCATTTGGCGAAAGCTAATTGGGAAATAGCAAAAAGCCCACTAAAATACTCCACTTTTTGTTTCCCAAATTTCAAATTAAAACATCTTGTAAAACCCTCTGCATGCAACAAAATTACCCCTCACCTCGATTTCATCTGTATTCTGCTCCAAATCCTCCACATGCACTCCACACTTCAACTTATTTGGTTGGTATTCTCCTCGAAGTCATCCATGTGCACTCAAACCTTCAGCTTTCCCTTTCAACGTGCAGACAGGAAACAAAATAAATAGTATTTTTGCCTTGCTTTCTGAAAACAAAAAAGGTGCACATCATTCCCTTCCACTTTTCCCATGCCACACAAAAGAAATAGGAAAAATCCCACATCCAATCCCATTTTTTCCATCATTTTTATACACTGTTGTTTTGGAAAACACATTGTCTCCTAAAACTCGAACTATTGTAAAACCCACTGTTTCACTACAACGTCTCCTCATGTTATGTATGTATCCATGTATGTTCATATGTATGTTTTTCATGTATTTTTTCAATTTGTATAGGTGAATTTTTTCTAGTAGTTAGTCGGCTCCCATTTGGCAAAAGCTAATTGGGAAATAGCAAAAAGCCCACTGAAATACTCCACATTGTGTTTCCCAAATTTCAAATTAAAACATCTTGTAAAACCCTTTGCTTGCAAAAAAATTACCCCTCACCTCGATTTCATCTATATTCTGCTCCAAATCCTCCACGTGCACTCCATGCTTCAGCATATTTGGTCGGTATTCTCCTCAAAGTCATCCATGTGCACTCAGACCTTCAGCTTTCCCTTTCAACATGTAGACAAGAAAGAAAACAAATAGTAGTTTCACCTTGCTTTCTCCAAACAGAAAAGGTGCACGTCATTCCCTTCCACTTATCACATGCCACACAAAATAAATAGGAAAAATCCCACATCCAATCCCATTTTTGCCACTATTTTATACACTGTTGTTTTGGAAAACACACTGTCTCCTAAAACTCAGACTATTGTAAAACCCACTGTTTCACTACGACGTCTCCTCACGTTGTGTATGTATCCATGTATGTTCATGTGTATGTTTTCATGCACTTTTTCAATGTGCATAGGTGAATTTTTTCTAGTAGTTAATCGGCTTCCATTTGGCGAAAGCTAATTGGGAAATAGAAAAAATCCCACATCCAATCCCATTTTTGCCACAATTCTATACAATGTTGTTTTGGAAAACACACTATCTCCTAAAACTCAGACTATTGTAAAACCCATTGTGTCACTATGACGTCTCCTCATGTTATGTATGTATCCATGTATGTTCATGTGTATGATTTTCATGCATTTTTTCAACATGCATAGGTGAATTTTGTCTAGCAGTTAGCCAGCTCCCATTTGGTGAAAGCTAATTGGGAAATAGCAAAAAGCCCACATCCAATCCCATTTTTGCTGCCATTTTATACATTGTTGTTTTGGAAAACACACTGTCTCCTAAAACTCGGACTATTGTAAAATCCACTGTTTCACTACGACGTCTCCTCATGTTATGTATGTATCCATGTATGTTCATGTGTATGTTTTTCATGCATTTTTTCAATGTGCATAGGTGAATTTTGTCTAGCAGTTAATCGGCTCCCATTTGGCGAAAGCTAATTGGGAAATAGCAAAAAGCCCACATCCAATCCCATTTTTGCCGCCATTTTATACACTGTTATTTTGCAAAACGCGTTGTCTCCTAAAACTCGAACTATTGTAAAACCCATTGTTTCACTACGACGTCTCCTCATGTTATGTATGTATCCATGTATGTTCATGTGTATGTTTTTCATGTGCATAGGTGAATTTTGTCTAGTAGTTAGTCGGCTCCCATTTGGCGAAAGCTAATTGGGAAATAGCAAAAAGCCCACATCCAATACCATTTTTGCCACCATTTTATACACCATTGTTTTGGAAAACACATTGTCTCCTAAAAATCGGACTATTGTAAAACCCATTGTTTCACTACGATGTCTCCTCATGTTATGTATGTATCCATGTATGTTCTTATGTATTTTTTTCATATGTTTTTCAATGTGCATAGGTGCATTTTGTCTAGGAGTTTGAAACCGGCATATCCTATGTTATATACATATGTGAATTTATGCCTGAAACTGGCATATCGTATGTTATATACATACGTGAATTTTGTCCAAGAGTTAGCTTCCTCCCTCCTTAACTCTTGGAGAAAATTCACATATGTATATAACATAGGATATGCCCCCCATACCGCATGGGGAAAAGATTCGCGACAGAAGAGGTGGGACTGGCAAGGGAAAAGGTTGTCAAACGGGAAGGAAAGACTTCAGGGAAAGACGTCTCATCCCGTGTGTCGTTTGTTGTCCCGTCGTCGGGAAATCGTGTCAGTGTCGGTGGATTTTCAAAGTAATAGTTCGGCATGGACGGACAAAGAGCCAAAAATGTGGCATTCGAAACCATTATTAGCAAATATCTTGTTCAATGAAAATAGTTAGTGTTATGCACACAGTAAGAAGACAATGTATTG
>CM021107.1:181584737-181863372 GCA_007115665.2 Sequoiadendron giganteum | reverse complement strand
TTTCATGTATGTTTTTCATGCATTTTTGAACAAGTCTTTGCTATAGCCAAAATTTCATTTCGCTTTCTTTATCTAATTGGAACAAATTTTTACAACACCATATGCGTTGCTTATTTCTTAACACCTTGTATCGACACATTGCATTTTCCAAATGTGTAGATAATGTGAGCATTTATTTCGTCGAATCAGATGAGGAAAATTAAATGCCATTATGATCTCATGTTACATGAATAGGTTATTTTTGTTTATGATTTAGATTTCTCTTGATTGGAACAAATGAATTTCTCTCATTATTTGCACAGTTGGAAAACACGCTATCTCCTCTCTGTTGTAGAGGGTTTTACAACACTATTTGGGTTGCTTGTTTCTCCCTTAAGGAGTCGGCTAACTCCTAGACAAAATTCAACTATGTACATCAAAAATGCATGAAAATATACATGGATACATACATAACATGAGGAGACGTCATAGTTGGAAAACACACTATCTCCTCTCTGTTGCATAGGGTTTTACAACACTATTTGGGTTGCTTGTTTCTTAAGTATTTTCCTAACTCCTAGACAAAATTCATCAATTTACATTGAAAAAAGTATGGAAAACATACATGGATACATACATAACATGATGATACGTCATAGTTGGAAAACACAATGTTTCATCTCTGTTGCAGAGGGTTTTACAACACTATTTGGGTTGCTTGTTTCTTAACACCTTATATGGGGACATTGTATTTTCCAACACTACAAATAGTGCGAGCATTTATTTGGTTGAATGAAATGCCATTTTTATCTCATGTTACATACATAGGTGATTTTTGTTTACGAGTTAGCTTTCTCCTAATTCCTTATTGGAACAAATGAATTTATCCAACAGAATGAACGTTCATTGCTTCACAGTTCTAACAGAATGGAAAAATGGCACATAGGATTGCTGATATATATACTAGTGTTAGTGATAGGTTAAATTGGAAATTAAATTCCCAATGTACAGTTTAATATGTTTGTTTATTATCTGTGCAAGCTGTCATTTTGCTCTAAGTAGAACATATAAATTGTATAATGGGGAAATTTGGAAGAAATATAATTATTTCTAGCACCAATTTTCTTTAATTTTCCAATTTAATCTATTGCTAACACTTGTCTCTCTTCCAGGTGGTTGATATGGGCCGGGAAAGAAAATTGAACAAAAGAAGGCCAAGTGGATTGAGAAGGATGCTTCAGGAGATGTGAACCTTGTGCAGTAAATACAGGTGATTATGGCTATGATATTTTGAATCGCAAATGTAGTGGATGCATAGTAATGTTAATAATAATAAATGTAAGAACATAAATTAACATTTTATTGTAAATTGTATCCTAACAGGGTTAGTATAAAGAAAAATTCCATAGCATATAAATAGAAGTTCAACAAGGTTTTGTTGTAAAATGCTTTAGTGAAAAAATATTCCTCACATGATAAAGAAAAATAGCACACCTACTAGTTGAACAAGGCTTTAGAATAATAATTTTCTATAGGATACCTACCAGAGTTGAACAAGGATTTAGAATAATAAGTCTCTATAGCATACCTACCAAAGTTGAACAAGTCTTTAGAATAATAAGTTTCTATAGCATACCTACCAGAGTTGAACAAGGCTTTCTTTGTTGCAGAGTTTATTTTAGTAAAAGATATTTTATAACAACATAAAGAAAAAGAAAAGTTTTCATAGCATTATCTACTAGTTGAACGAATGTTTCCATAGCTGAGTAAATTTATTTTCCATAAAGTTGATCTTGCTCTAAATACCTACAAGTTACTAAAGAGTATTTAGTCCACTACTAAAGGGCTGCTAAATTAAATAAAGTTTAGAATATATGAATATTAAACTCATACAAGCAAAGCGGAGCCAAATTTAATATCTTTGGCTAGTTGTCAGCAGAAGGTCCCTACTAGAATAGACACATTTGTCTCTTCATTAAGATGACAGTTTTGTATGAAGTTTCCTAACTATATAAGTGATCATCATCTTTATTATCTATTGTAGCAAATACATCTGAAGCCCCACCAGGAGTACCAATAGGTCTGTCGTGAGATCGAAATGCAGAACCAAAGCCTCGAGTTTGTTGTAGTGTTTGTGCAAAGGCTTCATACTTCCAAATATCAGCATCACTGATAGTTCTTTGAGCATATTTCACAGACTCCACAAAAGGAGCATCTTTTATTTCAGCTACCTCATCACTATCATCCTCATCCATTGCCTCAAGATTCTCGGCTCTTTTTCGTTCATGTTGAATTTCCTAAAAGTTTGGGGGGAGAGGTTATGGTAAAATTGAAACACATGCTAGTATGAATAATTGAAATAACAAGCTACAAGTTGAGGTAATTTCAATAGGTAGACTACTACTCTATCTTAAAAATTAGTTACCTAATAGTAAAAAAAAAACCATTAGAAATCCATAAACATATCTAGTTTGCAAAAGATGGCACAATTGGAACTCATCTTCTCAATATTTTCTCTAATAGCATAATTGCAAGCCCTCTAAAAAATCTCAGTGATATCGGCTCAATAGAATCCTTGGGTATAACGGGCCTGTGCCATTAGGTCTACATCCTTTGATACGGGTGACTTTCTCAAGCAAGATTTGATAACGTGAGGACTCATCAGGTAAGGGAATATAGATCAGTTGGTCAAGTCAGCAAGGCCTTAACAATTGAAGATCGATGATATCATGCCTGTTTGTAGCAGAAATAATGATAATTGTGTTCTTGGTTGTCATACAAGCCATCTCCATCAATAGTTGATTGAGGACTCTATCTACAGCACCACCAGCATCCCCAACACTACTACCATACTAGAAACATGCAAACCAATTATGCATCACAAGTTAGAGCGTACTTCAAAAAGGTCAAACAAAATTCCCAGTCATTTATAGTCAACCTTAAACTTTTACTTATAAAAAAGCAACACACTTGCGTAGCAATAGAATCAAGCTCATCATAAAATAGGACACAAGGAGCTAACCCTCTGGCCTTATCAAAAATGTATCACATTAGCCTGACTCTCTCGAAACCACATTGATAACAATTTAGGGCCCTTCACACTAATGAAATTGGCCTGGCATTAATTGGCAATGGCTTTTGCAAGCAATGTCTTTCCACAACCCGGTGGCCCATAAAATAGCACTTCTTTTGAAGGAGACATTCCAAATTTTTCAAAATTTCTCAGGATGCTCCACTGGATATTGAACAGTCTACACCAAACTCATACGAATTTCGTTAGTTGATATCTCCTTCAAAAGCAAGTTTTCTGCATTGAAAGAAAAGTAAGGCACAAATATAGTGAACCACATATCTCAATATACCTCTTGAAGCTCCCTCTTGACATTTTCCAACCCTCTAATATCTTCCCAAGTGACATTTGGAACTTAACAACCTGTCAATATTTTCCCAATATTCATAAGCAAATTTACCATTATGAAAATCATCAAAAACAAACAAACTTAGAAATTTAAAATTTAGGGGTCCAACAAATCAATAGTTTAAAAATACAATCCCTACTTAATCGATATGAGAAAAATTGAACATCTAGACATGGTTTGGAAAAACTCACAATTTAACAGATAGTAGATGGGTTGCTAGAGCCCAATGCAGTCTGGAAGTGCTAATTAGTCACGACCATTGAATTTAGAATCTCAGCATCTATTGTCTCATCTTCTAAGTCAATGACATCCATTTTTTCCCCAATAAACTGAAGTGCAACCTCAATGCACAAAGCTACAAGATCTACTCCAACGTATCCATGAGTATCCTTAGCAATCCTTTCAAGATCAACCTGTACCAAGATTCCTAAAGATTAATATATACCCTCACCAAGAAAAACAAAGATTAATAAATTCTCTCAAAATCCAAGCACTACTTGACATTAAATCTAGAAGTACAAAAAAAAATTTAGGTTCTACAATACATACATCATAAGAGAGCTTCATATTCTTCGTATGGATACGAAGCACTTCCAACCTGCCTACTTCATCCAGAAACCCAATGTCAATTTCCATATCAAACCTTCCAAACCTTCTAAGTGATGGGTCAATACTATTTGGTTGGTTAGTTGTTGCAATCACATTAACATGAGCACAAGACTTAAGTCTGTCCATAACTGTGAGAAGTTGAGAAAAAATTATCCTCTCAACTTCACCGTGGGTTTTTTCCCTCTTGAGAGCTATGGAATCAATTTCATCAATAAATATAATGGAAGGTGCATTCTTCTCAGCCTCCTAAAAATCCTTCTGAAGATTTCTTTCGCTTTCTCCGGCCAGCTTCGACATAATTTCAAGTTGATTGATACAAAAAAAGAAGGCACCGGTTTCATTTGCAACTACCCTAGCAATTAAGGTTTTCCCAGAACCAGGTGGCCCATAAAGCAGAATACCCTTTGGGGGTTTCACACCAATTGATTTGAAGAGTTGTGGGTGCCTAAGAGGAAGTTCTACCAATTCACGTATCTAAGCCATTTGTTTCTGTACACCACCAACATCATCATAACATGTTTCATCTAATCTATCTTCATCCTCCCGCTTTACAGGCTCCCATTCACAGAAAATTTCAGTATTTGGAGGAACAACATTGTATTCCCTAGGGTCTGTCTTGATTACCTTAAACTCCACACTACGCATACCACCTCTTACAAGGAAAAGATCACCTTTTGGCACATAGAGTTTACAAAGGAAAAAAGGCAGAGGGTTTTACAACACTATTTGGGTTGTTTCTTTCTTAACACCTTATATCGAGACATTGTGTTTTCCAACTGTGTAGATAATGGTAGCATTTCGTTGGTCGAATCAGATGAGGAAAATGAAATGTCATTTTCATCTCATGTTTACATAAATAGGTGTTTTTTGTTATGAGTTAGCTTGCTTGTTTCTTAACACCTTATATCGAGACAGTGTGTTTTCCAATTGTGCAGATAATGTCAGCACTTATTTGGTCGAATCGGATGACGAAAATGAAATGGCATTTTCATCTCATGTTACATAAGTAGGTGATTTTTGTTTATGAGTTAGATTTCTCCTAATTGGAACAATTGAATTGCATCCATTATTTGCAAAGTTGTAAAACACACTGTCTCCTCTCTATTGCAGTGGGTTTTACAACACTATTTGGGTTGCTTCTTTTTTTACACGTTATATCCAGATAGTGTGTTTTCCAATCGTGTAGATAATGGGAGCATTTAGTTGGTCAAATCAGATGAGGAAAATGAAATGTCATTTTGATCTCATGTTACATAAATAGGTGCTTTTTGTTTGAGTTAGATTGCTTGTTTCTTAACACCTTATATCGAGACAGTGTGTTTTCCAACTGTGCAGCTAATGTGAGCACTTATTTGGTTGAATCAGATGAGGAAAATGAAATGCCTTTTTAATCTCATGTTACATAAAAAGGTTCTTTTTGTTTATGAGTTAGTTTTCTCCTAATTGGAACATTTCAATTGCTCTCATTATTTGCACAGTTGGAAAACACATTGTCTCCTCTTTGTCGCAGAGGGTTTTACAATACTATTTGGGTTTCTTGTTTGTTAAGGAGCTGGCTAACTCCTACACATACAATTACACCTATGTACATCAAGAAACACATGAAAAACATACATGGATACATACATAACATGACGAGACGTCGTAGTTGGAAAACACACTGTCTCCTCTCTGTTGCAGAGGATTTTACAACACTATTTGGGTTGCTTGTTTCTTAACACCTTATATGGAGACATTGTATTTTCCAACACTAAAAATAGTATGAGCATTTATTTGATTGAATTAGATGATGAAAATGAAATGCCATTTTTATCTCATGTTACATACATAGGTGCTTTTTGTTTATGAGTTAGCTATCTCCTTATTCCTGATTGGAACAAATTAATTTATCCAACAAAATGAATGTTCATTGCTTCACAGTTCCAGCAGAATGGAAAAATGGCACATATGATTTTTGATATATATACTAGTGTTAGCGATAGGTTAAATTGGAAATTAAATTCCCAATGTATAGTTTAATATGTTTGTTTATTGTCTGTGCAAGCTAGCATTTTGCGCTCAGCAGAACATATAAATTGTATATTGGGGAAATATGGAAGAAATAAAATTATTTCTAGCACCAATTGTCTTTAATTTTCGAATTTAATCTATCGCTAACACTTGTCTTTCTTCCAGGTGATTTATATAGGCCACAAAAGAAAATTAAACAAAACAAGGTCAAGTGAATTGAGAAGGGTGCTTCAGGAGATGTGAACCTTCTACAGTAAATACAGGTGATTATGGCTTCCATAGCTTGAATTGCAAGTGTAGTGGACAGTTAAATTTCCAAAATTTAATATGCATTTAGAAGTGCCGATTTGTTTGAAATTATGAAATGTTGGGGTTTTCATTCAGCTCTCATTTTCATGTCATTCTAAAGTGTTTTGTGGTAATTTGAAATCTTTCACCAAAAGAGTTTATATATGTGGTTCATAAGTTTTTTCATAATAGTTCTTTTTATAATTTCTCTATTTGTATAGAATATTAAGTAAGTTATAAATGGTTCATTTTTTATCCACATCTAATGTCAATTTTGTAGAATGTTATTTCTATATTCTATTTCTTCTCTTTTTCAGTATGTTTTGATCTGACCACCAAACTGCAAAAAGATGTGCACATATAACAAGCGACTACTCCAAATAGTTCTACGCACTGTATTAAATAGAACTCGTAAAGCCAATGGGTAGGAATAACTTAATTGATAATTTGGCCTACTCCCATTACTTGGCCCTAAATATTATAGAAAAATTATAATAGATTTATTAGAATAACAACATACATGGAAACAAAAAGTGACGAAACAGGTGGACAAGATCAAACGTCCAGGCGATGGTTACGTAGGAGTTAATGGCATCGTCGGGTGCGTTTTCCCGCTTGTTGCCAGGTGAAAAAGTGGGTGGGTTAGCCTTGTCGACAAGTTTCTTTTATCTAGTGTGGGAAAAGTGGAAGGGAATGGCGTAGGCCTTTTCTGTTTGGAGAAAGCAAGGTGAAAATACTATTTGTTTTGTTTCATTTCTGCATGTTGAAAGGGAAAGCAAAAGGTCTCAGTGCATGTGGATGACTTCGAGGAGAATACTGACCAAATTGAGGTGACATGTACTATCCAATAGTGTTGCAGAGGGTTTTACAACACTATTTGGGTTGCTTCTTTCTTAACACTGTGTATGGACGGTGTCTTTTCAAACATGGAAAATCATTTGAGCATTTTATTTGTTGCAATCACATGAGTTGAACTAATGAATTGTACAAAATATATTTTTGTTACGAACACAAGATGCAAATAATCACAGTTGCAAGATGGAAAACACGGTGGGTTATGCCTGACATTTTTATTTTCTGTAGACTGTAACAAAACAAGGTCTCGAAGTTCACCTTCTTGTTAGTATTAATTAGTCATGCTTGAAGAATTTTTTAGGCTTAATTATTTTGTTTTTAAAATAGGCCTATTTTGGGGTCCACGAGAGTGAAGAAGAGCTTGTTTGAAGTGTTTGTTCCATAAGGTATTTTCTGTTCCAGAAACCCATTTGTGCCAATTTTTACATATCAGAAATTGAGATGCTATTGTTTTGAAAATAATTCTTGAAAACATGACTCTACCGCTAGAAATGCACTCAATTAGCCAAAATCTAGAAAGGGGCAGGTCTTAAATCATCATCTACTTTTATGAATACAAAGGCTCAAGCCAATGCTGATCTACTAAACCCTTACTTTATGTACAAAAAAAGCAATATCAAATAAGGCTTTAATAGAATACTGTATTCCAAACCCTCCCATGCTCTACCACCATATGGAACATGTTTATAAATGTATGCCCATGCTCTAGGAACAAACTTTTAGCATGTATTGAATGCACTTTCCTCAATTACTAACTTGTACGCATCCTTTTTCATTGGAAATCTTTTGTATTTTCTAAAGATCAGCAACCAAACATTGAATGGATCGCTTCCCCTGCATGATTCTCTAGATACACTTCTTAAATTACATAATGTCATACCAAAAAATGGACTTATGTAAGCAAAGTTATTAAATTCGAACCATACCTTCCATTGGGTTTACACCCGCAAAATATAGTCACCGATGAGGACTCCTTTCTCAAGATTGGAATGTTGAAGTGAACAAAAAAATCCATAAACAAAATCATAAATTTGATGGCGTGGTACAAGCACATACTAGAAAAAGGAATCTGCAATACCATTTCCTATTACAATAAAGAAATTGAAATGGGTTTTCTCATACTCACCCATATCAGATGTTGTATCCTTCGCCACATCCATAGCAGTTGCACCTGAAGTCTGACATTGCATATTGACATTCAAATTCAAACTATTGTTTATGGACAATGGAAAGGATTCATCTAAAGGGGTTCGATGATCTGACTGTTGTGCGGAATGCTTCTTACGTCGGGTTGGATGTTGACGATGATCCCTGCTTGCACTAAACCATGGACGCATGCGAACAGTGCTAGTTGCAACTTGATCAGGATCTGGAATTAATTCAAATGAAAATGCATTTGATTGTTGTAGGTCCTCTACAAACCTGTCCATGCATTTTTCATATGATTGCACTTGTTGTAGAGATTGTGGTGGTGTACGCATCACTTTCTTCAATAGCTCGTTAGTGTCATTCCAAAGAGACATTGTCACCACATGTTCATCATATACATGAGTCATAGAAGGAGCTTGCACAGGCATCAGAACATTATGGTTATTTTCTTCTACGGCCCCCTCTGACAATGTCTCATTGAAATCTATGTTCAGTATCAATTGGTTGAACTCCTTCATCTAAATGAGGACCCAGAAGAAATTTGTATTAGGCTATAGAAAATGAAAAACACAATTGACTCCAATAAAGTAACGCAATTCAAATTGAAATTAACTTACCATGGACCACCCCTTCAATGGTAGATGATCTTTTAATCAAGTGAGCAACCTTGACGACATGTTTGCAAGTGTTCCCCTCCAAACTCCAAGGGTAGACACAAACAAAAAGGTGCTCCCCAAATTTTTGAACAACGTAGTGCATTGACCTACTTTGAATTTTCACCCAGTACCGTCCAGGAGATCTATTTCATCGAGAATACAGTCATTGTCTGAAATTGCCTTGGCCTGCTCCACACTAGATCGCATATTTAAATATTTTTTGTTCGTCAGAAAACCATAATGCTGCAACTTTTCCTTTTTCCTATAGAATGGTTCCATTTTATACACAAGTGTGTAATATAAATAGTCCATTCTCCTATTGCATTTTTTTAAACGATTGCACAAGTACCGAGTTTCTAGTACGCAATGGTATGACTCAATGGCTGCATTCGTATCCTGGTTGGCATCTGGGAATAGTTTGCAATTTTTTTCCCACATGGCTATGAACAAAAACATCCAATAGTCAAGTAAGCCACAATGTATTGGACGTGACATCAAAGAATTTGAATGGTGTGAATCATGTGAGGTGATGAAGATTCTTGACTCACCAATTCGACCTTCTCCTTCGCACCGAGTCTTCTTGAAGTACTCTAAGAATCGGGCATGATCATTGAACTCCTCAAAGAAAGAGTTCAATAGTTGAGTGACGCAATCTTCAATGTCAACGATTTCCATCATGATCATGCCAAGACTATGGAAGACGTCCATTACCCTTTCCTTGGTTGCATACTTGTATACATTCTTTAGCCAAGCCCTTTTGACATGCCAAACGCATAGAAGCACACGGCATTGAAAGACAGCCCTAATAGACAATACAAACGATATTGTTTACCGCTTGACTGCATGAGAAAGTGGCATTGAAAATGAATAGAAAATGAGAAAGGTACACAAATGAAGAAAGGGATGCACATACTATATGGCTTGGATCTCTGCAATCACATCATTGGTCAAAAATGAATTGATTCTCCAGTTGGGCCTGGCTCTTCTTCCACATTCAAGAAATACGCGTAGCCATGTAGAGATGTCCTCAATCTTGTTTTGTGAGGAGACTACCCACACAACTGGCACCACTCTGTTGCTCATCAAAAATGATAGTATGCAATGGGTATTGTAGAGAGAACAACTCAGCGTGAGCATTGTGAAGTTTATAGCCAATAAGATCATTGAAAACACAATGAACTATTTGTCAATGTTTGTAAGGCCTCACCTCATATTTGTTAGTTGCAAATGTGGAATCCATCGAGATGACTGAATTGTGTGAGCAACTAACCATCCTATCTAGCATCCATGGAGTCTGAACCCCGATAACAAAAGGCATATTGTTCCCATTGGGCCGTTGAAAATACAAGAATTTTTCAAAGTCCTATCCACTCCACAATAGGATACTTGTCGAATCAACTTTGTGTTTTTGTGCGTGAGTACAATGCACCTTTTTCCATGCATTCATTACATCCTTTCTTGTAAGGAATTGATCTCTCTTGGACATCATTCTACATAATAGAGGATCATTGATGTGTCTATCCATTATTGCATTGACACTGATGTCCATTAGCAAAATGCTTTCAATATAGCTTTTGCACTCTATGGATAGATTAGCGGAAAACATAGAATGCTTCTCTCCACTTGTTTCATGAATTCCATGGAAAAATTCACCATTTTTATCTATGTGGAACATTTCTTTGTAGATAATATAGGCAACATCAGGTTTTCCTTCCATAAATTTTACCATGAAGTGGTATTGACAACCTCGCTTTTGTATAAACATCTTATGTGGTTTCTTATTTGGTGGACGCTATTTTCTATTGTCTTTAGGACCATATTGACACCAGTAGCTGCAAGAAAGGCATCATCTCATCATGTTCAACCAAGAGAGTAAAATATCATTCAGCCATAGAAATGAATGTCGATATATACAAACCTCTTATACAAAAAAAAAATGCTATAAGTTTTGTCATAGACAGGACAGGAGGTGGTAGGTTATCTTATTTTCTTGTCCAAAAATTTTGTTTCTACACCTTCAACATACGTTTCACCGTGAATGAAATGATCAAGTCTCGTAAGAGGAATTTCTGCAACAAGGTTAGGGACCTTATCCTTGTTGATAGAAATAGTAGCCCATTCCAAATTGGAAGACAAAAAAGGAGAGCCTCCATTTTGTACATCTTGCACCTCCAATTCGTCTAGCTTCTTCCATTTCAAACCTCTCCCCATTCTAGGAAATCACAACATTGAATGAGTACTTAAAATTAGTGTGGATTGTGTGAAGAAAAATAAAAAAATCATTCATTAAACATAGATAAAATGTGCTTGCATTTCTCTCACCCACGTCAAACCAATAGGACGTTTCGGCTTCAATCGAGGAAAATTAAAGTTGATAGATTCAATCGAGCTACGCATAAAATATAACACAAACACATGTTGGAAATAGGAACAGTCCAACAACCCAACGCTGTGTTTTCCGAATCACAATTATTTTCTGCACTTTTCTTTCAATCATGCGAAATTCAAACACAACATTGGAATGTGTGTTTTCGAAGACATTCATACTATCCTGTAACATTCCATGTTTCAAAACCGTAGGTGTTAAGAATCAAGAAACCTACCATGAGACAACCCTTGACAGTTGAACATGGAGATTCAAATAACTAAAACCCAACACTGTGTTTTCTGAGTCACAATAATTTTTTGCACTTTTCTTTCAATCATGTGAAATACAAACACAACAATGGAATCTGTGATTTTGAATACATTAATACTGTTTTGTAACATTCCATGTTTCAAACCCTTAGGTTTTAAGAAGAAAGCAACCCACCATGAGACAACCCTTCACATTTAAACATGGACATTCAAATAACTGAAACCCAACACTGTGTTTTCCAAATCACATTTCTTTTTTCCAATTGATTTTGTCAATCATGCGAAAGTTAAACACAGCAATGGAATGTGTGATTTGGAAGATAGTCATATTGTATTGTAACATTCCATATTGCAAAACCTTTTATTTTAAGAAGCAAGCAACCCACCATTAGACAACCCTCTACATTTAAACAAGGAGATTCAAATAACGGGAACCTAGCACTGTGTTTCCCATTCATAATTATTTTGTGCAGTTTTCTTATCAATCAACTAAAATTTATACACAATAATGGAATGTGTGATTTGGAAGATAGTCATTCTGTATTGTAACATTCCATATTGAGACAAGGAAAGATAAACAACAATCTAATTTGACAAGATGATTTCTTTTAGAATTCATAGATTCAGCAAATAAAACATCAACACAATTTGACTCAGCAAATATCATATTGAAGAATGATCACAGAAGTACAAAGACATTTGTGATCAAGAAAATATTAACAAACTCAAGGATTCAATCTTATTTCCTTTTTTCTCAATACAAAAATGGGTTCAAAGGCTCCATGGCTGCATAACAAAATTGTCTGAAAATAGAAAATACCCTTCTCCCCCCTTTTCCTCTCTTTCTTTCCTCCCAAATTTTTTTCTCCAATAATTGTTCGCAATCCTCCTTAAAAAAGACCAAGGTTGCAATAACTTATTAAGAAACGAACATTATTTCCATTACACCCTACAAATTCGGTCACTATTCATAATTATAAAATTTTCATGCATGTAAAGTAAAGATTCAGTTTCTTTCGAAAGAAACCGTTTTTGTTGACAGCTGCATAAAGAAACCAAGTTCTCTAAACAACTGGAGGTGTCGGACCCCATAAAATCTCCACAAGCATTTCATTAAGCAAATTATTAAATCTGGCTTGCTCTTCCTCTCTATCTAAGACAGAGATCACCCTCCAATATTCGGTGTAGCTGGAATTTTCCTTCCATGCAAGCGAACGTAGCTCATAAACAATGTAGATTTGTTCCTCCTCGAGCCATATTAAATTAGGTTGAATGATTGGTACTAGCTCTATTTCCCATTCCACAACTTCACTAGGAAACACCATGTCGAAGAAAAACCTGGGATCAAAATTTTGCCACCTTAACAAAACCGTGGGTGTTAAGAAGCAAGCAACCGACCATAACAAAACCCTTTACATTTCAAGTGGATGATTGAAATAACTGAAACCCAGCACTATGTTTCCCATTTAGAATTATTTTTTGCACTTTTTTTTTCAATATTACAAAATTTAAACACAACAATGGAATGTGTGATTTGGAAGACATTCAAGTAACATTCCATGTTGCAAAACCATGGGTGTTAAGAAGCAAGCAACCCACCATGAGACAACCCTTTACATTTAAACAAGGAGATTCAAATAATTGAAACCCAACACTGTGTTTCCCATTCAAAATCATTTTGTGCAGTTTTCTTATCAATCGACTGAAATTTAAACACAACAATGGAATGTGTGATTTGGAAGACAGACATACTGTATTGTAACATTCCATATTTCAAAACCATTGGTTTTAAGAAGAAAGAAACCCACCATGAGACAACCCTCTACATTTAAACAAGGAGACTCAAATAACTGAAACCCAGCACTGTGTTTCCCATTCACAATTATTTTGTGTAGTTTTTTTACTGAAACCCAACACTCTGTTTCCCATTCATAATTATTTGGAGACTTGCAAAAGAGAATAACAATTGAACTAATATAATGGAGGCTAAATATTTCAATGTGTTACTTGTTATTGATTTTCTAAATCTGGATAACTTATATAATGTCTTATTTATATTAATTGAAGTAAAAAATTATAGATAACTCATTAGAAAGAGACCAATTTGAAATGTAGGAAATGGGTTGAAGGCTAGATTTCAGTATGATTCTTGGTTAGGAAACACTCTCTGTAATTTTTTAATCCCTTGTTTAGTTATCAAGGATGGTCTTTCTTATTTATTTTCATACTGTGTGGCTAATTACTAGGAATATGGTACTTAATGTAGAAAGTTGATTAATTTATTTACTCCTCTCAATCATCTCAATCAAGAGGTTATTAGCTACCTTATAGATAATTTAAAGAGTTCTATATAGTCTAGTTTAATAAGAAAAAATAGACCATTTGGTTGGGTTCTTCCATATGGAAGTGTACTATTGCATCTACTTATCTCCTTGAACATGATATACATGTTGAGGTGTTTGAAAAGAAGAAGATTTTGAACAAGAATATATTACATAAATTCAATCTCCAACATCTAGCACGTTGCTTGTTAGATTAAATTATTGATTATTGATAATCTTAAAAATAGAGCCATTGCAATCCCCAATAGATTTGATCTTTGTGAGAATAATGTTGACTCTATTTTTCACATTTTCTAGAATATTTATTCACCTACTCTATCTAAATATCAAGTTCTCACCCTTAATGATGAAGGGAGATTCCATCGGTATTTTAAACTACCTCAATTAATTTTCTCCCTCTCTTGGAATATCTTAAAAATTATTAAAAGCTATAAGAAAATTCACTCCATAAATGAGGAAACAATTGATCATCTCTACCATGGAGGTAGTGGAAAAACTATTTATTTAGACAATATGAGTTGTTTTATGGAAAACATCGCATTGGAATGATGGAAAATCTTTTTCTAGTAAAATTACTTGTGGAATAATTATGAGAAGTGGGGTTGATTGCAATTATGTGATATTGGGAAAATTATTGAATGACTTGATAATAATTGAAGTTTATCAAAATATTTGTTTGGGTTACTCCTTTATATTTATCACAATATACAACTTGTAGGTCAATGATATCACCATTTTTCTCTTTATTTGTAAAGGATACTACCTATCAATCAATCTACTTATTGATCTCTCTTTGGGAATCAACTTCTTTCATTTTTTCCAATGAGACTTAATAATTTCATCATTTTCTACTTTTTTATGGACTAGTACGTTTGGAAGATTATCATGGGAGATGAGAGACTATGAATAGAGGCTTATTATTGTCAATAATACAATAAAAAAATTACTATTTGGCAATCCTTGCAAAGGGTGAGCTAAATCCATTTATATAATACATAGATAGTTATGATCCATTAGTTCATAGAGATTTCATTGTACAATGGAAGAGTAAGAAGTTTATTGTGAGGGATCTAAAATTTTAAGACTCTAAAGAGTTCAACGTTGTAGTTGCTAGCATGTCTAAGAAAAGAGCCAAGACCCATCAAGCAAGCAAATGTCAAAGAAAATAAAACATTGACACTTTTGTAAAAGGCTTTGAGAAGCTCATTAAATGATAATCAAGATTTCTCAAGGAGGCTCTTCCTTAAAATGAATTCAACTTCTTTCTCATTAAATATTTTACCCTAAATGAGAAGTATAAATTATCTATCTTTTGTTAAATAACTTTCCCTTTGTAAACAATATAAGGCATAATTACCTAGTATGATTTGCTTTGTACCTTTCAATATATATAGAGAAAAAGTCATGAATGAGATTCTAGGTAAGAAAAAATGGTCCACTACACCAAATTTTTATAATTTAACTTTATAATTGTAATAAATTCAATTCCTTACTTCTCAAATCCAACCGTAGGGTGGTTGTTAATAAAAAAGTGCTCTTATTTTTAAATCTTACAAGAGGTCTAGTCTTGGTGAGGAAACTACAAATGATCCCACTAAATCTTCACTATTCCTACCGTTATCTTCTTTAAACTTATTAGACCTATAGGTAGAGCTAGTATTAGTAGAAGTCCTACCCCCTCTAATCTTAGTGTTGAGGTGATCCATCTAATGTTTACCCTATTGATATCATTTCCCCTCCCTTTAATACAAAAGGAAAATACCTAGATATCATCGGTTCTTCAATTGAGTTTATTGATTACCCTAGATTTAAGAATATATAAACAACTACTAAAAGGAATAATAATTATATCAAGGAGACTATGGCCTAAAATGAAATCACTCAATATGATGGTTTTAATCTTCAACATAGATTCCTAAAGTGGTTCAAGAATGAAGTTGAGAATGAAATTAAGGATGGAGAAAAATTGTAAATAGGTGAATATGGATGTTACTAAAATTGAGATTAAAGTGAGATTATTTGATAAGGATTGTACATATACATTGCTTGGATTAAGATTCTATTTATATTGTAATAATATTTCTATCTCATGCATCTCGAACACTCTTAGAATGTGAATTTGGATTCCTATACTGTATAATTATACAGGTATCTTCTATTTATATTCTAATGGTAACCTTGCCATTATTTTTCATATTCCATTTGACTTTAGACTCATTTAAAGTATTTTACCTTTCTTAAGAACTAGAAGAAGAAGTTGGGAATCTTGTCATAAAAATGGGTCCCACATGTGTTAGTGGCTCCAAAATAGAGAACTATATTTAGGGATTTGATCCATAAGATAGTTATGAGTCAAACATGTCTTTGCAGTTTTATTTTGTATTTAGGGTCTCATTGATGTCCAAGGTGGGTATTGGATTTTTTCATGTACTAAGGCCTTGGTCTATTATTTTGGTGAAAAAAATTATGGCTTTTGTCTATTTTCTTATGTATTAGTAGTATAAGATAGTAGTTTAATATTATTTTTTGCAGTTTTTTTTTAATGGTGCGAAATTTAAACACAACAATGGAATGTGTGATTTTGAAGACATTCAAGCAACCGAAATACTCGACATTGTGTTTCCCAAATTTCAAACTAAAAGAACTTGTAAAGCCCTCTAAATTAAAACAAGGAGATTCAAATAAATGAAACCCAGCACTGTGCTTCCCATTCAGAATAATTTTGTACAGTTTTTTTATTGAAACCCAGCACTGCATTTCCCATTCAGAATTACTTTTTGTAGTTTTTTTTCAATGATGCAAAATTTAAACACAACAATGGAATGTGTGATTTTGAAGACATTCAAGCAACTGAAATACTCGACATTGTGTTTCCCAAATTTCAAACTAAAAGAACTTGTAAAACCCTTTACATTTAAACAAGGAGATTCAAATAAATGAAACCCAGCACTGTGTTTCCCATTCAGAATTATTTTTTGCAGTTTTTTTTTCAATGGTGCAAAATTTAAACGCAACAATGGAACGTGTGATTTTGAATACATTCAAGCAACTGAAATACTCAACATTGTGTTTCCCAAATTTCAAACTAAAAGAACTTGTAAAACCCTCTACATTAAAACAAGGAGATTCAAATAAATGAAACCCAGCATTGGGTTTCCCATTCAGAATTAATTTTTGCAGTTTTTTTTTTCAATGGTGCAAAATTTAAACACAACAGTGGAATGTGTGATTTTGAAGACATTCAAGCAACTCAAATACTCAACATTGTGTTTCCCAAATTTCAAACTAAAGAACTTGTAAAACCCTCTACATTTAAACAAGGAGATTCAAATAAATGAAACCTAGCACTGTGTTTCCCATTCAGAATAATTTTGCATAGTTTTTTATTGAAACCCAGCACTGCATTTCCCATTCAGAATTATTTTTTGCAGTTTTTTTTTCAATGGTGCAAAATTTAAACACAACAATGGAATGTGTGATTTTGAAGACATTCAAGCAACTGAAATACTCGACATTGTGTTTCCCAAATTTCAAACTAAAAGAACTTGTAAAACCGTTTACATTTAAACAAGTAGATTCAAATAAATGAAACTCAGCACTGTGTTTCTCATTCAGAATAATTTTGTACAGTTTTTTTATTGAAACCCAGCACTACGTTTCCCATTCAGAATTATTTTTTGCAGTTTTTTTTTTAATGGTGCAAAATTTAAACACAACAATAGAATATGTGATTTTGAAGACATTCAAGCAACTGAAATACTATACTTTGTGTTTCCCAAATTTCAAATTAAAACATCTTGTAAAACCCTCTGCTTGCAACAATATTACCCCTCACCTTGATTTTGTTTGCATTCTCCTCCAAATCCTCCACGTGCACTCCACACTTCAGCTTATTTGGTCAGTATTCTCCTCGAATTCGCCCACGTGCACTCAGATCTTCAGCTTTCCCTTTCAACGTGCAGATAGGGAACAAAACAAATAGTATTTTTGCCTTGCTTTCTCCAAATAGAAAAGGCCCACGTAATTCCCTTCAACTTTTCCCACGCCACACAAAAGAAACTTGCCGATGAAGCTAACCCACCCACTTTTTTGCCCAGCAACGGGCGGGAAAACGCACCTGATGGCACCATTAACTCCCACCTGACCGTAGCTCGAACCTTTCGGCCCCTCCACCAGTTTCAGGCATTTAGAAGGCCCCGCACTACGACGTCTCGTCATGTTATGTATGTATCCATGTATGTTCATGTGTATTTTTTTCATGCATTTTTCAATGTACATAGGTGAATTTTGTCTAGCAATTAGCTAGCTCCTTTTTGGACTTCCGTATATATATTAAACTAAAACAAGCATCTCTTTAAATAATTTATAGAATAGGCAATGAAGTGACAATTGAATTCAAACAAAAATGACTCTTTTCTAATAAGAAATGAATCAGATTTAGGCGAGGAAGAACATCGTGTCCCTTTCATATTCATAAAATGAAACTACCCTTTAATTATAATGAATATAATATTCTTTCTAGTTAAGATGTACATTTTGTTTGCTCAATCATAATATAATGGAAACAACATAATCGACAAAACATGGGAAAAAAAATTATTTATTCATGACATCAATGCATTTAATGCTTAAAAAATAAACAAAACATTTTATAAAATTAAAATTAAAAGTAAATGAATTAAATAAATAAATAATCAACATAACTAAACAAAATATTTGTAATGGCTTTTAATTTAATGCATATGTTGTTTAGTATATAGAAGTTAGGTCATATTTTTTAAATGATTTGTAGCCACAAATTTTAGATTCCTTTCATATCAAATCATCATGGGTTTAGAATATAAATGATGGAATATATTAGACTCCTTTCATATCAAATTATTATAATTTTATGGAATTTATGTTGGATTCATGTGCTTTGTCAAATTAATATTTTTTTACATTAAACTTATTTTCACCACATGAAGTGATCAAAAGAAAGGAATTTTGATATGACTTCATTTTTTTTTTAAACTTTTTTTAAGTTAAAAATAATTTATTTTTGATTTTGTAGTACATATTAAGTATAGATTTACAATTCTATATTTTATTCAAAATATTTTGTAATATAAATGTTAAAGAATGTAATATATTTAAAGAAAAATCTATTTTTTAAGAGTCATTTATGATTTGTAGTAAATTAAAAAAGATATCAAAATTTATTTTCTGTAGATATAAATATTAATACTAACAATCTTATAATTTTGAGTAGTATAATTGTAATCAATATGACTCTTGTAAATATAATTTAATTGATATGTTTTTTCAATAATAAATTAATAAAAAAATATATATGCAAATGACACATCATGTTAGAACACAAAATCTCATTAATACATAATACATAATATTCAATTGCAATGCAATTGTCCATGTTAAAAATGATAGTGAATGATACAAAGTGTGTATTTTTATCTCTCCTAAATTGCCTTTTTCCAATACATAATCGTATCTCGATTGTGCATACCCTTAAGTCACAACCTTATATGATTAGACCTTCATCTGATATTATAACCTTTATTTTAGATGATATATGTAGCTTTTTTTAGAGCTTCATTAACACAAACAAGTTGGACAAAATTTGTTAACATAAATCATTGGATAATAACTAACAAAATTTCTTGCTAATGTAGGTGATTGTCAAACTCTATTAAATAGGCTAACTTGAATCTAGAAATTATTGTAAAACTTCTTGCAACTATTGGCTAACTTGGATCTAGAAATTATTGTAAAACTCCATATTAATATCTTCAAGCAGTTTGTTCGATTCACAATCATGAGCATAGAAATAACCACAGATTCTTAATTCAAAAGAAACACAAGAAACAAAACATCATCCATCGATAAGGAAAATAGAGGTCATAGTTTTGAAATTTGCAAAATTTAGTATAAATAAAGGGGACTAAAGATTGCAAAGTTAATCATCTTCTTCTTTTCAATTCATCCTCTGGTATCCTCTTGCGTATGCATTGTTCTTCACCCTTTCTTGTCACTAGTGAACAAGTCTCACACAAATCGCTCCAATTCACAAAAATGAGCTTCTTGCTAGGCCATTAAACTGTGGGTCTCCAAAGCTGAATTGAACTCTTCTTTTCACAAAGCAATTGATCTTCCCTTCTCCAATCAAACAACCACTTGGATCAACCAATTTCTTCTCCAATCACCGTCTCATTTCTATTGGCAACCACTATCCATCTGTGCAGGTTTTTGCCTCTTCTATGTGCAGCCAAACCAAGAATAATTTGTGCCTCTCCTCTCTTGGCAAAACTAACATATCCCACTATGTCATTGTGCTTCCTTGCTTCCAAATAACCAGTTTTTAACTAGCTTTGTTTACGTCTTTTTCACTAAATTGATATTGGGGAAAAACCTTAGTGGAATCTTGTTTTCCTACAACAAATTGACACATGGTTGAGGCAAGATAAAGGCAAGAATTTGGCCCCAACACAACAGTACCAACTATGCACAAACCAAAAATCAAAATTGCAAACAGTACTAAATGATGCCCCTGCATGAGGCTCCCTAGGGGACAAAACATGTGCTCCCACACATGAGGGCATCAACCAAAAAGTGTTTCTCTATTATTTTTTTTGCATTTTCTAACATCGCTCTAGAACAACTATCATGCTTTCAAGTTGTTTTCATTTATTTGTCTTTTTCTTTTTGTATCTTTGTCTTCATATGTTTTTTTCATCTACAAGCCTCCAAAATGCAATCTCACGTTCATTTTTCCTTTTTGTATCTTTGTCTTCGTATGTTTTTTTCATCTTCAAGCCTCCAAAATGCAATCTCATGTTCATATATATCATTGTCACCATTTTCTTCCACATCCTTTTCATCTTTTAAACTCTTTCCTTCAACAATTTTATTTAAAGATTCAAAAGTACCAACATCAAAATCAACTTGTTTACCTTCCACATTGGATGTACTCTCCTCCAGCTTCACCCAATTTGCTACCTCATTCTCCTTATTTTTCCTTTCTTCAAGCTCCATTGTCATGTCATCTTCATGGAGTGCTAATGTTTCTTCTTTCTTCTTGAGTTATACATAATTTCTTGCTTGTTGTATACCCTACTGTAATGTCCTCTTGTCATCCTTTGTTGGCTTCCTCATGATTCTTTGTTTATTGGACTTGTCCTCTTCTTCACCTTGTCTTACATTACCACGTTCCTCTACTATTATCCCATGCTTCACTACCCACATTTTTTTCCATCTTCTTGGGTTGATGTCTTTTTATTTTTGCACTTTGATTGCTATCACAAACTATATCATATGCCACCCCCTATTTACATATTATTTTTTGTCCTTCTTTAATGGGTTTCTTCTGCCTACTTGGCACCCTATATCCATGGTATTTTGATTATCTTTTCTCTTTTTTAACTTGCACGTTTACATTCCTATTTCCACATATATGATCAAAATCAACATTCATACTCACATTTGCCTCTTCATTGGCCTATTTTCCCCATTTTCTTCCATCATTGGCATCATTTCTTGTCATCTCTTCCTTTTTGCAGGTTTCCTTCCTTTCTTCAATAACCCTCTCTTCATCTTTAACTACCTTACGATGTACCTGTACTGCAAACTATTTTCTTTGGTCTACTTGGCATACCACTGCAACTTCTTGTATTTCTTTCTCATCTTTATCTTTGTCTACAGGTACTCTTCTTGCCCCTACTCTTATCTTCTTTAAGGTCTTGTTCTCAACCTTCCTATTACCTATATTCATATTCTCAAACATATCATTAGCAAATAAATCAAGAGACCAAGATGTCTCCTTAAGTGCCTCCTTTATGGACACTTTCCTCTCCTCTTTATCACTTCCTTCTTCAAGTGTTGATTTTTTCACTTCTTCCCTTCTCCATTCTTTTCTATCTTTCAAAAAGTCCTCTACATTGAGAACTTCATTGATCACTTCCCATACATGTTTCTCATTTGGCAACTCCAAATATCTACAAGTTTTCCTTATACTTTTTTTCTTTTCTTCTTAAGGCATCCAACCCTTGCTTTCTTCCTTTCTCTACAATCAACTTTACCAACCACTTCAACCTTTTTTCATGGGCCAATACCAATCACATTTGTGGCTTCTTTCCTCGATCCATTGCTTCATCGTGAGCTTACACCTCTCTAAACCCTTTCTCATCTTTTCTATTTCTTGATCAAACTTTGCATCATGTCTTACCTTATTGACCTTCAACTTGTCCTTTTTGAGGCTTTCTTTCTGTTACATCTTTTATTTTATCTTCTCAACTTCTTGATACCTCACCTAGGGCTTCTCTTTTCTTTTCCTCTGCCCAGTCTTTTGGTACCTAGGTTCTTCTTATTAACCTATCTAAACTCCACTACACATGCTTGCCAAAATCCTATGAGCATAACTAGCTTTCCTATATCTTTTAAGCTATGATACCAAAATGATGGTTGTCTAAGTTGGACCTCACTTAATCAACAAGATTTAGAGAATAAAATTTGTGACAGAAATTAGCCTTTAATTCCAATAACTATCCAATGTAAAACTCCAAATTGATATCTTCAAGCAGTTTGTTTGATTCACAATCATGAGCATAGAAACAACAATAGATTCTTGCCTCAAATGAAACACAAGAAACAAAACCTCATCCATTGATAAGGAAAATAGAGTTCATTAGTTTTGAAATTTGCAAAATTTAGCATAAATAAATGCGACTACAAATTTCAAAGTTAATCATCTTCTTCTTTACCATTCATCCTCTACAATCCTCTTGTTTATGTGTTTTTATTCACCCTTTCTTGTCACCAGCGAACAAGTCTCACACAGATTACTCCAATTCACAAAAATTGACTTCTTTCCAGACCATTAAACCATGGGTCTCCAAAGTTGAATTGAACTCTTCTTTTCACAAAGCAATTGATCTTCCCTTTTCCAATCAAATAACCACTTGGATCGGCCAATTTCTTCTCCAATCACCATCTCATTTCTACTGGTAGACACTCTCCCTTTGTGCAATTTTTTTGTCTCTTCTACACATAACCACACCAAGAATACCATGTGCCTCTCCTCTCTTGGAAAAATTGGCATATCACACTATTTCATTGTGCTTTCTTGCTTCCAAATAACCATTTTTTTAACTGGCTTCCATAGTGTCTTTCTCACTAAATTGATATTGGGCAACAACCTTACTAGAATATTGTTTTCCTACAACTAATTGACATGTGGTTGAGGCAAGATAAAGGCAAGAATTCAGCCCCAACATAGCAGCACCAACTAAGCATAAACCCAAAAAACAAAATTGCAAACAATACTAAACGATGCCTTTGCATCAACATTCCATATTTATCCATATCTATTTCACCCCTATTGGCATCGAATTTCACATATTCATTCCTTACCTCAAGATCACCACCTAATCCCCTTACGTCATTTCCAAGTGACTTAGGTTTGATAATTAACTTACATAATCAATAAAAGCATATTGCATTCTCAAGTATGTTGTCTTTGATTGTTGCTCAAAACCATTCAATAAGCCACCTAGGTACTTGACCAAAGAAGAATCAATCCTTAGTAAGTTCCCAAACAATGTATATAATCACCACCCCGCTTCAAATATAGGTACAAAAAATATAAGTACACATAATAAATTCACCAATTTCTTATCAATTCATCTTTGTAGGCTTAAGTTCAATTCCACATAGCATATCACTTTTGCATGTGTGAATCTAGATCAAAACAAAATACAATTAGTTACATGATTCTAAGGCATTCCCCCAAACAAGACTATATGTTATAACACATTAGGGAATCAATCCTTAACATCTTCAACAATATATTTTATCATCTAAATTCAAACTGAATATCTTATTTTATTGATTTTAATTTTACATCTATTTATCATTAGCTCCAACTCTAAATCTTAAACTTATAATAATTATTTAATTATTTATCCTCAATATATTATAATGAGCATATTTATTTTTATTACGAGACAACAAATAGTTCTATAAATAATATTATATACTTAATATAATTAAGTATAAATTTATGTAGTTAATTTTATATAATATTAATTATTATAAATTATTATATAGTATTAAATATAATATAAATAATAAGCATTGATTAATATTTAAGAATAATATAATTATTGATATTATTAAATACATTATATGTAATAAAATATAATTTTATAAATTTAGTGAGTATATACCAATATAATATCAACAATATATTTTGTATTAGATAATTTAAATATATTCCATACTTCTCCTAATTTTTACAAGTTTTTAAAAAATATATTTTTTCTATTAATATTTTAAAATTTTAACAATATAATATTTAATAATAAATAATAATTTTTCATAATATAATTTTAATTTTGAATATTAATAAAATATTTTTTTATTTTAACATTTATTATCATAACAAATATGTAAATTTACAATAATTTTTTTCTTAATAAAAAATAATGATAGATTTTTAAAAGAACCCAAACTCATAAAAACTAAGAATAAATTTACTAATAAAACCTAACAAATAATATAAAACAACAAGAAAAAATGATATTTATTAAAGCTATAAACAAATATAAATGAATTAAAAATTGGCAACCACAAAACAACTCACACAACTAAAAGTAAAAGTAAATTGCACAAAACAAACCACGCATATAATATAAGTACTATATAAGACATTAGGTAAAGCCAAGAATGCCCAAACATGGTAAGAATGGAGCTAGCATCCTTTATGTTTCATAGACCCTACCATAACATTGTTGTTAATATTTTTCCATGGCACATAATCACAAATGGGAAATGCCAATCTTTCACACATAGTTTGATTCCATGGTGCACAAAAGTTATTCATACTTTACTCTACATTGTAATAAAACATGTATTGATGATAGAGTTTTGTTTATTCTTTCATGCATATTTACAGTTATTATTTGAGATAATGGTTAAATACTATAATATTTTTGTGGTGATTTATTTTGAGTCTATTTTTTTAGAGCAAGGGTCTTAAAAAATTTACAATTTAAAAAATTATTTTTTAAAAAAAAGTAAAGTTATTGGAATACATGTTGTTAGTGACTCTCATAGTTACAACCGTCTCATTATATTTTGTAGAGTTGGTGTTTTTATATTTTTTATAAAATATTTTTTACTAAACATTTATCCACTCAATATTTCCATCTAAATAAAGTGTTCTATAAATATTCTCTTGGAAATAAGTGATTCTTGTAGAAGTTGATGAATCAACCTCACAAACCCCAGTGAACACCTGCAAGCAATAACTTGTCACAAAGAATGAAAGATGTCCAGAACAACAAAGATGCTTTGCAAGACTCAGGCTGAAAAATGCATTAAGAGAATGAATAATTACAATGAGATCAATCCTTATGAAGGAGATCAAGAAACCCTAAATGAAACCTTAGTGTGCACACTTAATAATTAATAAATAATTATTAATGTGTTTAAGTTTACCTTAAGTAAACCTAAAGTGATAAGTGACTTAATCAATTAACCAATATGATTAAATTAATTAAGTTAAATAACTTATTACTCTAACACCCCCCTTAAGATGAACTTAGGGAGTAGCTAAAACACTAGGAAAATATACATGAAAGAAAAGATGGGTCCCGACAACAAAGGCCTAATCAAATACCCATGTACAAATGCAATGCAAACTAAAGAAAAAGGGGTAAAGGAGAAAACCCAGTGGGAACAAAACTCCTCCCCAAAATAGAATTCATAAAACAACTAAGCGATGAAAGATGGAGGACTCCATAAGACCCCCCAAGGACACCATCCATCACAAAGATACATGAAAGAACCCCCCCAGAAGAGAGGAAGAAAGAGACCACATAGCCCCCTCATAATGAAGTAACTCCAAAAAGACTGAAGAAACTGTATCTCCTGAAAGAAGTGAGAGGGAAGAAGCCTCATGAATACAATCTATGACGGTGAATCAGGTGTAGCCCAAGATGTCTCTATAGAAGCAGGTGTGACGTCAACCAATGAAGAAGTTATAGTAGGTGAAGACCGAAGAGAAACCTCCAAATATGAATGATCAACTAGGTTTTGTTGCACTAAAACAGAAGAAACCACATTTATAGTCATAGAAGTATCAACAACTGCAACAGAAGGTGGAGGAGATGGAATGGATGACTCAAGAACCAGATCTGAAGTGAGAACACCAATGTTCAAGTAGCCAAATGTCTCCTCTGAATGATGATTCACACTAGAAGTGTGATGAACAGTTGTAGGAATAGAAGCACCTTTAGTAGCAAAATCTGCAAAGGAATACTATTGAGATGAGTGATCCACCACCCCAGTAGCAGTAATTGCTCTACTCTCCAAGTCTCTAATGATAATTGAATCAGGTGTGAACTTCACATATCTCCCATTGCCTCCATGTGTGATCTGATATATGGAAAGAAAGTTGTTCGTTAGATGAGGAACACACAAGACATCTTGAAAAGTGTTGTCCCCAAAACTAATAGACCCCTTCCCTGTAACACTCGTGTATGTATTATTTCCCATCAAAATAGGAGACATAGTGTGAGACTCAAAGGAAGTGAACATAGACTATGAAGATGCCATATGATGAGATGCTCCTGAATCTAGAAGCCATCTCCCTGATCCAAGACCTGAATAAGCACAAAGAGTATGGCCCTTCATAATTGATGAAGTATGTAAACCAGTTGTGCCCCTGTCATGTTGCTCTGAAGAAGAAGAATGAGGGGAAGGAGATGATGCAAAAATCCTAGAAGGAAAATCAGTCTGATGTTTCTTAAGAAGATGCTTCAGCTCATCAATGTCCTTCTTATAGAAAATATGTTCTCCATGTCCTTCCCTCTTGCAATATGCACATGTAACCTTCTCCTTCTTAGATGATTTCCCCTTAGAAGAGGAGAATGAATCTAAGAACTCCTTTTGCTGCTCATGAGATTTGGAATCCTTTTATTTTTGTTTCTTTCCTTTGCCTGTAGAAGCCTTCTGATCTTTGGGCTCATGTGATGCAATAAATTCTTGTGATGAAGAGGGCTTCAACTTGCCCATGCTATCCAGCTTGGCTTGCTCTCATGTGAGAGAAGATCAAAAATAATCAAAAGAAGGCATAGTACATCTAATACCAAATGCATCCCTAGTGGCATAAAAGGTAGACATAAAAACTGAATAATCTAGTCCAAGCTTAGAAAGAATGGACAATATCAACTAAGAGTCTTCCTTCTAAACACCACATTGTGAAAGTTACAATTTGAAACTTAATCTTTTTGAAGAACTCTTGGATGCTATCAAAATCCCTAGGATTTATGCAAATAAGCTCATTCTCTAACTAAAACCCTCTCATAGTATCATGTTTCCCAAACAAAGAATCCAAAGTAGTCCAGATATGATTGGGTGTAGTGCAAGACTCCAAATGAAAGAGTAGATCTGAAGAGATAGACACACATAATGTCCCAAAAGCCTCATCACATCTATTAAACCATTTTCTCTTTTCAGAAGCACCTGTAGCTTCAACCTATGTACCCATGGTCACCCTATACAACCCTTTGTGCTTCAAATGGATCTCCATTTGTTTTTTCCAACCAAAGTAGTTGAATGAAGTAAGGGGTGAAATATTATGTGAATCCATGATAAATACAATAGTATATACTCTCAAAGAAAAAAATAGCCCTTCGATCTAAAAAAATGCCAGAATTGCACGTTTCCCAAGAAAATAACCAAGAAAGAAAAATATGAGATCAAATGAGAATATCAGATACTTGGTAAATATTCTGGAAAATCGGGTCTGGGATCTGTGTAGAGAACTGAACCAACTTTTTGATGCCTATTCATTTGCACAAAATGGAGTCTGTATGCAAAAGTTACGCCTCTCGGAGTGAAAACAACAACTTTGGACTTTGATAGGCAAAAAAGGTATCAAAATGGAAAAATCAAAAGAAAAAAACTAGTACCATAGCGTCATGCTCGGAACTAGCTTTTTGGCAATATCTCCTTTTCAAAAAATGGAGATCGTACACTCGATTTCATGAAACACCTCCAAAAAGCCCAATTTGACCCTCAAGAGCCCTTAAGGGCTAAAAAAATCAGCCCCTGGTTGCATGCAGGATCAGGGGGCTAGCAGTTGGGGGCTAGAGCCAAAGATCTTGGTCACCCACATGATCACCGCAAGAGTTGGGTCGGTTGACAGGGCTTGGCATGGAGTGCCTGGTCCGCAATAGGACCCGCGGCTAGGCACTTAAGCCCATGGGGGCTGGTTGTGGAGCGGCAAGCAAGAGGTGCCGCTAGTGGCGACCACACAATGGTGGTCGTCAAGCAATGGGAGGGTGGCAGTCTCCTTCTGAATGGGGAGTGCCAAAATTTGTTAAAAAAACACACATTTTAAAATTAAAAAAACATTTATTTATTTTCAATTTTCATGTCTCGGGAAGCGTGTTGGGAGGTCATACAAGCCTCTTTGGCAAATTGTTTTTTGCCTTTTTTCAACTTTATCATAAATTGATGAAACGGAAGGTGTTTCTAGGATTTTTGGGTGCTCTAAACATGATAGCGATGTCCATTTGGCCCAAAAATGCACAAAAAAATTGGCTACCCCCAGATCTTGCAAAAAGATGCTTGGTTGAAACCCTTGCACATGAAAAACATTGTAAGGCAATATCCTTCAAAAAATGAACAGGAAGTTGCAGATATGAAGCTTTGATACCATGTAGAAGTTGATGAATCAACCTCACAGACCCTAGTGAACACCTGCAATCAATAACCTATCAAAAATTATGAAATATTTCCAGAACAACAAAGATGCTCTACAAGCCTCAAGATGAAAAATGCATTAAGAGAATGAATAATTACAATGAGATCAATATGTATGAAGGAGATCAAGAAACCCTAAATGAAACCCTAGTGTGCACACTTAATAATCAATAAATAATTATTAATGTGTTTAAGTTTAGCTTAAGTAAACCTAAAGTGATAAGTGACTTAATTAATTAACCAATATGATTAAATTAATTAAGTGAAAAAACTTATTACTCTAACAATTCCAAGGTCTTTGAACAAAATTCTTACCGCTATAAAATAAAAACTTGTAGATATTTGAACAAAGCTATACAATTATAGGTTGTAGGTGACTCTAATAACTCTAACCATCTCATTATATCCCTGATGTTAAAATTTGTATCCTACCTATAAAGTAATGTTTTATAAAGCCTCATCCACTCAACATTTTCCTTCAAATGATAGGGTATCCTATGAGTAAATATTATGATGCTTTTATAATTTTCTTTTTGGTCTTCTCTTGGGAATATGAGGTTTTTGATTCTCTAAACAAAATTATTATCACTTTAAAAATAAAATCTAAATTTTTTTAAGAAAAACTATTGTATCATTAGTTGTTAGTGACTCCACACTAACTCTAATCATATCATTATAGCCCTCAAGTTTTACCTTAAATATTACATATGAAATATTTTTTAATGAACTCTTATCCATTCAACATTGTCCTTCGACTAAAAAGGTGCCCTTGTAATAACCACCCTCGGTTACTACTATTGGGAAACTCAAGTTGCATTGGCCAAATTGTTGCAAACACTGTGTCTAGTCAATGCTTGATGTCAATTGCTTGATTATCTTGTCAAACCTTAGGATGTGTGTCCCAACCATGTGTAACGTATTACCACATATTAAGAAATGTAACATATGCATCTAGTTGTCACATTTTGCCACATATTAAGCATGTAACATATGTGTCTAGTTATCACACGATTGTGCACAACCCCTTGCCATAGCCCTTGGAACCTTGTATTTCTTATCAAATTGTTGTTCTTTTGCTCTAGATTCTTAATCCTAAGTAGCACCTACTACTAGTTATTATTATTTGGAACCTAGTTGGAATTATGTTTTAGTAGATGGAAAACACAAAAACTTCAATTGTATGCACTAAAGGATTACATGTTGCAGTCAATACCCCTGCACCCCCATAGCTTTGAATTTTTAATTGTTGAATATAACTTTGGTTAGTTCCATCTATCATGAATGTTCTGTAGGAGGATAAGATTACAAAATTTATCATCTAGCTAGTTGGAGATCTAAGTCATTGACTTGATGAGTAGCTACCTATGTGTGTTTTCCATATGGCAATTCCTTGTTGCTACATGAGAGTTTATTTACCACACTCTTATGTGAGTGGGAAAATAATTTTATAGATGCACAAACTTACAAGCCTATCATCTTGAGACATGTGGCCATTTTGTTGAAGGGAACGTAATAATTAAATTCCATGAACACGTAACAACTATATGAAATTATTGGTGGGCCCAAATGGTAAAAATGGTGAGTAGTTGGTGGTTGAGGTGTCCATATGAACTATTGAAGAGATAATGCTTAACTCTATGAGATCCAACAATAATAAGTCACCTATTAAAGTTGAACATCCATAAATGTATAAATCTATAATTGAGATCATAAAATATTCAAAGGTGTTAACCCACCCACTAAAATTGGTGAAGTTTCATGTGTTTTTTAGCATTAATTATTTAAATTAAGTATATAGTAATTGGTGTAAAGCCCTACATTCAAAAATATATAATTTTTAATTTTCATGCAAAATTGCATTCAAATTGAGTCCCAAGCCTTTACTGATTCTTCTTTTCTAGAGTTGAAGTTGTAGGTATTTGGAATTCTTTGTAGTTGCATAATACTTTGTTGAGGTTCATGTCTTATTGAACTATTGGTGAAGTATACTCTATAATGCATAGTAACTGGTAAGTGCAAATCCATGCTTGATTATTTTTGAAGAAAATAATTGTGATTCTTCCAAGAGTATTTTGGTTTTAGGTGTTTTACTATGTCTTCCATATTATTTATATTGATGGTCTTAAGTTGCTCTCTAGGATTCAAGAGCTCCAATTAAAATTTATCCCCTAAAATTATTGCCATGTCCACTCGAAGAAAGCAAGCCCCTAAACTATTTGAACTATTTCCTTGGGCCTTAAAATCTTTCAAGTGAGCCACTATTCATGATGTCCATACTATTCTATTAGAGAATAGTAAGGAAAATTTTAGGCACCCCATTACCCACACCAAATTATTGAATACACACAAGAAAACTGAGAGGGGGGTGAATCAATTGTACATTTAAACTTCAAAACCCCTCATAAACATTCAGATCCATATCAACTAAATTAACCCTTGATCTACTAGAATAGTTTAGCATGAAAGAAAATAGTTAAAAACTAAAACAACACCATGCACAATAAAACATGAGATTTACATGGAAAACCCAAGAAGTGAAAAACCATAGTGAGGATTAGCTCACAATATAAAGTAACTGCAACATCAAATACAAAGGGTTCATTACCGAAGGGCTCACTGCCCAAAAGAAAGAAGGGATCACTACCAGATTACAGTAAAGAAGAAAGAAGAATGTTACAGTGAGAAATTCATCCCAATGCGACATAAAATTCCACCACAACATAACCAACACATTTTTAGACCCTCTGAATATTGTAGACACCTTCTACTAACTACTTCTAGTGGTCTAACTCATTAATCTCACTTCAATTCACAAATTCACACCTCACAACTCCGAAATTCATATCACACACTTCACCACTCAATTATCCATCAAATCATCACTTATTTATACCTTCTTCAACCTTGAAACCTTTCTCCAAGGTTAGTTATGCACATTAATCCTCCAAATTCAAATTAGGTCGGCACTAAGCATTCCCATGGTGGAAAGGAATTAAATTAAACCACACCACTTCTTAACTCACACCCAAATCAAACATGTACCCCACACCACACTTCCAAAATTACCAAAGCAAATCCACAATTAATGTAAACAGCCAAGGTCGTTCGAACCAGTGTTAACACCATTAACATTTAAGTACACTATTCCTCAAATCCAAAGACAACTCATGGACCACACACAACACTTGAATACAATCTAGAATATTCCATGAACACCCTAAAATCCAAAAAATTCCTTCACAACAACTTTCACTTGAAGAATGTACACACCTAGTACACTCAAACAACCTTCCATACACTGTTACTCAAGAAATCACCTTCTGAAGCACCAAAAAATGAACAACTTTCACTGTAGGTATATATGATCATTATCAACACACTTCCAAAACCATAAGACTAGAAACCAAATTGTAGAGAAATGCGGAGAAAAAAATTTCTCCCAGACAACATTTCAACACACAGTTCACACATTGGTGAAAACAACTTCTTCTACACAATGATCCAGACCAAGAAATTTTGGATATAGAACCTCTGAACACCTATAACCAACATATCCAAACTACACAAGCAGATCTTCAACCGTGAAGAAATGTGGAGAAAAACTAGATCACCGCACTATACACTAGAACACCTCTACAACACATTGTTTCCTCTTTTGTTCAAATTTTCTCAAAAACATTTGGAAACCAAGCACTAGAGACACATACTTATCATCTTCAGTACTTCCTCATCATCACTAAGCCAACAACATCCACCAATAGAATCTTATCAAAGCAACAGTGGAGGTTGACACCAGTAGCTTACTAATGGCAACATAATGAAACTAATCAAAGCATCAACACAACTTATCAACCATCACCAATCGTTAATGACAACACAAACATAAGCCTGTAACAATCTCCCCCAATCTTGTTAACATAAATGATAACACCAACTATTCATACTTGCAACAATTTCTGCCTTTTCCATTGATGACAATACATGATGTGAAAAACCATCAACAACAACAAACAACTTTGATCACCAACATACTAATCCATACCAACTTTCTCTTTCTTTCTCCCCCTTACATCATACTCTCCTTTTTCACATTAATCTCTCCCCTTTTTACAACTTAACATTTTTTCACATAATTTCTATCTCCCCCTTTGACATCAATGGAAAAGGGAAACATATTTTTATCTCTTTCTCCCTTTTAACATCAAACATACATACTTTTTTCTTTTTACTGCTTTGCATACTCCCACTTAGGAGTACACAAAAAATTGTACCAAAAAATAACCATTGCACATATCCTTTGATACAACTAACAAAGGACAACACCAACCTACACCAACACTAATTTGTACTAATACTAACTCCCCCTGACAGCAACAACCAACAAAACACTACCTACTCTCCCTAAGAGGTAGCCTCCAACATTAGTCCAAAACAAGGATTCAATAATGAATCTTGAAGTTCACTTGCATCTAATTCAAAGAAGGAGGGTTAATGACCCATAACTTCTCCTGGAGATACTCAAAAGTATCCTTAGTAAGATTCTTAGTGAATATATTAGCAACCTGATCCTTCATAGGAATATACTCAAGCTTCTTCCCATTCTCCACAACCTTCTCTCTCAAAAAGTGATACCAGATTGAGATATGTTGTGTCCTTGAGTGCATCACCGAATTTTTTGAAATGTTAATGGTACTTGTATTATCACAAAATATAGAAAGAGTAGAGGAGATTAGTAAGGGCCCAAATTACAAGAATGTCTTATGGAAATATTATACCCCCCTATATATCTATCAAACATTTTAGGTTAATGGCTACAACTTAGGCAAGCTCAAGTTCAATCCATGAAAAATTATCTTGATAAATTTAGCAAGCTTCAAGTCTTTCTCAATATTTAAGATGTATAAGAGGTACTATTTTTTAAATTTATTTATGTTCTATCTCCTCTCCTTCATAAAGAGAATAATATGTTTGAATTTGAATCTTTAGATAAAAAAAATCAAGTTGGAAATGGTTTCAAAAATTAAGTTAGGGTTAAAAAAGGATGCAACAAGGTACATCTAAAATGTCTGGTAACCCTAGTGACCGATCACAATTTCAAAATAATTCATCATCCTCTACCACCAATAGCAAGAAATATTTTTTTAGCTATCATAAGTGATGGGGACATTCCACTAGGGAGTACAAGGTACTCAAAAGTAAGAGAGAAGTAAAAATACTCCTTATAGAAGAGTAGTAAGGAAATGTGGAAGCGATGGAGGATTTTCCCATAGAAGAGGTTGATAATTTTATAGAGTTTTAAATTTCCCTTTTTCTCATGACTAAGAACTACTCTAAGGCCTCTTATGATTTTATTTTCACAAAAAAAAAAACCAAGAATATTGTGCTCATTTGATTATTGATAACGAAAGTGAAAAGAATCTAATCAATGAAAGTTTGGTCACCACTCTTCAACTCCCCACAAATAATCATCTCATGTCATACCATTTGGGTTGGGTACAAGAATACGAGCCTCATAATCTAATCAAAAAGATATTGTACAATTACATTTGTTGTTGGGTCCTCAAAATATATAGTTAAATATGATGTAACACCATATATTGCTCAAATATACTTCTTGGATGACCATTCCAATATGATCATAGTGAGATTTATGATGGATCTCTAAAATACTACTAGATCAAAAAATATGGTAAGATGTATAAGCTAACTTATTCTTCTAGAACTAAATCATAATTCATCTTAGGTACTTGTTAAACATGTTAGCTTATTGAAATATTTAACACTTTGTATCATTCGCCAAGTGTAGGAGGATAATTAGGACAATTTGTCACCTCCTTCTATGATAATTTTAGTGGATAGATATCTATATATTTTTGAAGAGCCAAAAATTTTACCCTTTTTTTAGAACTAACAATCATTCTATAAACTTAGTACCAAGGTCTTCCTTGCCAAATTAAAAGTACAAAATAGAGAAGAAAATCAAAAATATTATGGAATAAGGGAAGATATAGCTTATCACCTCTTATTTTGTCTCTCCAACCTTTATCATTCCCAAAAAGGAGAAGTATGAATAGATAATAATTACTAATTATAGAGCTTTAAATAAAATCACAATAAATATCAAATATTTTTTTCAAGGATTGATGATCTTTAGATCATCTTAAGGGATCTCAATCTTTTACAAAGATGGGTCTCACTTTAGGCTATCATTAGGTAAGAATGGGTCCTACTATTTTCTGGAAATATTCCTTCAAAAATAAATATGGGCTTTATGAATGGTTATTGATGCCTTTTGAATTGAGTAATGTTCTACCACATTTATGTAGCTCATTAATGATATTTTCTTATCTTAACCAAGAAAGTTCATCATTGTATATTTATATGAAATTATTTTATTTATTAAATATTTATAAGATCATATTCAGCATGTTTGCACTACTTTAGATCTTCTACGACAATACCAACTTCAAGCTAAGATGAAGAAATCCTTCTTTGGCCAACACTCCATAAAATATTTGGGTTTTTTTACTGATCAAAACATGGAGTTCATTAGACCCCAACAAAGTGAAAGCTCTCAAATATTTTCCTATCCCTCATTGTGCTACAAATCTAAAGAGTTTTATATAGGTATAAATTACTATAGAAAATTTATTTAGTATTTTTAGTACATTGCTCAACCACTTTAATAGTTTTCCAACTAAAAGAACTTTTCATGGTCTATAGTAGTAGATCAAGCATTATGATAGCTTAAGGAGATTATTTTCTTATATCCAATACTTATTCGTTTATGTCTTCAACAACCCTTTGAGTTTAAGATAGATGCTTCCAAATATTTTATAGAAGTTGTTCTTAAATAGGGAGGAAATATATTAGCCTATAATTATAAGGGCCTCTTTATAGCCAAGCTTAATTACAACACCTATGATAAGGATTTATATCCCTTGGTCCAAGACTTGAAACAATGGCAGCACTACATTCTTGGTAAAGAAACGATTCTTCATACAAATGATCAACCCCTTATTATTTTGAATTCAAAATCTAAAATTCAAGAACAATATCATTTGAAATAGGCCTCATATATTCAATAATTTTACTTAGTCATTAAATATAAAAATGGTAGTACCAATAAATTTGTTACTTTGTTGAGTTTCCCTCCCACCAAATCATTATATATTCATGTTAGATTTTTTTACATATGAGGATTGGAAATTTTTGTATTATTCTAATGCATATTTTAGACTAGATATGCATTCTCTACAACATCCTAGTATCACCAATAAAACTCCTTTATTAAACTACACAATTAGAGATGGTTGGGTATATAAATCAAATCATGCATTCCCACTAGTTATGCCCAATTGATGTGGATTAAGGAGGCCCATTCTTCTTCTTATGGGTGACACTTTGACACCACCAAAACTCTATAACATATATAGCAATAATTAGATTGTCCCTTCATGATAAGTCTAGTGGAGTATTTTATTCTTTGATGCTCTCTTTGTAGCCAAACTAAGCCTACTAATCATACAATTGGTTTGTATCAACCTCTTCATATTCCCTCTCAGTTGTGGGAGTCTATCTCTATGGATTTTATCAATGGGATACCTACTAATTTCAAATAGTATGATTTTTTTTTTTGTTGGTATGTCAATTTTCCAATATGGACATATTTATCCCTTGCAATAAATCTATTGATGCTCCTAAGATTGTAGAATTATTTGTTAGTAAAGTATGGTGTTATTTTTCTTTGCCTCTTTCTATTATTTCTTACTATGATTCTAAATTTTTTAGTCACTTTCAAAAATCCATTTAGAAGTGCTTTGGGTGTCAAATTTGATATTCTATAACTTTTTGTCCATAAATAGATGGTTATATTGAAGTACTCAATTGAACTTTAGTTCAATCTCTCAAGATCTACTGCAACAAAAATAAATTGTGGGATATATATCTTGATATTTTATAATATAAATATAATAAAGCTACACATGCTTCCATAGACAATTCTCCTTTCAATGTATGTTATGGATATCAACCTCTTGCTCCAAATGATATTTTAGTTACTCTACCTCTATCTTCTTCACCACACCAACAAAAGTAAAAAGGCCAAGCTTGTTAGTTCATTCAAAATATAGCAATGATTCATCAACAAGGTTAGGTGACTCTTTATACTTCCCAAGATAAGTATAATGAAAATTATAATAAGCATTATATCTCTTCTAACTTCATAGTTGGGGATAAATTATGGCTCTATATGGATAAAAAAAAATTCAAAGGTCAACAACATCATAATATTACACCTATTAAATATGTGCCTTATACCATTCTCCAAAAAATAAGAGATAATTCCTTCAAACTCGATCTCCCATCCCAACTTAGAAACCATGATGTGGTTAATGTTAATTAGCTAAAATTATACGATCAACATCACTAGAATAAGAAGTTCCTTTATCTCATTTGGGCATAATATTCTATATTTTCAAGCTCCTTTGGATGTAGATATCATTTTTTAGGTTTGCACACACTCTACTAGGAGAGGGACTACCACTACATACTTGATAGGTCATAAATATAACCTACCAAACTAGGACATGTGCATCTAACAAGCATCTTTTGAGCAACATGTTCCCCATCTTAAGGAGAAAATGGGGACACTTTCATCTGAAGAGGGAAGAATCAATAAGGCTTAGCCATTTCATATCCTCTTCGTTAGATAATATTTTATTAGTTAATATATTAAAATATAACATTCTCAATAGTTAGAATATTTTGTGAATGAAATATTATTACTTTTTCCATTCATATTTCGAGAAGATTCTTTCTTCTAAAATAATATTTGTGTTCCTTTAAAATACTTATTGAAGATACTTTGGGATGAAATTTGTTGAATATATATTGTTATTTTTTTATTCTTGTGTGCTCATATCACCATGACTCCATTAGGTCATTTGATATGTTAATATTATCCTTTATTAGTCATTTCCAAGTTTAGATTGCATTGGAGGTGAATCTTATAATAGTTTGTACATTATAAGAAAGGGATGAATCATAAGGTATGTGATTGCATGCTTCATTTCCAATTGATTCTCACTAAGAAGCATTATCTACTTAACGTTGTGATTTGGAGATTCTTCATCAAGAATCTTCTTCTTTCTATGATGGAGATATTTTTTCTAGAAGTATAGTATCTTTGCAACCTATGACCACACTTAGATATTATGCGAAAAAAATGAGAAAGTACAATGCATGCTTAATGAGTTGGTTGTTGCTTCCATATATTCTTCTTCCACCAAAAAATTTTCAAAACCTTTCAAGAAAATATCCCTTATTTGGATTGAATTATCCCCTTGCTCTCTAATGAGCATATCTTTTCCATGAGATTTTTCATTTAGCATAGTGTAGTATCCACAAATTGAGATAACTTGGAAATAATGACCTCTATCTTGAGGAACCTCGATTCTTAGTAAATATTCAATGCACCTCTATCCATTCTTTTGGTTCTCTTTGGAAAATAACTTTATCTCTCAATGAGATAATGGGATTGTCCAAATTCTTTGCATAATGTAGCTTTGACTCAAACCATAACAACCTCCATAAAGAAAGAACTTAATGTGATACACCTCAATCTATAAAGTAGTGACAATATTCCTCATGCATAGTCACCAAAAATTTACAAAATTAGTAAGGGTTTAGCTATGAGAATAAATTAATGGCTAAATATTAGACAAAAAATAAATATATAGCATGAAATTATAAATCATTAATAATATCAATAAAAATGATACAAGCAAATAACGTGGAGAAACACCTTGTGGGTTAAAACACTAAAAAATGTGTGACACCTTAATCATGCACTAAAAATTGAATTTATCAAATTTTATTACAATCTATAAACATAATCAAGGTCTTGAAAATATCTTTTCCATATCAAATATAAAACCTCTCCACGATATTTTAACCCTCTTCTACAAGTAAATTATGAACATGGGCATAAAATATGCTCATTAATGCTCCAAAATACAAGAGAAGCAAGTCTCAAATGAATGTCGCTAATCTATAACACCACTCTAACATAGTATATAGATCCCCAAAACATATGAAAGCTAAAATGAATACCAAGACTTGGATGAGGAAGCCAAAAATAAATGAGTTGTAGATTTTTGTAGTTGTTATATTTTTGTTGCATGTATGATGTTTATTTTCGACATATGATGATTTTTTCACCACAATAAACTATCAAAATAATATTGTGAACCCCCAATACTATACCTGCACAAACATGACAAACAAACACATAATTAGGTTCATATGCAAGTAAGAACAAGGATTCCCCATGGAATCCATCTTCAATGCTCAATAATAGGAAAAACAAGAACAAAACATGAAAATCAAAAGCAATCCTAATTAAGCATGTAATCACTCAATCCCATGGGGGAATTGGTACCAATTGTGTGTAGAAATTAGCCCTTTCCCAACTCATTTGTTGCAAATGTTGATGATTTGATGATGGTTGAAGCTCTTTGATGAAATTTTGGCATAACCTAGCTATGAAACCATAAAACGATGAACACTTGATATGAAATAGATAAAATTAGCTCTCAATGTGAGGAGAGTAACTTTGCTCTAAGTTGTGGATCATGAATGAGAGGAAGAGTCTCTCATTTATAGATTTCCAAATTGGAAGAATGAGTGAAATTGAGCAATGTGGGATCATTCAACATCCAATGGCCAAGTGCCACTTGTCAAGATGTGAATGGTTGAAGGTTGAGTACATTTTGATCAATGTGCATGATAAATGCTATGAGATTCAAATTTGAAATTTGAAAGTGACATGTTGGAGGGAGAGAAGAATGGAGTTAATGTCACTTGGCACAATGCATAAGGACATGTAAGAGGAGTGAATGTTTTGTTGGAAGGACAAATCCACTAGGATTTTGAATTCAAATTTGAAGGAATATTCCTCCTTTATTCCATGTTGAGAGAAAATAGGCAATTTAATAAATCAAAGTAATTGATTTATTGTGTAACTTGCATTCTCTCGAGGATGTGACACAGATTAAGATTAAATTAATCATGGTTTAATTAATTTAATGAGGAACTAGGAGATGTGACAATTTAGACTTAAATTTATGAATTGATTTAAATCAAATTGAGAGGAAGGGTTTAATTAAATAATTTTTTTGATTTATTTAACTAAAGGGGATAATGTTAGATTAAATCAAATAATTTTTAATTTATTCAATTTAATAAGAGGACTTTAGGGATTTAATCAAATAAGATGAATTGTTTAATCAAAAAGGGATAGAGGATTTATTAAATTAAATTGATTAATTTAATCAACAAGGGAGAAAGACCTAATTAAATAAATAATGATTTATCTAATTAAGAGATGAAAAAGTGATGATAAGTTGAGAGTATGATTCAGGAAGAAATGATGTTAGTAATTAGGATAAGTGTGTTGGTCAATTTTTCATGTCTACATTTTGCCCCTCTTTGCAGCAATGCACTCGTTGTATTCAAAGAATAAACTATTGTGATCAAAGTTCAAAATTTCTCAATTTTTTCGAATGTCCCACTATTTCCCCAGCGAGAAGGACTATGCTGATATATTGCCCCCTCGAGAGATCGAGCGAAAACGTTCAATTTTTTGATCGAGTTTGTGATAAAATGAGAGAGGAGTGGTTCTATTGATCAGAGGACGAAAGATAATTCTTTGATGTAGACAATTCTGATGATGTATAGACAGGCATTGGCCATTGGTAACCTCATGTATATTTTGAGATCTCACATCTATTTTAGATAGAAATTTTAGTAAAGATAGAAGAATAAGAAGGATGGAAGGAGGATCCAACAAGCCTATGTTATGATGATGATGATGATTTGCTTACCAAGAGTTGGGATTTTCAAAGGGCCAATTACTTTATGTTTGATAACACATGTAGGTATGATGCATCATGGTATAAAGAACAAGGATGGCGTTTTACCTAGTGCGATGGACTTTGACTCGACAATTAGATAGGAGTATTGATGTTCACACTTGACATACGAAAACCTTGTTAGGATGCACCTAACAAAGCAAGTATTTTCCAAGTTATTTTACAAGAACATCGAACAAGCACAGCAGATAAAAAAGATAATGATCATTTCCCCATTCTTTTCTCTCTAAACCTGTTTTGTTTAGCCATCATCAAGAGGTCCTTGGAATGAGCGCAAAATAAGATAAGTCAAAAATACCAAGATAAAGTAAACAAACAAGCTAATGTTCTTCATACCGCTAACCAAGACTAAACTATTGTGATACCTGACATTGATTTCCATCGTGGGAAGGATGCATCATAGGACATGTTGTGATCAAGGTTTTGATGAGATTGATTAGATGATAAGTTATTGATACTCTGAGTTGATCAACTTGCTTGCTTACTGACCTAGACTTGAGACTTTGAAGATTAGGTGTTCACTTTTGAACCTACTAGACTTGCTTCCGACTGACTCACCAAAGAATGAAGGTGATGATTGATTTATTAGGAATGATGATTATTTCGAGTAAAAGCGAGATGAGGTGGGTGCACCATTTTGGGTTTTTTTTCAAATATTTAGATTTTTTTTGGTGTTTTTGAAATGTTTTGAGGCTATTTTTGGAATTTTGATATTTTTCAATATTTTTGGTATTTTGTGTCTCGGGGGTTGATCAAGGATTAGCCTTGCCTACGTTTAAGCTCAAAGATGACGTAGTTCGGATGACAATTGACTTGACTGCTGATGAGATAGATGGGAAAACCGATTGCCATTGTGACGGATGCTTAAATAGATGGGAAAATGGATTGGCATTGTGATGGACACTTAAAGGACTGACCTAAAATGTGAAATTGATTGGAAAACAAATTGTCATTGTGATGAACACCTAAAGTACTGACCGTAAATGTGAAATATATGGGCAAACGAATTGCCATTGCGATGGACACTTAAAGGACTGACCTAAAATGTGAAATAGATGGGCAAACATATTGCCATTACGATGAACACCTAAAGGACTGACCTAAAATGTGAAATAGATGGGCAAACAGATTGCCATTGTGACGGACGCCTAAAGGACTGACCTAACATGTGAAATAGATGGGCAAACAGATTGCCATTGTGATGGACGCCTAAAGGACTAACCTAAAATGTGAAATAGATGGGCAAACGGATTGCCATTGTGACGGACGCCTAAAGGACTGAACTAAAATTTGAAATAGATGGGAAAACGGATTGCCATTGTGACGAACGCCTAAAGGACTGACCTAAAATGTGAAATAGATGGGCAAACGGATTGCCATTGTGACGAACGCCTAAAGGACTGACTTAAAATGTCTTGGGGGATGTTCAAAGAGCAACCTTGCCTACATTCAAGCTCAAAGATGATGTAGTTCGATAGGATGACTCTGTTTTTTATTTTTCATATTTTTGACATGTTTTGGATTTTTGATTGATTTTTTGAATGTTTTTGGATTTTGTTGGAAACCAAGCTAAGGTTGATTGATCGGATCAATGGATTGATTATGATAAGATTGTTGAGGATACACAACAATGCAAGGATAGTGTTAAGAAACACAAGGATTGGGAAGGATATCTCAAGATGATGATGGATTGGTTGGATTTGATTGATCAGGATTTTGAAGCTTGGCTTGGAACAAAAAAAAATTCAATGATTTTATGCAACGCTAAAGTGCACATTAGATGCAACTGATATTGATTTTTTGGATTGATGTTCAATGAAACATGAAGCTTGATAAGGAACATCTTCTCATCAAAATATGTCATGGGCTAGTGATTTGGATTTTGGCTCACAAATGTCTGACCAATTTGATTTCACATTTTCCAATGTTCGGATCACCACATAAGTTGGAGGATATAGATCAAGATTCATTCCTGAAGCAAGATGTAAATATCTACTCCCAATGTCTAGCAATGTATGGAGGGATAGGTGTATGGATGGATAGATACAGTAAGCAAGCAAAGGATTCCAAAGATTATCTTGTGACAAGATAAGGTATTTGAATAGAGGATGCTCATTTGGATAATGTTTCAAGGCTCAGATAACATTGGGTAGGATAGGATCAATGAAAATGACCCATGTCAAGATTTTTACCATAAGCAAGTGTGAATTCTACGCCAAAATTTTCCAAGATCAAGATAACTTGGATTATGGATGCAAATATATGAAAATGGATGGGATAAATGGTTCATGGATGAATGGATTTATTATGGATAAGATGGAGGGAATTTTGGCTTTGTTATGGATGTGATGAGATGCTTCCAACTAAACTGGCACATGTAGATGCTCAATTCTACACATGAAGCATGTTTTCCAAGTTTTCATCATGGTACATGTACAAAGCGCCAGCAAAGTGGTTTTCACTAGAGGATAATTTTTCTCTTTACTGTTTTCAATCCCTTTTCTAGTTTTTTTGGGTTTTTATATTTTTTATATTTTTTTGTACTTTTTGCTGAAAGATTTTAAGCTCATGTTGAATCACCTGGTGATCCTGATGTAGATTCATTTTTCATAATGTGTCATTGATATCCTACTTGAATAAGTTTCTTTGCCAAAATGCGTGCACTTGAAAGCAACTTTCAAGATTTTTGATCTGCTTTGCTGACACCGGAGTTAACTTTGTCTTTGTGCGCACATCGTGATAGAGTACCTTCTAAATCATTATGATGAAGGGTCATCGCCAACACATGGTCAATGTGAGAATTGGATATTATGTGTGGAGGCTTGGATGAAGTGTTTTTAGGAATAAAAAATGGATTGGTTGACCATTTGGAACCTTTGACTCTCCAAACTTGGGAAGATGAGCAATGATGGGTGGATACAGAAGTGTCTGTGGAATTAGGACTAACTACTTGATATACTTTGTACGTTGCTTGAGAAGCCTGATTTTACCTTTGTGGAAATATTTGATGGATACTTGCCCCATTTTTTATTTTTCCCCATAGTTTCTTTGACTAATGGAGTATGATAGGGATTATCTTTCTTTGTATTTTTTGGTATCCATATGTATTTGATTTGTCTGATATGCTTCTTAGCTTCTTTTTCTTTGATAATTTTCTTCATGCTTTGATTCAAATATCCCTTTTGATATCGGTCCCAATTTGTGGATGGGGTGATGGGTGGATGAAGATTCATGGTGTGGTTGGTTGTAGTATTGGCATTGGTTTCACCGTAAGGATTCTTTGTGCTCCCTATGTTGATGTTTGCTTGACATGAAGTTGCCCCTAGTTTTATAGAGGTATCACTGATATGTTTATATCCCTTGATTGTTGAATAACCAAGGGCTTGATGCTTAGGATTACCAATAATTTTCACTGGTTCTAGGATGCCTTGTTCATGCAGACCTAATCCTTTGCCTTGATAATTCATCTGCTCAAAAAAATTATTTGCAATAGGATATGATTTACCTTGGAAACAAGGTGCTAATCCTTCTTTGTTTTGTGGTGGATCTTCAAAAGCAACAACTTCTTTTTTGATGAGATAGCTTTCCCTAAGAAAGGTAAGTGACCTAATTTTATAAGTGATCGGATCCTCCATATGTGGGATAACTTTATAATTGATATCTTTGGCTTGATCTTGTGAAATATCAGATTTTAATGCTTCTACAAGAGGTGTTGATGATTCACTATCCACATAAAATTCTTCCTCATAATTCATTCCGCAAGATGTTTTTGATTTACCACTTCTGTAGGAGCCTTCTTCATGACACATTTCTAATATGTCTCTAGATTTCTCCATATCTTGACCATGTGTATAAATGTTAAGAATAAGAGACTCTTGTTCCTTGGTAATGATATCAAGAGTATGAGACTCTTGTTTTGAATGAAGATCATCTACATGTCCATCTAAAGAATCCTCTCACGGGTAGACAGAGGGGTATGTACTATATGGATATGATCCTTATTTGTGACATCTTGTATAGATAGGAGATTTTCTAATACCTCATTATAGTATCTTGAATATACGAATTCTTGATCTTGGTTAATGTTGGAATTGCTTTCAACATGCTTTGCATCAAGTTCTTGACATGGGTCAATTTTAAAGGATGGATTGTCTACAAGGGATTCTTGGAAATTATTATTAGGGAGGATTCCTTCACTATCCACAATCATGAGGTCGAGGGATGTCAGTATGTCTTGGGAAGGACCATTGCTAGACCTTGGTGATAGATGTTGATCATGCTTTGGAATACATTCTTGAGATATGTCCTCTAATTCATTAGGTGATGTAGAGACATTGTAAACAATATCATTGGTGGATGGATCTTGGATTATGTCAATAGGATCAAATAACATCAAAACTCCCTAAAATAGATCTTTGTAGGAGGGGTCTTTATCATGACTAAAAAATGGCTCTTGATGTACATTGATTTGATCATTGGATGAGGTGGAAACATCTTCAAGGTGCTCATTGATAGATAGATCTTGATCATTGTTTTCAACAACTGTGGTGGAGAGATTGTCAATGTTTTCAACCATAGGATCAAATGATGTTAACGTTTCTTGAATTGGATCATTGTTATGCATCGTTGGTGATTTTTTGTCATGATTGAAAAGTGGCTCTTGGTGTGTGTGGATTTGATAATTGAATGAGATGGAAACATCTTTAAGGTGCTCATTGATGGATTGATCTTCATCATTGTTTTTAACAATTTTGGTGGGAGTTTGTTGCAAGCTCTGTTGCGTGAGTAAGGTTTGTTGATATGCCTGCATTTGTTGTGCCAAAAATTCTTGTTGTTGTTGTGCCAACAAAGTTTGTTGTTGGGAAAGTAATTGGGTTACTTGTCATTGCGTTTGATATTGTTGTAGGCCTTGTTGAAATTCATGTGCAATTTGAGCAGCTCAAGTGGTTTGGGTGGCTTGAGTAGCTTGTGTAGCTTGAGCATCTTATGTATCTTGAGCAGCGTGTGTGGATTGAGTAGCTTGTTATACCCATTTTGGTTGTCATTTTTTGTTGCGATATCAATGGAAAAATGGGAGGATTTGTTATGATGCTTTGACTTATGGAGGAGGTGTTGCTCAAATTCGGTTGATTGATGATTGGTAAAGGGGGAAGGCTCATGCCTTGATTTTTTGGTTGATAGGTTTGTAAGTTTTGACTTTGATTTAAATCTACCATAGGAAAATATGTTCCAAAATTTAGATTGGGAAAACTCGCATTTATTGTACCATTGAGGTTTGTAGGAGATAATGATCTCATGTATGGATTGTACAAAAGCGAATTTTGAAAATCAATTGGTATTGTAAGGCCCTAATAGTTTGGTTGACTTGGATTATTCATGATGTATGAATCAAGTTTATATTCCATGCTCCTCTTGTGTTTTGAACTTGTTGCAAAAGTGAACCTCTAAGGGATTTAGGACCAATGATGAGATGAAGGGTGAAAGGGTGAGGGGTATGGATGTTTAAACTATTAGGAACTTTGGATCAATGCTAGACTTTAGGACTTGTTTTGATTTTGATTTTGATTTTGATTGACGATAATTTGACTAAGTGTGTTAAGTCAAACAAAGTGATAATGCACTTGTAGACTCTAGGAAATTGTGTTATCCTAGGGTAAATTCGTACAAGAGAGGATAGTTTGACTAAGTGTGTTAAGTCAAATAAGATGATAATGAATTGGCTAATTTGACTAAGTGTGTTAAGCCAAACAAAGTGATAATGAACTTGTAAACCCTGGGAAGTTGTGTTATCCTAGAGTAAACTCATACACAAAAGGATAATTTGACTAGGTGTGTTAAGCCAAATAAGGTAATGTTGATTTTTCCTAAAAGTCTAGCATAAGTGATGTTTTCCAAAGTTCCAAAAGTTGTTGATGAAATGGGATTTTGATAAATGTTTGGATGGATGAAGCGTTTGATTTTGATCCTAGATGAACCTAAGAGTACTTTGTTTACAAGACCAAGGTTTTGAAGAACTTGCTTTTTACTAAGACTGGTTCAAACCAAAAGACCAATGTTTGCTTGAAAACCAAATAACTCAAAAGGGACCAAGTACATGTGTGGTTCAATTATTTGTTATCTTGCTTAGATTTGGTTCTTTTTACCACAAATACTTTCTTGATTATTCTTTTCAAATTGAATGTCTATGTCTCAATTCCTTTTCATTTCATAATGTCCATTATGTGGAAATTGAGAAAATCAAGGCAATAGTTTCCTATTTGTTGAATTTAGTGAAAATAAATGATGATTAAACCCAGGCACTTAGAAACCTCTAAGGATGGAATCCCTAGGACAAGCAAAAGCACTTGGATTCATCAAGGGTATTTGTTTCCCCCAAAGGACTTGAAATTTTGAAGCTTTTGTGAACATTTGTTTTCAATTGTTTTGAGACCCAAGCAAAGTGTTTTGATTTCATCGATATGCACATCCCTAGGCTGAAAAGACAATATTTGTTGGGTTCCCACTTGGATAAATCCAGTTGTGCATATTTAGTGTGGATAATTAGATGCTTGACCACATAGAATCCCCCTTATAGTGGACTCATTTTTCGAGTCAATCAAGCATCAGTACCCATGAATCTCCCATGGCATACTTTTCATCTTTACAACAGAACTGCATGTATACATGGGGCGGCTTCAAAGGACATGACCTTTTGCACCAAAAAATAGATAGGATTTTGGCCTTTGCTAAACAAGAGGTTTTAATGCAGGCATTTCGTTCATGGGGGACTATGCAGTACGGAGAGAGACCATTGTTGCCCTTCTCGTCGGAATAATCCTCGTGATATTGGCCTTTGTTCCAATATCCACACTTATATCTCGGGTGGAAGTCCCTTGGCTTTAGCGTGTTCCCGTTTGGTTCATTCCCTTCGGTGATTAATTTTTCTCATAAGGTAAGCTCGCTAAGATAAACAAAATCAAGCAAAAATATCACATAGTTCAATCAACCTTCATTGAAAAACAAAGGGAGAACACTCACAATATGCCACACTCACACTCGCAAGTTTGATTCAATATTTTAAGTACCCAAATTGAAATGTGGAGGCAATATTTTATGCAACTTAATGTCACCAAATAGACTTTTGATTCTGAAAATCGTCGTGAAGCGTGAGAGAAGCGCATATGTCTTTTTAAATGAAATTACTTTGCAAAAAAAATTACAAGACACAAAAGCACATGTTCATTTTAAATCCTTCAAAGCAATAATGAGTTATTTTTAAGCACCAAAAGAAATGTGAGTTTTTCCTTGTTCAATTGCTAATCCTTAAACCAAATCTATTGAGTTTTTCCTAAAGTTCATTTTAAGCCCTTTGTTTGCAAAAAAAAAAAAATTGAAGATTTGTAATGTTCTTTTTAGGACCCAAAAGAAATTTTAGTGTGTCCTGAGAGCATGAAAGTAATCAAATCCTTAGAAAGGGATTATAAGTTCTCCCAAAAGTGTTTAAAAACACTTAATACAATGAAATGATAATATCATAAAGAACCCTTGGCCTTCGTTTTCTTTCCTTCACTTTTGATCAACAAATTTCTTTTTTTGACAGATTTCAACAATTGTTAGATTTTGCCATTTTTGATAATTTTGCATGCACGACTTTGAGAGTCCTATTTTTTCCCAAAAACTTTCTAAAGCTAAGATAGGATAAATTTCCAACTAACATCCTAAATTCGAAACATGAACTTCGAGTTATTAACAAAAATGACTTTTAAAAAACTAGAAAAAAAAACACTAAATTGTCATTTTGAGGGCCAAGATGAAAATTTCAAGCCTCGGAAATGTGCCAAAATGGCCACCAATCCACCTAAGGTTGGTTGGCAATCCACATGCTACCTCATAACAAAATCGCCTAAAAAATTTCAACCAAAACCCACATCTGAGTCAAAAGTTATGACCTCGAGAAGTTCCTGCATCACAAAAAATGTTAAAAATAATCAGAAATCTGCCTTTTACCCAACTCCAGCAGTGCAATTTGCAGGTGTGGCGCAATTGAGAAAGTTCAACGGCGCAATATAGCACCATTGATGACTAAGAGCGGCACAATATAGCGTCAATGATGACTGAGAGTGATGCTCTGCAGCAAGACAGAGAGCGCAAATGCGGTGCTATTTAGCCCAACGGTGCAGTTTGGAATTTAGAAAATTTGCGGCACAACTTGAAATTTGAATTTTTCATGCGAGAAGACTCCAATGGCGGAGTATGGAAATTTAAGCGGTGCAATATAGTGTCACTGGACTAGTAGCGGTGCAATATAGCGTCACTGGACTGTGAGAGGTGCAATTTCCTGTAGGCACAAAAAACGTCAAAAAACCATGGATTTTTTGAAAAGCGTGATGAATTTCTCCAACTCAGCCCTCCTTCTAGCGCCAAAATGTGAACCTCCAATCCTATACCTGCACAAACATGACAAACAAACACATAATTAAGTTCATATGCAAGTAAGAACAAGGATTCCCCATGAAATCCATCTACAATGCTCAATAATAGGAAAAACGAGAACAAAACATGAAAAGCAAAAGCAATCCTAATTAAGCATGTAAACACTCAATCCCATGGGGGAATTGGTGCCAATTGTGTGTAGAAATTAGCCCTTTCCCAACTCCATTGTTGCAAATATTGATGATTTGATGATGGTTGAAGCTCTTTGATGAAATTTTGGCATAACCTAGCTATGAAACCATAAAATGATGAACACTTGATATGAAATGGATAAAATTAGCTCTCAATGTGAGGAGAGTAACTTTGCTCTAAGTTGTGGATCATGAATGAGAGGAAGAGTCTCTCATTTATAGATTTCCAAATTGGAAGAATGAGTGAAATTGAGCAATGTGGGATCATTCAACATCCAATGGCCAAGTGTCACTTGTCAAGATGTGAATGGTTGAAGGTTGAGCACATTTTGATCAATGTGCATGATAAATGCTATGAGATTCAAATTTGAAATTTGAAAGTGACATGTTGGAAGGAGAGAAGAATGGAGTTAATTTCACTTGGCTCAATGCACAAGGACATGTAAAAGGAGTGAATGCTTTGTTGGAAGGACAAATCCACTTGGATTTTGAATTCAAATTTGAAAGAATATTCCTCCTTTATTCCATGTTGAGAGAAAATAGGCAATTTAATAAATCAAAGTAATTGATTTATTGTGTAACTTGCATTCTCTAGAGGATGTGACACAGATTAAGATTAAATTAATCATGGTTTAATTAATTTAATGAGGAACTAGGAGATGTGACAATTTAGACTTAAATTTATGAATTGATTTAAATCAAATTGAAATGAAGGGTTTAATTAAATAAATATTTTGATTTATTTAACTAAAGGGAATAATGTTTAATTTATTCAATTTAATAAGAGGATTAAGGGATTTAATCAAATAAGATGAATTATTTAATTAAAGAGGGATAGAGGATTTATTAAATTAAATTGATTAATTTAATCAACAAGGGAGAAAGGTCTAATTAAATAAATAATGATTTATCTAAATGATAAGCTGGGAGTATGATTCATGAAGAAATGACATTAGTAATCAGGATCAAGTGTGTTGGTCAATTTTCCATGTCTAGAAATATTATCATCATTTTTATATTTAAAATATGTCCCACTTAGTTCATTAAAAAAAATTACAACAATTTTCGCAATTCACAAATAACTTTCCTAGAGCCATAACTTCCTTATATGGATTTGAAATGAGGTGCCATTATTTTCAATCATACAAACTTCTAAGAGGAGTCTAAATATATAAAAATATTTATTTTTTATTCTAGATGAGAATTATTTTTGGCCCTACAAGTAAACTATATTTAAGAAGTCAACCATTGTCTAGCATAATACCAAAGAGTACTAAAACATATCCATTTTTGTTGAATCAACTTCATATTAAAGAAATCAAATTAAATAAAAAATAAATGCAAGAGATTGCATATAATTAAATTAAACAACAAGATGCATAAGAAATTATACAATGGAACATCACAATTTGTATACACAAAGACAAAAATCCTTCCTTGGAGCCTTTTTGAAACATCACAACCTCTCAAGTCTTAGTGCTTTTTATGGAAATGAGATGAAAATGTAGATACATGGTTAATCTATATAACATTTGAATTTGAGCCTATCATTGATCAAACATTAAAAAAATTAATACTCAACATTGATCAAACATTAAAAAAAATTGAAAATGCACTCTATAGGGTTTTAGTGCGAAAATTTGACCATCTTAACTACCAGTATCTTTAAATAGCTCGGTTCATAGGATATGGTCACATGATTTCGAGCCATATCAATTTTTAAGATAGTGTGTGTTTAGGTTGTGCTATGGGAAAGCATCCAAAGGAAAATTTTGAGAAAGGGAAGTATTGGAGGGCTTCACAAGTCCTTTAGTTAGTTCATAGTGATCTAACAACTCCTTTTCCAACCTTTCCTTTTATCAAGGCCTTATGTACACACCTTCATTAATGAATATTCCAAATATAGTAGGGTCTAATTTATTCACTAGAATAATTAATTATTTGAAAGGTTTCAATATTTCAATGCTCATTCTAAAAATTAATATAAAAGGTATGTCACTTGATTCTTTTCACTAATAATGATAAGGAATATGTGAAGCATCATCTTGAGAAACTATGCACTCTTGAAGGGATTATTTAATTTTTGATTGCATACACACCACACAAAAATGTTGTTATTAAAATAAAGAACAAGAACATGAAAGAGATAGCTAGCTACATGGTTCGTGATTGTTCTCTTACTCTAGAATATTGGGTTAAAGTTGGTAATTATGTTTCACGCATTCAAAAGTGAGTTCCCCACAAGGCCTTGAAAGGTATGACTCCTTTTGAATCTTAGTGTGGAAGGAAACTATTTTTGTAGTATTTTCAATTTCTTGGATTCCCTATTTGGGCATGCATTCCTTAAAATAAATGTAAGGAATTGGAACCTCAAAGTTAGAATTGCATATTTGTTGGATATATTAATGGTTTCAAGGGGTATCATGTCTTGGATATAGAAACACATGAGTTATTCATTGAGAGGAATGTTCACTTTGAGTAAAGTTCTCCTAGATTAGCTTCTCAGCCTCCTCATTTGTCCTCCATAATTGAGTCAAAGGACTCTACCTTACCTCAAACTTGAAGGTTTGTACCTCTATAGGGTTCACATTCTAAGGTTGAGGATTCTTGTCCTTTATTCCCATTTTCTTCATTGCCTCAATGGGATCAACAAACTCTATATTCAACATGCACATTTGTTGGGAGTCCTTTAGCCACTCACAGAACTAGGTCACAATATCAAAATCCCCTGCATGTATAAATTTCCTCTACTTATTGAGGATGATGAAATAGCAAAAGACATCAAACAAATAGATAAAACAATTACATGATTTCACCTTTCCTTTTACCTTTCAATCCCTTAGATAGATTTTCAATGGAGGCACCCAACGCCACTTGATTTTCTCTCTTTTGATTATCTAACTTGTTTGGATGTGGATTGCTCAAAATTGCAGCATAAACGTAATGGAAATTGGATGATTTTTGGATGTATTTGGACAACATAGACTTGGTTGAAATTGGATGATCAAAGTTGATGGAGAAGGCTTAAATTTATAGAATTTGAATGGCTAGGATGGAGAGATAATATGCATGTATTTTGGAGGGTCAAGATTAAAGGAGAGGATGGAGGCTTAGCCTTGTGAAAAGTGTCAAAAGGTGAAGTCTTGAAAATATCACACTTGGAATGGGGAATCAGATCAGGGGTGTTCACACATGTGTGAGCACACATTGGGAAGAACAAGGACTTGAGAAATGGAAACATAAATGGAAAATGTAAGAGGGAGCAAGTATAGGAGTGTGGCATATGGGAGAAAAGAGAAAATGTAGGGTTGACACATGGGGAAGAGGATCTCACACATGTTTGAACATCCAATGGAAAAGGTGGTCAAAGGATGAGTTGGAAGGTTGAAAGTGGCATGTGCATGCATGCATTTAAGAGGAGTGGAGGACACTTGTCACATGACTACAAGTTTCGAGAGTTTGGAGAATTTTAAATTGGTGAAAATGGTAAGGAGAATTAGATGCGGAGTAATCAATTAATTAATCAAGGATTAATTAATTAATTGGTTTCTAGAAGATTTAAAATGGGGGCTGAGGTTATATTAATTAATTTGATAAATGCTTTGAATAAAAGGGAGATGTAATATATTTAATTAATTATACGAAAGAGAGATAATTAAATAATAAATTATTTAATTAATTTTAGGAAATTGGAAGAGTATGAATTATGGTTATAATTAATTAAATATTAATGTAATTAATTATGTGGTGTGGTTGAATTTGAGGTGTCTACACTTCTAATCCACGATCATTTAAGGAGGTGTCATGGATTATTGAGTGATTTATTAATGGAGGAAGAGTATTAATGGAGGAAGAGTATTGTTCCTTGATACTTGGAACCACACATGTGAACTTGACTATCTTCCTAAGGTAAGAAAAATGGTCTAGTATAAGTGAATTTATCAAACCAAATTTACAATTAATGGAACTTTTGATAATTTTAAAAGCATAGATTATGGCCAAATATTTGTCATAATTTTGTGATGTTTACTAAACTAATACCTTTGCCCCGTCATTAATATGAATTACATTCACTTGAATCTTGATATTGTTATAGCTCATGGTTGGGTTGTACATCAAATGGATGTGAAGAGTGCATTTCTCATGGGGATCTTCAAGAGGATATTTACATGGAGTAGCCATATGGATTTTTTTAGGATTCGTCATTCGTTTACAAGTTGAGGAATTCTATATATGGCCTCAAAAAATACCCTCAAGCCTGGTATGCCAATATGGACTTCTTTCTTCTCTTAGTTAGATTCTCCAAATACCACTTGGATCTCAATGTTTACATTTTGCAACAAGATGACATTCATCTACATATTTTTCTTAATTTTAATTACTTAATCCTTACATGGATTTCATCATCCAGTATTGGAAAATTCAACTCTACTTTGCATGATATTTTTTCTATGACTGACTTGGTCCTTTTGTACTAATTTCTCAAGATTAAGAACACTTGATCCTCTTCTAAGATTACTCTTTCTCAACCCACTTTTATGTTCTTGATCTACTAGCTCAGTTCCACATAACTGATTGTAAGCTAGCATCAACTCCCTTTCTATTTGGATTCAATCTTGAGGTAATTTTTTTTACTCCACTCATTGATGCCACTTTGTATCATCATCTTGTTGAGAGATTTATCTATCTAATTCACACTCACCCTGACATTTATTTTGTGGTTGGAATAGTTTCATGACTTATGCAAGAACCAGATGAGATTTATTGGAAAGCATAAAATGCATCTTACATTATATATAGGGCACTCATCGACATGTGATTCACTATGCACTAAGTATATGACTAGATTTGGTTAGATATATAGATTATAATTGGGTTGTCAATCTTGATGATCATAATTCCATATGTGAATGCATATTTCGTCTTGGTTCATACATTTTATTGATCTTTCTTCGACTAATCCTAAGTATCAAGGGGTTGTTAATGTTGCCATTGAAGCTATTTGAATTTAAATATTCTAACTAAGTTTTCCTTCACCATTCCTCATCCATTTCTCCTCTTTTGTGACAATTAGAGTGTCATCCAGTTCTTGAAGAACCTAGTTCAATATCAATTAACCAAACACATCAAGATCCATATGCACTACATTAGGGATTTGATACATGATCAGGTCATTAATTTGAGGTATTATCCTTTAGTAGAGAAATTCAGAAATATCTTTACTAAACCATTCACTAAGTGTAAGTATCACCATTTGCAAGCTCTCTTGGTAGGGAAATATATTTCATTAGGGATTCACTTGACCTTATCTCTTAATTCTCTCTTATGGGGGGACTTTTTACTCACATGAGGTTTTGTCCTCATATTTTCAAGAGAATTTTTAATATTTTTTTCTTTTTTAGAGGAGTCTCTTCCTATCATTTTTATCCTTTTCTTTGTTTGTGTGAGACTAATTTGTACATGGATACCTCATCAACCCTTGCAGTTGAGACCATCTTTGTATATTTACATATTTTTCCCCCTAAAATGTACTTAAGGTGGTATTTGTATGAACAATTTTTTTTACCAAATTAATTCTACTATCAAGTCCTTTTCACACCTTACAAATTAAGTTTACCTAGGGTACTTTTAGGGTATTTTTACTTCATGTCTCATATCATAAGATTAAGACAAATTTCATCATCTTATGCTTTCCTATGTCTCACCTTGTTGTATATAATAATCAAGGTTTTCTCATTCATATATACACATTGTTCATATTATATTTTCATTATTCGATAGGAATATGGTTTATTGTTTTCATAATGATCTTTTGAGTGATGTGCTTTCCATTAGGCCTCTAGATATTGGGTAGCTATCCACATAGACAAATATTTTTCTTTAAATGTGAGGACTTATCCAATCCATGGTAGGAGGTGGTTAAAGTACTTATGAGATACTTTACCCTTGAATTAAAGTACAATTGCATCTATTCATATCATTCCCTTATGTTGAACCACCTAAGGTATAACAAGAAAATGAGATTCCCTATATTTTTCTTTGTTCCTTGAAGTATTTTTTATAAATGTGGTTTCAGGTAAATCTGAACTCCCCCTACATGAGATCCATATATACTATATTAATAGAAATGAGCAAAAAAATCACTCCATTCATCCCCAATATTTTCAACCTTTCCCTAGTTCAACCCAAAGAGAATGAGCTAGTTATCTCACCCTCTTCCGGCCCCATTCCAAAAGGCGGTTTCAAGGATTCTCATCCCCTCTAACACCCCAAGGTTGTGGTCCTAGCTAAATGAAACCCTAATCCCATGTTTATATCCCTATGCTCCCCACCAAGTTGCATTTAACTCTTATGTCCATTACTCGCATGTCAATTTCCATAAACCCATATTGTTTGATAAGGGAAAATATGTTTTGGGAGAATGTCCCTCTATCATCCCCCCTTCCAACCCTAGCCCCCTTGCTAAGCTCACTATGACCAAGCACCTAAGATACAGTCCCAAGAGGGGTCGTGCTACCCCTAGCATAGAACCCTATCTAAATAAGGGATCATACCTAAAGACTCTAAGGCTCTCCCATGCCACCACACTATTTAGGAAGAAGTGGATTGTTCTAACTACAAAAATTTGAAAGCTCGTGTGGAAAAATTATATGAAAGTCTCAATCTTCACATTAATATAATGAAATGGTTGCTTTCCCAACACCATAACACCAAGCTAAGAAAGTAGGAGATGGAGATGAAGGTGTTCAAGTAGGCCAAGGAACAACTTAAAACTCAAATAGAAGAAGACATATATGGTGAGAAATAAAAATCATCTGCTATCTTCCCAAGTTGGGATAACTTGGAGTTGAAGTTCCACACCTTATAGAAGAATCAAAAGGAATTGAACGAGAAACTGTCTCAAATTATTAATTTCAATAAGCAAACTATAAAAAAAATCAACTACTAGTCTTAATGTTTTGCAAAATGAACTTCAAAAATGATAAAGGGAGACTAGATATAAGAGGGCATTGCCAACAGAACCAAGACCAAGACCACATCTTAGAGAAGAAAAATTATCACTATTGAAGAGAATCCCCTGGAGGTTTCTTTGATTGATCAAGCTAATTTTCTCACCAAAGAATGAAAGACTACCAATGGGATTCAAAAACTAGTTGATAACAAATAGGTATTTTATTTTATTGTATTATTATTGTTCCTCTACTTTTTGTATGTTCATGTTATTTAGTTTGTTTTAATAGTCGTGTATCTCATGGTACTCAATATGTTTGCCTAATGATTGTTGTTTCTTTGTAAAAGGGTCTAGGCCCTTCCAAAACCCATTTTTATCTATATCAAAAAAATTCACTGAACATGATTTAAATTATCTTCATTTGATAATGGGTAAAATATTTCACATTAAATTTTACAAAAATTAAAATGAATAAGAAAGAAAGAGCAAGAGATTACATCCACTTACATTGAACAAGATGTATAGAAAATACTATTTAACGGAAACATCAAAATATTACAAGTCTCGCCTATACACAGACAAAAATCCTTCCTCAAAGCCTCTTGAAAATATCAACATCCCTCAAAGTCCTTGTGCTCTTTGATAGAAATGAGATGAAAACATATGTGTGTGTATGTATATATATATATATATATATATATGTATGTATGTGTATATGTATGTGTATATGTATGTGTATATCTATATGTATATATGTATATGTATATATATGCATATGTGTATATACATATATACATGTATGTATATACATATCTATATATGTATATGTTATATGTATATGTATATGTATATGTATATGTATATGTATATATATTTAACTTTTGAATTTGAATCTATATATTGAATGATGGAACTAACAAATTGCAAGCCATCTAATGCCTTCCTACCTATGGAAATAGCTATGCATGGTTTATTCTCTAACATTATCTTGCATCAGTCAACACTGGTTAGAGCCTTGAGAGAAAAAAATTGTTACAACTTAGAGCTCAAGACACAAGTAACTCAAGTGCAAGTCCAATTGGAAACTATTGCTACAAACCACCACATATCTCTTCTCATGTCGGTGAAAATTGTTTCAGAGGAGGAAATTCTTTCTACTCTTGGAGAAAAGTGATTTCTTTTTGTAATGTACAAACTGCAGTTATACAATCTCATTTAGTTGTTTCATGTTGATTAGCTTTGTTGTTGAATCTTTTATGTTGTGGCTTCTTTCGAGACTTTTTGTCTTGAAAGTGCCTTCTATAAGCTTTGTAATTTATTTTTATAATTAATAAATGCATTTTTCGAATAAAAAAACTTGCAAGCCATTAATTTTGCATCCACCAAACTTGATTTAAATGATCTTCATTTGGTAATGGGTGAATTATTTCACATCAAATTTCACTAAATCACAATTTAATGTCAATGTTAATTGATTACACATCACATGTCTCACTTGGACAAAGACAAAAATAGTTATCAAATCCTTTTCAAAACATCAACATCTTGGATCTTGAATGATGAGAATAATAACTTGCAAACCATTAATTCAACATTCATTGAATATGTTTAAATGACCTTCATTTGGTAAGGGTGAAGAACTATCTTGTTTAATGTCAATGACAATTGACTAGACATCACACCTACCAACTATTAATTTATTGAATAGACTTTACATTAATGATTATACTTATACCTAAAAATAACTTAGGTTTGTGAAAATATATTCTTGTAAGATTTACAATATTAAAAATTGATCACCTATAAAAAAAAATTGATAAAACTGAAAAAGACATTTGAAAATCATATATGATAACCACATCAACAATTATAAATGACTAAATATTTTTTTAATTGAAAGTAAAAAATAGATTTTATTTCTTATATGAATTGTCATCCTTTATTGTGAAAGGGAATAAATAAATGAAATGATAAATAAATATAACTTTTCCTTAACTTTTAGAATTATAAAAGTAAACTATTTTCAAAATGATTTAAGTAAATTTAATTCCAGCCAAGTTCAAATTCAATTATAAAAACAAAAGAAAAAATTGCAAAGGTTCTGAGCTTCTATAAAGGTGAATAGACATTTCTTTTCAAATCAGATTGTTCTGTCGACCGAAACATCTCAATCCACGTCAACTGACGTTAAAGCTACATTTTCATATATACTGTTCATGCACTCCAAGCTTTTTGGATTGAATCTGCACCTTTCACGTTTGGAAATTTGCTGACTTCTTTTCATGATGCATCTGTCAAGTAACAGCTGAAAATGACAGCGAACATTTTTTTAACAAGAAAGTTCAAAGATGAAATAGTAGATGTGATATTCTGCTTTTGCTTTGCCTGTGGAATTCAACTACCTATTATAGTGGATTGTTTAACTTTTTTTGACTACTGTTATGATGATCAAGTACTTATATTTCAATTAAGTATTTTATGTGGGTATTATATTTTGGAATTATGTATGTTTGGTCTGGAATTTTTTGAATAGATTATACAGATAAAAAAATGTAATTTCAAAAGAAGACTGCAAAGGAATGAACATAACAGAATTCGGGACAGCAAGAGTACAACTTGCAAAATTATTCTGTTAATCAATCCAACAAAGTTCAAGCAATATCAAGGAAGACTAAAACAACCAGCATTACAATTAACAACACATGACACATAGTGTCAAAATCACTATTACACTTGAAAAAGTTTATTACTACAATTTAATGGCTAACAGTTGTAACGATCAATTATTTTATCTTTTTATTTTCAAATATTTGACAAAAGAATGACAAATCATCCAAATTCAATTGTCAAGGTTATACTAAAAAACTACAAATCCTCTAGTCTCCTTATAAACTAATTAACATGTGCAATTCTTCACAATAAATTTAATAAAAAAATCTTTTGTATCTGACTACCAAAAGTTGAAATAGTACTATAAATCATTATTGTTTTTGGGTTAAATTGTGTGCAAGTTTTTTGTATCAATGTTTTAGATCACACTCTGTGATCAGTCATCAAGATAACAGAGAACTATAGGAGTCAAATATAGATTCTGATTATGGATCACAGAATGTGATGAGAAAGTGGAAATATTGATAATAAAAAAATTGCCCACAATTTAATCTAAAAACGACAATGATCTATAGTATAAATTGTGGAAATCTAATATCATTAATTACTATAAATCTTCAAGTTTCAAATATACCTACCTGAAAAAATTCAAAAACTTAATAATTGATTAATAACATCACCTCTAGTCGAGCTCGGTCGCGTGAGCTTGTAACCCTAGCGGGGACATGCAAGGTGGGGCGGGGGTCCTAGCTCGATTGGCTAAAGCATCCTGTTGCAGGCAAGAGATCACGAGGTCTAGTCTTCCCCCAAACCCGTGGTACCGGAGGGCGTGTCGCGCCAGCGCCACCGGTCACATGAAAAAAGTTTACCAGGCGCACTACAGTTTATAGGGGGACGGATACCCGACCGATTCCTGCAGTCTAAAAAAAAAAAAAAAATAACATCACCTCTAAACTTAATTGTCAAAATACATTCAAATAAAAAATTTCTTAAAACTTCAAATTCAATAAAAACCATAAACTTACTTGATTTGATTGTCAGTTTAAACTGAAACTACAAATCCTCCAAACTTAAATAAAAACCATAAACTTGCTTAGTTTGATTGTGAGTTTAAACTGAAACTACAAATCCTCCAAACTTAAAATTTGTGAGTAAAATAATACCAGAAAACTTTCACTACAAATCCTCCAAACTTAAATTGTGAGTAAAATAATACCAGAAAACTTTCACATTTAGATATTGGAATAATTTTAGATTGGCAACTTTACCTTCTACTGCATCCCCCAGTCTACAGGGAATTTTGTACTTTCTTCACTTCTTTAAAACTCTGAATATTTATGTCATTCTGATGAAAACTCTAGATGTCATTTTATTTCTGTAAGTGGAGATGGGTTCCCCTTAAATGTGTTGGGATGTGGGCCATCTGGTGGGGTACATATCAATTATTATTTTTCTGTTCTTGGCAGTTTATTGACTGCCCTTTCTTTTGCATTATTTTTTTCATTCATTAATAAAAAAATTATGTGTTAAAAAGTTATGGTTTAATATTTTAATAGATTTTTCAGCTATTTTTAATCATGATTTAATTTGAAAAGAAACTATTTTTGGTTTTAGTATGCAAAAGGATGTAATTGTCGACATGTTGTCTTGAAGAATATATGAAAAAATAGATGTGCTGCAATGTTTTGTAGTAATTATTATCAGATGGTTGGTAATTTACGGCTTTACTCTGACATATGTCTTCAGGTAGCTGTCCTTTTTTCGCAGATCTGGGTTATATGTAAGAAGAATGAGAGGGCGAAACAGCAGCTACAGCAAATCAAAAACCAAATTGTGAAGTTTCAGCTGGACAATAAAATCGATCATTGTAAAATGCTATTTAGCTCTTGTAATATGTATGTTGTATGTAATGTCTGATGTCCCTTGTAATATGTTTGTTGTCTGTAATGGTTGATGTCCCTTGTATGTAATGGCTGATTTTTTGTACAGCCTTTGTAACGTTGTGTTGTTCCTAGTTTTTTTGATGTGAAGTGTTTGTTTAGGTTGATGTTTCTCTGCCGGGTAGCTTATTCTTGTATTTTTTTTGCTTTGATCAATACAAATAAATAAAAATCATTATTTATAATTGATCATCAGGGGATGTTTCAATAGGTGTTATAGCATTTGTTGATTTAATGTCTAATATATTTAATAATATTTGACCAATAGTTGTGACTTTAAAGTTGTTAGTGTTGATGATGACTATCCATAATTGAATGAAATGTATTCCTTAGATCTAAACACAATAAATCATGTGATGACACATTAGCGCACCAATTGAACATAATTTCATGCACAACTATCAGTCTCACTTTAAAAATGGGGGATTTGAAATTTCCACGTAGGATTTTGAGAAGAGCAAAGTTAGGGTGCTCAACTGTCAAGTTATCTCCCCAATGTTTAGCTATTATTTAGAAATGTTATTCCCACTAAACATTGAAGAGTAAGTTAGATTATTTAATGGTTTACTTGATTTTAGTAGATTTTATCTAAATTTGTGTAAACATGAAATTAAGAATCTATTTAGGTAGTTTACTTAAATTGTGATTTTTTTCAATAATTTTTTAATATAATACTTTTGAATTTTATCAAGATAAAAAGAATTTAATATTAAAGTGTTGTTTATATAATTTATTTACACATTCATAATACAACATATAAATAAGTTCTATTGTCTAAATCTTCATATCATTAAGGTAATTTTTCTTAGATTAAATTGAATGAGCATTAAAATAAATGTTTACTTGTGTCTTCATCTTAGTAGAATCATCTTATTATATGAGCTTTTAACAATGTTGATTTACTCTAAAATGTTAAATTTGTTTTTATTGTTCAGTAATTAGATTATGCAAATATCGTATTCTTTTTATTACTTGAAATTTGGCATACATAACATGTTTATCTTTTTTTATTCTCTTAATACAGTATTATCCTATTATTGTTGGGGATTTACACTTCTATTGCAGATGATCAATAGACTGGGATTAAAGAAACTTAAGATCATGTGCACCAAAAATAGTCTATAGTATTTGTATAATCTATCTACCATCATTCACAAAAGTAAATGGAATGGTATGCATACACAAAACTCGAATAACTACATGGGAAACCTTTTTAGTATCTAAAAATCCAACATTTGTGTACCTTCACATGAGATGATACATAAAGACATGCAGATGAGAATTCAAGTCACCTAATTCTCCAACCAATATGTGGAATACCAAGAGTCATCCAACTATATTCCAACTATATTATGATATCAATATACCACACATGTCACAAAACATAATGTATCCATGTGGATAATCAACTTGTATACATAATTGTATAGACACCACTATGCATCAATGGTTACACACTTAACATTATTAATGAATTCATTTTTCTTGTATAGCCACCACTATTAACTTCATTCTTGTGTTAGCATCATAGTTACGAGACTCGCCCAGACTTGCCAGGACTCGGCGAGTCCTGCGTCGAGTCACCCTGGCCGAGTCCTGGGGGCTCGGACTCGAACTCAGCCGAGTCCTACCAAGTCCTGGTTGGACTCGCTGAGTTTGGTAGACTCGCCAAACTCGTTGAGTCCAGGCGAGTCCCATCAACAGGACTTGACAAAAGGCAAGGTTTGAAAGTGCAAAAAAACACATGAAATTTGAAAAAAAAAAATTAATTTATTTACTTATTGTGAATGCAAAATGATGTATGCCATGGAGGTTTGTATGGTTTTGGAGGTCTTAATTTGGGCTGCCCCGGGACCCTGCAAGGGGCGCTGCCCCTTGACCTCACAAGGGCGTTGCCCCTTGACCTCGCTGTGGGCATTGCCCCCAAACCCCCGCAAGCCCCCCAAACGCAAGGGCCTCCCAGATCCCCACAAGGGGCGCTACCCCCAAAACCCCGCAAGGGGCATTGCCCCTTGACCCCATTGGGGGAACTACCCCCAAACCCCCACGAGGGGCATTGACCCTTGACCCCACTAGAGGCACTGCGCCTAAACCCCCGCAAAGGGCACTACCTCTCAACCCCATCAAGGCAATTTCCTTAATACTTGAGATTATGGCTACTATATCATCCAGGACCTATCTTAGACACATTCATAGGAAAGATGCAGGCTCTTTTGAGCCATAGACTTCTAGTTATTGTTTTGAACCTTTTGATATGTCATAGATTTCATATTCGATGATTTTTGTATACATTTGAGTCTTTGACTATATATCTAAGTGTGCTATTGTCATATTTGTTTGGAACATTTGATGTCATGGATTTCATATTCCATGAGTTTTGTATACATTTGATTCTTTGACTATATATCTGTGTTATTTTCTTGAGCAACTCGGCTACAATTTATGTTTATAGTTATACTTATATGATCGATGTATACTTGTGCTAGTGATGAGGACCTTGATTGGGTTGACTGGGTAGATAGAGAGGTTGAGGCTATAGCCATGGCAGACGAGGAGGCTAAAGCATGAGCAAACACATCCAAAACTAATGTCGGTGAGGGTGGAATGGAGTCACAAGCAGAGACTATGGCTGCAATTGCTACATCATCTACGACCCACCTTAGATGCCTTCGTAGGAAGCATGCAAACTCCTTTGAGCCATAGACTTGTAGTTATTGTTTTGATATTTCATATTTGTTTGGAACATTTGATGTCATGGACTCATATTTTGTACCATGCACTACTCTTGATTCTCAACCGTTGCTTGAGAGCATGGGTTGGAACAAGGACACACATGATGCAACAAAAAAGACAATTGTAGACTTTTGGTACTACTGCACCATTCCCTTCCATGTAGCTAGGTAATTCTTTTTCGTTTAATTGTTCTAAAATTTATATTTAAATTATATTATTTAAGAATCTAGATGTATCTCATTATCGAATTCAAATTTAAAGTTAAAAACTCAAAACTTTTCATTTTACAATACTTATGTAAGTAACTTTTCATCATCCAGGATCCTTAGACGCCTTCATAGGAAGGATGCTGGCTCCACTATGCCATAGAGTCATAGACTTATAGCTATTGTTTTGATATTTCATATTTGTATGGAACATTTGATGTTATGGATTTCATATTCCATGAGTTGTGTATACATTTGACTAATTTTATATATCTAAGTAAGCTATTTCCTCTAGCGGTGCAACTACAATTTATGTACTTTATACTTATGTGATTGTTGTATACTTGTGTATGTGATCAAATTTTCTTTTATTTGTATTGTATTCAATAAAGGGTGCTTGAAACAAGTTTTAAATCCTTAAAAATCTCTAAATTTCTAGGGTTTTTTCAAAAAAAAATCATTTTGCCGAGTCCTCGAGTCCCGAGTCAAGTCGCCCTAGCCGAGTCCGAGCCAAGTCTGAGTGTTGTTACTATGGTTAGCATATACAAATATAACATCACTTATTACTACTTGTAGTACCTTATCATCTTCCGCGATATTACCATGCTCCTCGATTATGTTGCATGAACTCCAACTCTGTTGCAAGTACTCCTAAATTACCATTCATGCTCCCAACAACTCTATTTTCCATATGTGGTTGTGAGTTCTTCAAATGACTTATTCTTATTCATAGCACCACCACATGTGAACCAATATTTATGGTGTACTACAACACCTAAATTTGGTTACATCTTACTACATTGTATTCCACAAACAAGTATTCCTATATGAACTCTCCAAATGAATATTAAACAAGTTCAAATATTCTCCCACTTGAAATTTACCATAAGAGTGTGTGATATTCAACCCAAGAGATTAAACTCATGTTAGGGAATGGGATAAGCCCATCATATCCATATACCACATGAACTTGGTAGTACTTAGAGGATTTGTCAAAGATTATTAACTTATTTACCTGAGTGTCAATCTTCTCCATATGGACTTTCCTACTCTCAACCATCTCCCTCAAAAAATTATGCTAAATATTAATATGTTTGGTTTTATCATGTTAAACAAGATTTCTTGCTAGACAAATTACTTTAGATATGAATCACATCTCACCACTATATGACAAAATTGATATTGTCACTCAACCTCTTCAACCACACTACATACTTGCAAGCATATATTGTAGCCATATATTTTTTTTTAGTAGTGGATAGGGAAATTCTCTAATGTCTCTCGATCATCCAACTCACTACTCCTCCAAAATAAACAAAGCATAACCACTTGTTGACTTCTAGTTCCAAATCTTCAACCTAATCCAAGTCTACAAATCCCTATATGCTCAAAACTTTACCTACATTGAATTAATACCATTATATGTTAAACAGTAATCTAAAATTCCTTTCAAGTACTTGTTGTCACATGAAATTGCACCCTGTTGAACATGAGGCTCAACATTCCAATGACACAATGGAAACAAGCTCAAGGTGTGAGACCTTTGCACGTATGAGGTCGAATCTCTAGAGAAGGCCAGCTTCCTCTTTCAATCCAAGTGCAATGTGTTCATCTAACCCAGCACATAAAATCCCTCCACTATCCTACTCTAACAATTCATGAGGAAAAGGGGAGAAGGAATTCATGAAAGGAAAATGGAGGTGATACACCAAGATGGAAAATTCATTTCTTCCTAACCAAGGTTGCTCTATACATCATTGAAGAGGGACCAGGGGACTCACACAACTCTCTATTTGGTTGATTCCTAGAGGCATACAAGAAGGTGAGGGTTTGACAAGTTGTTGGAAGAAAATGAAGGTTTCTCAAATCATCAATTGTAAACAATTTAACTCAAACATGTAGGCATGAAAAGATAAACAAACACTTAGATATGAAGGAAATGAGATTACACAAACATAAAAAATCTAAGAAGAGGCAAGCTTGCTCAATTTTATTAATGTAGAGGAAAAAATCCAATCTTTACAATTACAGAGATGCAAGATGCAAGTCTACCAAAGAAAAACCCCAAAGGACCCAGAGGAAGAACCCTTGAAATGAATACATGTCTTGCCTTTATAGATTAGGCATAACTTAGAACTACAAACCAAACCCTAACCCTAACCAGGGTTAACCATGAAGTATGTGCATGAAAGGATGGAGCCATCCCATGAAAATCGCGATTAGGGCATGGATTTGTCAAGAAAGTCAACAAACAATAATAAATGAGCGTGGGCACCCATGAAATTCAATTGCAGAAGTTAGGGGGAGAAATAAATGTCATCCTTGAATTCTAGAAATTGAAACAGGTTCCTTAGAAGATGGATCAAGCATTAATGTCATCGTCCAGAAAACACATAAAATCCACTGAAAGGTTGAACCATTGAGCCCAAAAAGAAACCTTTGCATCATTAAATGGTCCATAGGTCCAAAAAGTAGCACCTTGTCGAACATCAGACCTGGGCCCTCATACTTCATACTTCATGTACTATATTAGCACTGATGTCAGGCTTCAAGGGTTGGGCTTACCGCCTACCGAAGACAAGGAAAATAAGTAAGAGGTAAGACAAAATTCCAACGTCCAAAATTTTGAACAAAGGACTTAAGAAAATTGGAAGAAAGGGGCCCTGGGAGAGAAGGTTAAAACATTTGAGAAGAAAAATGACATGCTTAAAGAAGAAAATAGAAGGCAAGAGATATTTTTGGGAGTCGAGCATCAGGTGGATGCCTTATAGCTTACTGCTTACCATGAAATAGTAAACGATAAAGGGAATGAGTGAACCTTAACCCTCGATAGATTTTTGGGAGTCGGGAATCGGGTGGATGTCTTATAGCTTATCACTTACCGTGAAATAGTAAACGGTAAAGGGGATGAGCGAACCCTGAGTCCTGACACCCAAAAGTAAGTCATTGGGGTCGGGGTGGAGGGTTTACCATTCACAAAGAAAAGAAGAAAGGAGGAAAAGGGAAGCCCAATCCCCAATGCCCAAAAAATAAACACTTGGTTGATTTTTCAAAAGCATATCGAGAATCAAGGGTCGGAGGGTAGGCCTAGTTCCTAGTAATGTTACTTAAAAGGCATTTTCCCACTTGGCATTACCTGCTCTAAAGTATCCATTTGTTCGAAGAAATTATATGAAACATTTGTATGTGTCCCAAGTGTTGTTTGAGAATTCTCTTAACATCGATTTGAGACCAAATCGTGTTGAATCATACCCTTAGGAAATCAAAGACATAGGGGTGGGGGGAACTTAAGGGCTAGGTAGACTGGCAGACTTCTCAAAATGGATACCTCGCTAGCCCGATGTTTACACTTTAAAAATGGATTAGGCTACAGGTACAACAGGAAAACAAAAGCCAAGCTCAAAACACCAGTGCAACCCTTTCTCAAGATACTATTGGTCAATCCTATTGATTATATAATCTACAACATTTGGATGTGCATCACTCCCGGGAACACATAAAGATACATGGGAACCAACTCGATATCCAACGAGGTATGACATTGAGCAAAGGGGGATGTGAGCTTTGTATTAGCTTATGCCTTTCCTTAGCCGGTGCTTTTTCCACCTTTACTATGTGATTTGCTTATCCCTAGCTATTTACCAAATAAAGGTAAGAGGTAAAGAGAAAGCTTGAAGTCCAACCCCCGAAAGATCAACACTTAGTCAATTTTTAGAAGGAAGGATAGGCAGTAGGGGGAAAGGGTCAAGCCCGATGGGCAAAACCCAAAATGCCAAAGGGAGAAATGGAAGGAAATGGAGAGGGAGGAGGAGGAGATCAGGGGCGATAGAAGAGTGATGTAAGAAAGCAAGCAGGCAACAACTCGAAGGTCTGAAAACACAAAACTTAGCCACTTTTAGGAACCTTCAAGGAGAATTCATGCAAGATGGCCCATGTAGGATCTCTTAGATTGGTTATCAATGATGGGTCATCAAAGGGTGGCATTAAATGACAACATCTATGGTGACTTCTACAGGATGATTACCTTCTAATCATGGAATCTAAAGGCCTTACTAGTCCATTGGGCACAGAGTCAAGAGGGAAAAACTTCACAGCTAGGTCTCCTTAGGGAAAAACAAGGCATGTGCAGGTTGCACTTGGAGAAAAGCATAGAAACTAGGAACATGCATGTCCTTTAGGAGAATGCAGGGTGTGCAAGGGCACTTCATGGAAAGCAAAATATTAACAATATGTACATTAAACTAATAGAAAGAAAAAGATGTAAATTTTCCTTTTTCAAAGATGAACCTTCTGAAGGTGTTGATCTCCCTCAGACCATAGTTGCAAACCTCACTCAACTATAACCACTAAAAACCACTACCAACATGCATGTAACTGCACAAAATGCATGCAAGGTGAAGGATCACTTCATTGTAAACTTTTCCATTGTAGGGGAACCATATGATGCAAGTGTTAGATTCATCTAACATTGGTGCCTCAGCTGAACATACAGTAGTAGGGGTGAACCTTTTCGAAGATAGGTCATCATGAAGGAATAAACCTTTTGTGGAAGGAAGAGGAATTTCTTCACAAAAGGATAGGCCATGACTATTACCACTGACCTCCTCATTGCATGAACTGAAACAGAAAGAGAAATTTTCTAGCTCACGTGGTGAGGCAAAATATGCCAAACATGTTTTTTGATATGCACACGAAAGACCTTCCTCATGCACCTCAAATGAAAAGCTTTGAAGCTCAGGCATACATGTGGCTACTCAATGGTGATTTTTTTAGTGTTTTGGTTCCATGTGAAGCATTCTAAATCATTCACATTATCCCTAATGTCAAAGTTCACATCTTCATCTTGAATGAAGACCTCATATTTAGCATTTCTACATTCAAGGATAACAGTAAACCAACATACATCATAATTACATGCATTGGTGCACACTTCATCAACACATACCTCAGATTTGTGAGACACTTCAAGAGAAGAACTAAATCCTTCAAGTTGTCTCTCTATTTTAATTTCCTCTTAGCAACTAGTTACAAAAAAATCAGACTCTTGGCATGTAATGGCTGCCACATCCTCTTGTTATTTCTTCACTCTTACGCTGCTCCCCACAAAAATCCTCTTCTGGGGGGGTAATATGACATTTAAACCTAAAAAGAAAGGTCTCTATAACATCCCAAAAAAGGTCCTCCACCTCATAACTGCAGACCTCAACAGATTGGGAATCTTCATCCACCATAGTAGGGGATAAGCATGTATGTTGTCATTGCTCCAAAACAATAGAGTTTTCTTCATCCATCAAGCCAAGATTAGGTTGCTCATAGGATTCTTTTGATGTAGGTATATGTGACTTTCCTCCTAATCTTCAAAAAAATAAGGGAGGGCATCAAATGAGAGGATTGGTTCCTCTACTATATCAATTTTCTTTACCGATCTAGTGTCGTGTTGCTGCAATACTATTTCTTGTAGCAAACCAAGAAATTCATTTTTTGGAGCACATGAAGGATCATTAGAAACAACAACCTCTTCACTCCTAGCCTGATACTACTCCTTTTATTCTTCTAACCAACTTAGATCACATACCACTAGTCCACCTTTAAAGAGTGAAATAGCTATAGGGGGGCAAAATGGTCAAAAGGGCATTGAAGCTCTTGTTGAAACTTTTGAATGCCAAGTTTATTCCTAAACACGACTTTAAGAAATTCCCAAAATCCCTTAAGATTTTTTTTGAGGTGGACTTTTTTTCTTCAAAAATGCAAGTCTATTTATGAAGTGTTGACACATTGGATTCAATTCATGAAAGGAAATCCCTGTTATGGCCCATGTTTGGATACACATGTATGCCCTCCCCCAAGAATTATATTTTTCTTATGTTTTGAGATGATTACTAAATCTTGGAGGTGATTGTTGATATCTCTCAATATTATCATAGAAAAGGCCTCTTAGTTTATGCTTGGATATGTGTGGAATTTTTTTTAACCTTATCACTCCCAAAAAGTATAACCCTAAAAGCTAAAAAAATTGAATCATCTCAATCCCTAGATTATGTTCAAGTATTCTATTTAGATGTAGGGGATGCCATCAATATGGTTATCTCAAATTTTTGATTGTTGTATTTTTTTCAAAATAAGACATGAAATGACAAAAATAAAGTTGAAGGGAATAAGGATACAAAGGTTTACATCAAACCCATGAAGAAGTAGACAACTAGAAACAAGAGCTCAAGATCTACTAGTAGCAAGGCCGTAAAATGCGAGAAAAATAATCAAGGCAATGAGGAGGTAGTAAAGGAAACCCACTTCCTTTGGTTGAGGTGATAAATAATCAAAAAGCTAGTTGATTATAATTTTAAGAGGGGTCTAAAAAATGTTTTGGAGAATATTGTGGAATTCTTCTATAGTCCAAAGCCCTAGAAAAATATTTAAGAGGAAATGTCTTCCTCATTCTTCTATGTATAAGGGAAGGAAGCGGGATAAGAGTAAAGCATATAAAGAATTCTTTAAAAAAAATAGATTAATTTTAGAGAAAGTAGGCTTGTGAAATGACCTCCTCATAACAGGAATTTTTTTTTTTTGGGAGTAATAATATGAGACATCCCAATAGGTGTACAAATCTATAAAATAAAACTCTATTTGATGTTGCAATTGCACACCAATCTCATCTGTAAGATGTATTAGCGAGCATTGGTCATGAAATCTAATTATAAGCATAGAATCATAGAATCATAATAAAGCTAAGAATTAATGACAATAATTAAAACTATTTATTCTAACACCATGTGAACCTCTAATAGAGTGTGAAGTGGATATGCTCTTTATTTTAATGTTCAAATGTTTTTGGCTTGCTTGGTGAGCATCTACTTGCTCAAAACTGAAATTGAGAGCCTTTTAAATAAGGAATTTGATCTCAATTTATAGAACTTTGAGGAGAAGGGAGAGTGGCTAGGATTCAATCTTAGATCAAGATTATATCCCATTAAAGGTGGATTAGATTGAAGAGGTGGTGACTATTATTAGCTAGTTAGCTCATTTATTTATTAAATGAAATTATTTATTTATTTTGAGCAATGAGTTAATTGATTTAATTTGATTTGTTAACTAATTTTTATCTTTTGAATATTGACTTGACTTGATTGATTAAGGTTGTTAATTATTTTGATCAATGAATTAACCTGGTTTGATTTTATCATTTATTTTGAGCAATGAGTTAATTGATTTAATTTGATTTGTTAACTAATTTTTATCTTTTGAATATTGACTTGACTTGATTGATTAAGGTTGTTAATTATTTTGATCAATGAATTAACCTGGTTTGATTTTATCATTTATTTTGTGAATAGTAGATTTACTTAAATTTACTAAATAATTAATGTTCAGAGGTATTTTATAATGGCAACAAAAGGTGATGTGTGATGGCATGACTGTGTTAACATAAAATCTCACCTTTTGCCTTAAATTTGATGGTCATTTACACATCAAAACATTAAAATTTAATAATAAACATAATATTTTTAAAATAAGCAACACATAAAATTTATGGACCTCTATGTATTTAGTAAATAAAATAGTTCTCAACTAAAATAAAATAACTTTTCAGTACAAAAATATAGCTCCAAATTGATATTACTCGTAGATAGATATATATTTAAGATATCTATACAAGTAAATATTATTTATTCAAAAAATTGATAAAATGGATGAATTAATGCAAGACAAATTATTCTAGGAATGAGCATTGTTAGATATCAAGATGGGTGTGTTGGTACGGAAATGAGTGTATACAAGATGTTAGTGCCTACACCAATGATGAACAATGAAATTGTTTTCCTATAACTTATGGGGACTTAACTCCCTCTCTAAGGAACCTTTGCTTTAGTGCCTTCTTAAGGGTTATTCCTTGAAGTTTTTCTACAAGAAACTAATTTGGATCACAATGACATGACTTAAGACCCTTGCCCATCCATGTTGGCTCTCTTCATGCATTACTTTTTCATTTTCAGTCATGCATTGTCTTTTCATGTAATGTTTTTTACATACATGCATTATTTTTCGTGCTTGCATTGTTTCTTCATGCAAACATGCTTTATTCATGCATACTTTGTCTTATTTATGAATGTTATTTTTTATACACATACAATCAAACAAATTTAAGTTGGAACTTAATATCAGAAATTAAATGGTTAGAACTAGAAGTAAGAATCAAATCATCAACATAAAGAATGATAATATAAATACTGTATACCCTTAACATTTTCTACATATTAAATTTATAACTTTTTAAAATCATATGTCATTTACATACTTTATAAAACCAACATACAAAATACTTTTTATATCATTGTCTTTTCTATATGTTTAACTTTTATCAAACAGACTTATTCTTTCTTTACAATTTTGCTTTAATTTTATAAAAATTAATAATGAATGAAACTTTTTGTCCACCTCTTTAACAATGAGAAATATTCTACCTTTTTTTGCACTTTAGTGTACATACCTATTAAATTAACATAAGAATTGAATTCAAAGTAAAATGGTTTGTCTTTTCTATAAGAAATGAATGAGATTTAGGCCATATTTCTCTTTCATATGTTTAAAAAAAGAAAGTGCCCCTTATTTAACGTGGACAGAATAGACTACCCTTTCTAGTGGGGTTAGTTGCTTAGTCACGGTATAATGGAAGCAACATCATCGATAAAACGTGTTTATTTCTTTATGACGTCAATGCATTTGATTCTCAAGAATTAACATTACTTAAAATAAAAGGAATCATCATGATCAAAAGAAATATGTGTAATGGTTTTTAATCAATTGGTGTATTAACATTATATTTTTTAAATTAGTGTAGAACGGAATCATACAAAGTGTGTGTTTGTTTATTATTATTATTCTAATTTATTTATTTTTTTAATATATTTGTTTTAAGTTACAATTTTCTAACAAACTTTCATTGAATATTGTAATTTATTTTTGAACTTTATTAACAAGGATAATTTGAATAAAAGTTATTAATATAATTTATTGGCTAATAAATAACATATATAGAAAGATTTTTACAACAAGAAGAATAAAGAATGAAGTGTAATAATATGAATGTGTTAACAAAAATTAATTTTAATTTTAAATTTGACAACCATTTACATGTCAAAATATCAATATTTAATAATAAATATAACATTTCTAAAATAAACAACACATAAAAATTATATTAAATAAAATAATTTAAACTTCAAAATAAAATAAAATAAAATTATTTATAGTATTTGTTGATTTAATATTCAATATTTTTAACAATATTGGGCCCATAGTTGTGACTCTAAAGTTGTTAGTGTTGATGATGACCACTCATAATTGAATGAAATTTATTCTTTAGATCTAAAAAGCAACAAATCATGTGATGTCACATCAGCGCACCAATAAAACATGACCTAGTGCACAACTATTGGTCTCACTTTTTTGTTTCGGTCTTTTTGAACACCTCGATAAAAAGCTTGCTGATGTGGCATCATATTTCATGATGTGACTTTGAAACCTTAGTTATAAACAGAAAAATTGTCAAATAAACTACTGTAAAAATTTGAGAGTGATTTGAAATTTTCACATAAGATTTTGAGAAGGGGGGATTCTCTCCCTTCGAATAACTAAAAAAATTTGAATCCAGAAGATTAAGAAATAGTTAATATAACTCACTGGATAAAGCTTCTTGTAGCTGCGATCATTAAGGTGAGTGCTAATTTTGTGTTAAGGATTCTTTGGCTACTAATTAGCGCGTCAGAAAGGACATCAATATTGTAAGATAATGAAAATGGATCTGGCAGAATCAGAGAATGCGCTGTGAAGACATCCTGTTAATATTGTCCGTGGCGCATAAATCCAAGTGGCAAACGTCAGCCTTTCACATACAGTTTGATTCCACGAGGCATAAAAATGAGTCACGCATTTGTCTAAATTGTAACAAAGGCTACACAGATGACAGAGTTCTGTTTTATTCTTTCATGCGTGTTTACAGCAAGAACTTGAAATACTGTGCTGGTTGACTGAGATATTCTGAATAGCTAAATCTGTAAGTTATTTGTTTGCAGCAAATATGGAATTTGTTGGTCAAACTATAGAACTGAATGCAGGAGGAAGAATGCCTGTAATAGGGCTTGGGACTGCTGCTTGGAACCAATTTGAGGAGATTAAGTCTGCGGTGACAGTGGCCCTCCAAGTGAGTCGACCTAATACTGCCTAGAAATATAATTGAGACCTAGTTTCTCATACATTATTTTAAATTTAGAATTCTTGCCCTGGTATATCCTTGCAATTATACAGACATTAGTATAAAATTTTGTTTTGAACATGTTCCAAGAAGTATTGAGCGTTTGACTAGGGCTGTCAATGGCATGTAGGTTGGTTACAGACACTTTGACACTGCAAGCTATTATGGCTCAGAAGGTGCCTTAGGAGCAGCACTTATGGAGGCCTTCCAAAGCGGCGTTGTAAAGAGAGAAGAAGTGTTCGTTACCACTAAACTGTGGGATGATGAACATGATGATCCTCTTGGTGCCATCTCCAGAAGCCTAAAGTACTGTAATCTTGTCAATAATTAGTTTTGAAGCCTAAAGTACTTAATCTTATCTAATTTTGCAGCCTAAAGTACTGTAATCTTTATCAGTTGTACGATTTTAGAAATATTATGAGATTTTTGCCGTGTTTTTTTCTTCTTTTGGGAACAGAGATCCCAGGTTTTTAAACAAAGTTTTTACCACTTTAAAAATAAATACTGTCAGGTGCTTGAGTCATTGGTTGCTAACGACTTCCGATTTCTCATTAATTCTGACCATTTAGCCCTCAGATTTTACTCCTTTTTAATTATTTATATAATAGATCGTTTTGTTATTCAATAGGAGAGTATAATTTTTTAGGTTGAAATCTTTTCAACTGAGAATTAATGTTGAGGGGTATCCATTCTGTCAATGTCAAAGTCGGTCAGGACACAATCTCTGCCTCATTTTTTATGTGTCAGAGCCTTGCATTCAGAAAGACGTGATCTTTTGTGGGTTCATTGAGAATCAATCAACTTCACCAACAGATCAAAAGTCCATTAACAAATTTGATCTTTGATCTGAATGTAAAATAAATTTTTAATAAACTGTTATTTATTCAATGTTGCTCTTTAAATGAGAAGTTGCTTTATAAACAAAAGATTATAAAAATTTTGTGGATGTTTTCTACTTTGAATCTTTTTAGAACAAATCTCAGATTTGTTGGACAATTTTTTATCAGGTTAAAAACAAAAATTTACAGATGGTTAAACAAGGTTATTGGAATATGGGTTGTTAGTGACTTAAATAATTTTGACCATCTCATTATATCTTTCAGATTAAATTCCTGAGTTTGTCAGGTTAAGGTTTTGTTATTTGTTGTATTGCTCATTGGACGGCTGAGTCCTTTTATTGGACTAGTGGTTTTTTTGGTTGTTGACATGCAATGGTTCAGTTAGTTGTTGTCTTGTATTGCTGTTTTCAGTAGTATTCTTGACAGTATTTTGACTGTCCTTTTTTCATTTAGCATTTGATTAAAAAAAAAAATCCCTAAATTTGTCAGAGAAGTAAATTTTTAATAAAAAATTTATCCACTCAAGATTGTCCTTCAAATAAATAAATAATTTTATTTTTATTTTTTATAGTTTTCTTATAAATCTTCTTTCCTCATTAAAAATAAAAACTCAGTAGATATTTAAACAAAGGTATACTGTCATAGATTGCTAATAGCTTCAATAATTCTGATCATCTCATTATATCCCTGAATTTTGAGCTTTGATTCTGCGTGTAAAATATTTTTTTAATAAACCCTTGTCCCTAAATATTGCCCTTCAAATGAGAGGGTGCCCTATGAATAAAATATCTTAAAATTTCTGATATAATTTTCTTTCGAGCCTTTTCTTAGTAATAGGTCCCAAATTCTTTGAAATTTCTTTATCTTCGAAAATAAAAATCTACAAATGTTTTAACAAAACTATAGATCACAGGCTGTTAGTGTCTCCCCAGTAACCCAATAACTCTGATCATCTCATTATGACCCTCAAATTTCTGGTGAAGATAAAGAAGCAACAATCTACAAATTCTTGTATCACATGATTAAATCCCTCACATTCCCCAGCACCCCAACTCCCCAGCAGAAAAAGGGTAGCCAGCAGATACTTAAGCGCAGCCTTACCCACTAATGGACTGGGGGATCACGAACAAACGATGTGTGGGCTAGCAGGCTTGAGTTCAAACACAGCTTTTATCTTTGTTATGAATCGTTTACCCTTCTTTGTATGCAGGGATTTGCAGCTGGAATATGTGGATTTGTTTCTGCTCCATTGGCCTGTAAGGTTGAGGAAAGGATATTCCCTCCCCCCTAAAGAAGAAGACTTTTTGCCCTTGGATATCAAATCTACTTGGCGAGGGATGGAAACATGTTTTGAGATGGGTCTCACTAAAGCCATCGGCGTGAGCAACTTCTCTTGTAAAAAGATAGAAGACTTGCTCAGCTATGCCAAAATTCTTCCTGCTGCCAATCAGGTGACCTTGTTATTGGTTTACTACAATTTCAGTTTCTTGTTATATAGATTTACTACTTATTTCAGCTTTGCAAATTTTATTTGGGAAGTCAAAAGTTATTTGAGAAGGTTGCAGGTAGAGATGCATCCAATGTGGCAGCAGAAAAAACTGAGAGATTATTGCAGCAAGAGGAGAATTCAAGTATGTGCATGGTCTCCTCTGGGAGGGCGAAACACTACGTGGGGATCAAGCGTGCTGATGGATAATCCCATCATTCAGGACATTGCTCAAAAGCATGGAAAGACCGTGGCACAGGTATGTATTTCATTACATTCTATAGGTCATTGCTAACTTTGGCTGATAATTAAGTCCATATCATGTTGGGAACCTTTTTTGGCAGGTTTTGTTGAGGTGGGGAGTAGAGCAGGGAGTTTGTGTTGTCCCCAGAAGCTTCAATAAAGGAAGAATAACAGAGAATTTTCAAATTTTTGACTGGTGTTTAACTGCAGAAGACTCGGAGAAAATTAGCAAGCTTGAGCAGAGGAAGATAGTAAGGGCAGAACATCTTGTAAACTCCACAACTAGCCCTTACAGAACTGTTGAAGAGTTATGGGACGGGGAGATCTAGTCTCAAAACAAATAATTTTATAATTTTCAAGAAGTACAATGTATCAGCTAGCTTTCTAGAATGGAAATCTGAAAATAAAAATTGAGCTTCATTTCAGATAATAAGTTTTGCTTTATAAAGTTTATGAAGTGTGGATCCTAAAATTTATCAGAGGTTCATATATCATTTATAAATGTAGACCTATTTTATTAATCGGATGTTTTTTTTAATCTTATCGTTTTTTAATTAAAAATCATATATATATATATATATATATATATAATGTTAGTTTCTTTCGGTTTATGTCTATCTTGATGGAAATGTCCTTAATACAATAATATACTAACAAGTAGCATATTTTTGTGTTATGTTTGGTTCATGGTTCAATTCCTACCTTCATTTGTTTCACTCTTATTTGTACCATTTCTCATAGATTAATCATTTACTCTTTAATATTGCGCCCTAATTTGTACTTACTTCCATACATTTAATCCTAATTTGAAATTATCATTTTACCATAAGGTTCATTTTCAAGTGACTTAGGATTGACCTAGTTCAATATCTTGAGGCATGTAGCAATGACTTTGAAATTCTAATTATAAGTTTCTTGCACCCTTCTACTAACAATTATGGACTAACTTGATACATATTTGTGTGGTATGTTGGTATGTCATGGTATTTTATCCTTTTAAACATCATATAAAAATGGAGGAATGTGAGGACAAGAAAAAATCATAAGAACACATTTCAATTTTTAAAGTGACAGAAAGAATTGTATCTACATATTAGTGAATGATGTCTTCAACATCACTTATCATCATTAATCTAACATGCCAAAGGGGTTTGACCTATGGGAAGCCATTCACCTATCAAGTTGGCAAACTCCTAAATGATGGCCTTAGACAACACCTTTGACAAATTCAAATATCAAGAAGGTGAAGTTGAACAAATTTTCAAGCACACATTATGACAAATCATACTCAGGAAATGCATATCAAGTGCATGCATTAAATCAAGTCTATGTTGTTAACGACCAACCCTGTGGAAATTAAGATTGAACAACAAAGAATTTTGAGATAGCAAAAAACTTGAGATAGTCTTTGACCCAAGGACATCAACTTTAAGATAGGGGTGGATTGATTTTACACAACTTCAACCACTTAACCCTTGGATTTAATTATTGAATATTTATTGCAAATATGTCCAAAAGACACTATCTAGGTTAATTTATTATTTTCATTACATGTATTGGTGAAGTCGATATTTTCTTACACAATCTAGGGTTTTCTCTTAGTGTTTATTCTCCTTAATTAGGGTTTCAAAACTAATTTGTATTTCAACTACTCATCTTTCATATCAAATTTACCTAGGTTCCAATTATACCTTTGAGTGGTCATTCATTCTTCTACTTCTAGGGTTTTTGCTTACCGTTGCTTGATCTTATTCGTCAAAGGGTTGTATTCTATATTTGTCTTATATTTGATTATTGATTGTTTTTCTTCCCTTTTCAGCACTTATGGCATATCTATCCATCATTTTACCCACGAGGGTTTTGATTGTTACTTGCATTCAAAAGTCCCTTTCACCTTATCTCCTTTTGTGAATTAGTGCACACTTAAATCCTCACAGGACTCAATGCACTACAAATGACATGTCTTATAATATTGACATATAAATACAATTGTTCCTCTCATTGATGAACATGAAAATGGCAATTATGATCATGAGGAACAAGTGACTCAACAAGACTTTGCATAAGAACTTGCTAATTTAGCTAATGGTGAAAGTCCCACACAATTGATGGATATGACTCGCAATTTATTCATTAAAAAACCATTTGGGTTAGAGACCTTACAAGTCATTAGTGATAAGGTTGCCTTCCCTAGATCATTGACTAGTACATCTACCATCCCTCTTGAAATAAAATCATATGAAAATATACCATTTCCACTAACCCTTATGAGAGAAGAATATGTAAAATAAGTATTTAGAACCCACAATGCAAAAGAATAACAAACATACCACAAGATAGAACTAGATGTATCCTAAGAAAACTCTCTCAAGAGAAAAACCCAACCTCCAAAATCACCCACATACTCAATATATTATTTTAAGAAATAAGATTACAATACACTTGTAGAGTCTGCATGCAAGGCTTCTAAAGTAGTAAGCACTCTAGTTGCATTCCTCCATGTGAACAAGCAAATAAGAATCATGTAGTAGCCACACATCCCAATCCATGATTCCTCCAATCACATAGGCAACCTACAAGAGATGTTCAATCCAACCTTCACCAATAATCCAAAAGTTACACAAGCCAACCTCAACCACCACTCATGTGCTTGCTTTTATAAGACAAGCTTGCACAAAACCACTAAGTGGTATTACATCAACCATATGCCTCAAAACCATGAGCTCGATAAACCATGAACCCAAATTAAATATTTAGAACTAAGTTTTTTAACATCAATTTTTAATGTGGCCCACATTAAATATGTGTCCCTATGTCACATACAACATAAATTGTGCCCAAGAATGCCTAACCCATGTGGTATCCACATCTCTAATATGTGCCACAATTAAATATTTGTTTTTACATTGTTATCATTTTTACATTGTTCGCAACACACATTTCCCAACCCCTCCTCCATCCATTATCATACCTCCTCCTACCATTGTCTCATCTTATGGTATATCCTCTTCACACCTTCTACCTAATTTTATTCATCAATATGACCTACCTCTTGATTTTAATCCTTTCAATATACCCACATTTCATATCCATTTTTCCCATCCACCTCTCCTTCCCAACCCACTACTACTTCACCTATCACTTCCATAACTTCTATCATAAATCTATTACCCCTACCACATCCATTGTTTCTTCGATCATCCCTATTTCCACCATTATTTTTTACCATTATATTCCTCTAGGTTTCATCCCTATGTTTGCATGCTTCATTATGTATCTTCATCCATTCTCATGCCTCATTTCATTCCTCGTCCCACCCCTACTTACACTCAGCCTCTTTTTTATTTGGTAATCTCTACCTACGCTCATTCTTTTGGTTCTCAAACCTCGCATTATTGTTCATCCCTCCACATTAGATTCACTAATGTTGAAGTTAGATAAATTTGAAAGAAAAGTTGATACTATTCCTAGGGGAAATACACTCATGAGTTTATGGAAGTTAGATACACACCATTAGTATTTTTAGGATAGTTACAAGTCCTCTGCCTATTAGTTGTGTGACACCTTATGTTCCAATATATGATGAAAAAGATGGTCCAAATACACATTTGTGTTCTTTCATTGCTTCATACTTAGACTTTGTGTACAAGGATAAATTGTTGGCTAAACTATTTTCATAAAATTTAAAATATTATGTTGTTGAATGATTATTTTTAGTATCTTTGTTAAGTAAAGTGGTGTACACATTACATATAAGAATATTCAACACTTTTAAAGTTTTGACTCATCTCAAGATTGGGCGCCACACTTTGATGAGGGTTGTTTGTATCCTAACAATTTGTGTGTAACATTGCAAATGCATTTAATGTTACTAGCACATTGGGGAAATACATTTGTGCTCATTTAAGGAATTCTTTAATTTAAAATATAAAGGTCACTATAAAATATATTTAATTCTTGGGTCACATGTTGCTAGCCAATCTTGTGAGATTTTTCCATCAAGAAAATCCCTAGAATATAATGACAAGATCAAGCCACAAATTAAAAACAAAACTAAATATTGTTAAATGCAATGTGTTTGCAATTCTAAAATAGAGGATACAATACAATGAGATGAGATGTTTATATCGGAGCAAGAGGTGGGCATATATAGGCTACACCATAAGGAAATTTTAATGTACAACCAATGTGGGATAAAGGAGAAAGTGTGCATATTTAGTACAAGTCTCCACTAAATTATGAAAGTACAAGTTGCATACAGTAAATGTGGGTATATATAGGATACACCACAAAGAGATGTGAATATACAAATAATATGGGATAAAGGAGAAAGTACACATATTGAGTATGAGTCTCCATTAAACTTTGAAAGTACAAGTCACATATAGTAACTCCATATCACCTCCATCAATAGATGCCTACTAATGTGCAAGGGAGATGTTAATTACCTGAGTATGAAATTATCCTATCTTAGGTGCATTTAATGAAAAAGGGTAAATTGTTAGTGTGTTTTTTTATTTTTCTTAGTTGTATATTATGTATTTTCTACACATTTAATTTAGCTTGCTTAGTTGTACTAAGTAGGTCATTATGAGGGTAGACAACATCTTCCATAAGTGTAATTCGTACCCTTTTGGCAAGAAGTACTCTTCTCATTGATCAATTTTGTCTCCTCTATTCTCTATATATGTATCCACTCTTTTTTATTACATGTTATGAACTATTTGGTTAATGTATTTATATGTTGAGTCATATTGTATCTTGCAATCATATCTCTCATTTCTTGAAATTTTCCTTACTCTAGAAGTTAGCTTTTTGATTATTTTGTCTAATAAGGGGTTGATGTCTATTCTACACCAGTTATATGTTTTCAATGCTTTTAGCCTATTCTAACATAAATAACTAAATGCAAGGGAAAAAATGCACCAACAACCCTCATAAGCATCATTTAATTGGGTAGGAAACATAGAATGGGTCCTAACAAATGTGTAGGCATGTTATGTGTCCATGAACAAAATTCTCTCTTAAATGAATAAGAATAATAAATCCCTATGTTATCTCAAAAGAAAGAAAAGAAGAAGAATGACTATGTACCCCCGAAAGTGTTGTCTCCTACACCATTAGTAGATGCTTAACAATGAATTCTAAGGATGAATTGGGATCATCAAATAATATTTCTCCCCTTGGGAAAAACAAACTCAATGATGAGTGAAAAATATATACTCATTATTGAAAGTAATATGAGAAAAGAGGATAGAAGATGAGGATCTCTAGAAACTACTCAAATGGTGTCATGCTAGTGCTAAAAGGTGTCACAATTAAATCAAGAGCCCTAGGCCTAAACCAAGAAAGTGACAATTCAAATACATCAAGAAAATATTGTAATAATAATTTCATATAGGCACAATGATGTGCCCTAGATCAGCTACTCCATCATTCACTAGACATATATGTAAAATAATTTTCCACAAATAGGAAAGTTGGGATCCCAATCTCTCTTTCAACTTATTTAATTTTCTAGATCATCCAAGGATGCGACAAAAGATAATACTATGAAAGATGAGTTATCTAGGATGGTGATGGGAAAGACTATAATCGCCAACAACTCTAATGATATGTGATACTTATTGATTAGGAAAAACTCTTAAAATTTGATGGCAAGCTCAAGCTAGTAGCAAATACATAACTAAAAATTTATAAAATGTATTATTTTTGTTCTAAAATAAAGGATATAATATAATGAGATGAGATGCTCATATGAGAGAAATGTGTGGATATATTAGGATACACCACAAATAGATATCAATTTACAACTAGTATGGGATAAAGGAGAATGTACACATGTGTAGTACAAGTCTCAACCAAACTAGAAAGGTTCAAGTCGCATTTAGTAAATGCATATTACCTCTCTTCATATATGAATTCTATTGTGGAAGAGAGATGTTATCTACTTGAGTAAGCGAATCCTATCCTAGGTGCATAAAATTTAATATAGTAAATAACTAAATACAAGAAAAATAAAATGGGCAAACAAATACCAGGCACTAACTTTAGAGCGAGAAATTAAGTTGTCTTAGAGAATGTGTTGACTATTGGTCCTCGCGTCATACTTAGGTGCCCACATTGATTATTGGTTCTTGTGTCATTAAATAATGGTGGAAAAAAAATTAACTTGATAATTGACTGACTATTGTGCTTAACAAACATATTTGTGGCTTTGTCTCTAATGTCTGCTACTACAAGTTTTGTTTTGATATTTTCCTTTAATTTGAAGGGTGCTACCCCATGGTAGCAACTTGCTTAAAACATATATACAATGAAGCCTGTAAAAAAGGAGAACCATGAATATATAAGGTTGGTTAAAATTGGAACCCGAGAAACTAAATCTTGAATATATACAGGTTAAAAATCAAACCGGCAATATATGTGTGTGTGTGTGTATATAAGAGAGAGAGAGAGAGAGAGAGAGAGAGAGAGAGAGAGAGAATCATTATGTATGATGTTCCATTCTTTTGGTAAGTGAAATGACATAAATATAGGTGTAATACATCCTCACACCACAATTCATCATTGAACTATGCCCACAATTTCACAATTTTTCTTGTCATATTATCCTCTATTCAAATAGATTATATAAGACCTCAGCCTTGATGTTAAATAATATACATTGTTTCATGAATATATCACTAGGTAAATATGTGAGGTTTCCATTGAATGTAAGCCTCAAAACTGATAAGTGTGAGAAGGAAATAGCAATCTATCATCAAACATAGTCAATTCAAAGGCTTGATAATCTTAATGGCTACATGCAAGAAACTTATGAAACAAAATGCACATAAGCTTTCACTAAAACAAAATAATAAAATTTGTAGATGATTTTTAGCTTAGGATTTAGAATATCTTAATAATAATATACCAATTTGTTATCATTATCACAAAAATTAACATATATATGTATATAGGTAGATTGACACACTTTAAAAAAGTCTACTACAAAATAGTAGGACAGAATGATATGTTCTATTCTACAAAATAGATTCACAAAATTCAGGGATCTTCTTCAAAACCTATATATAGTCAAACATATTAATCAATTCTCCATAAAGCTAGGAAATGGAGTTGGTTGTTCATCTTATATAGCAATAGAGTAATTTTCAAGTGGATTTGAATTGATTGGTTGTGCAACATATTGTAGGTTACAGGGAAGCAAATCCTAATTTTCTTTTGCATTTATTTGCAACTATTATGAGCATACAAGGGCAAATCCAACTTTCAGATTGCTTAGAATTGCAAACATGAGGGACAATATGTTGAATATGTCTATGAAAATGAGATTTTGGGGCAATAGAGGAGATAGTGTTTAACTCAAACATTTTTCTTTATGTGCTTGATCTACCTACCTTTGAGTTGTCTTCAATTGTTGAGCAATCTTAATCTACTCCAATTGAAACTCCTCATGTCATAACCTACACTTTTCCTATACTATTTTTTGTTTTCTTAGCTACTTATCCATTCTTTTTTTTCTTATCTTTTTGGTTTTCTTCACATTCATCTTTCCTCTCTCTCATCTACTCCCTTTTCCTTTGTTGCGCTTCTTTCATTCATGACTTCTATGTTTCTTGTTCATTTATCATGTCAATGTATGCATCTAATGTTAAAATTTAGGACTATCTACTTAGACAAACCAACCCAATCTAACCTCTTTATGTCTTTGAGTGCACCATTTTCGTTGGAAACTTCAAAAATTGATTGACCTTTATATCTACAACTCATTGTCTTGTGTGCATGACACGAATTCAACGTCTTTTTCACTTGTAGTATTTTCATCTTCAAATTCAGCCCCATTTCTACATCCAAATTTGTTGCATTTGTAAAGTAGTGTATGACCTTTGTTCTAGGATCATTTTGTGGTGTTGATGGCATGGAAAGACTAACATCCACTTGATTGAATTTCAATTGCACCCCTAGGTTTCTAGCAACTTTTTCCAACCATTTTAGTTGGGTTGTTTGTCTGGGAAAAATCAAACCTTATCCACCATATTCAGTAAGTGATTTGCTTAATTAACGTTCAATTGGTTGGTTGTGTAAAACCTCATTACAACGAGTTGGAACAACAAGCACTTGATTGTCCTGTGCATTTAAATACTAGGAAATTGTGTCAACTCCTCTTCGAACTAGTTTGTTGCATCTATGGCATGTTCAATATTATATTTTTTGAGGAATTCTTCTATCTATTCCTCTCCATATCCATCCATGTGTAAGCAAGTTTCTACTACAATAATCTATGGGTTCCCTTCCATTATGATGTCATCACTTTTTGCTCCAATAATATTTCCTTCCTCTTCAACTGCGAAGGCCCCACTTGGCCTCATGTCCACTTCAAGTGCAATGTGATTTAATGGCCAAATCCTTGTCCTTTAGAAGCCACTAATAATATTGCATAGTGTTAATAATTGTTTGAAAGCCTTGCTAGCAAGAGTTATCAATAATTCCCTTCCTATTTCAATTTGGGGGTAAATTTCCATTCATGTTGTCCTTTGTTGTTTGAAATAATTTTTGAATGGAAAAAAACACTCGTGTTCAAGGGCTGCAACCTATCGCTAGTAGGTGCAAGGAGGGGTCAATGCTTATACAGCTTGCTTCCTCAATTGTCTTGAAGGCCATGTGGTTGTCATGGCCATCAAAAGTAAGAAGATTTTGGATGATCCCCCACCTGGAATAATGTAGAAAAATGTTCCAACCAATTAAGAAATTTGTTATATCATCCAAGCATGTTCCTAGATTGCCATGCATGCTCCCAACTCACTATTATAAATGTAGTTCTTGATGTGTCTTTTTTATTTAAACATATAGAAATAAGGGATTTTAAATCTCATTGCACTTACACATAGTAATATTGTGATCCAATCCCTACTTTTAGAGATTAAATAGGGGACACATCTTGAACCCAATATTGCAATTTCCCATATGCCACATTTTTTGCCAGGTTGTACACCAGTCTTATCACAATTCCAAATTCTATTGGACCCATATTAGTGCTCATTGTACAACTTTTGCAAGTTGTCATAAAAGGATGCCACTATGCATGGCCTTAGCATTGTTTCTCTATTCATGTCCACCCCCTCTACAATTCAAATGGTCAAATCTATATGCCTTTTTTAAACAGCCCACCATGACCTCTAGGAAATCCCATCTGTGAACAATTTTAGCCTAGATTGAATGATTTGAGCCACAAAATATTTAAGTTGAGAAACTTCAAGACCGTGGCCAATATCAATCATGTCCTTACATTATTCGATAATTTTTTCTTCATCCTTTTCATTTAAAATGGTTTGTGGTTCCCTCCATTTGCTACTAGTAATGTCATGCAACCATGAGGTTCAAACTACTAGGAGGCATTCCCCACTTCTTCATTGCAACCTTGATGGGCTTATGGTTGTCTTTGATGTATGCTAGTGCAATTTAGATGTCATCATGTGACCAATTACTTATGGAGACCTTTGAAGACCCCAAGTGCATGTCATATGTTTGAGCAATGTCAACAGTTGATTCCATACTCGAATCATGTGTTGAGGGGACTGCACATTCCACAACACCATATTGTTGGTTGATCATTGGTGTACCTTCTCCAAATTGTGCAAAAGTACTTTAATTATGTGCCTTCCACATGTTTTATTTCCCTTTTGAACTCTAGCCATAAATTTTCACTAAATCTACACCTTAAGCAAAGAATACCAATAGTTGTAGCATTGTTAATATACAATTTGTAATATAAACACAAATGTAAACATATTTTGTGACATAAGTAGATGAGCACGAGTTGTAACAGTTGTCTAAGGAACATCTTATCATATCCAATAATACTTGGACATAATGGAAAATTGTTTAATAGTAGCATATTATATCTAGCATGCAAAAATATGAAGTCATGGGCCCAAGTGAGTCCTTCACAATTGAAGAGAAAAGAAAGATAATTGTAGAAAAAAATATGGTTTGGACTTATTGGAGTTATATATATATGTATATACACATGTGCATAACATATATGTATATACAGACATATATATTTATCTACAGGTATATAATATGTAACAGGAAACAACATATGTGGAGAAGCATATGGTTGTAACAATGTTATGTATAGACTATCTACCTACCTACAATAGATGAAAATATGAAAATATGGATTTCAAATTACTAGTATATAGACATTAATTATATTTTTTTTAAACATATGTAGATATATAGATGTGTGTGTATATGTGTATAGGTATATAGTAGGTTGTCTATATCAACAGCTTCAATGCAATGAAGAATATTTGACAAGCTTCTGGAATGATGGACAATGTAGTGATCGTGAAGGAAGCATTGTAAAAAATGATTAGGGTGAAAAGAAATATGTATTTAGACTACAAACTTTATAAAGTAGATACTAATAGGACTACAATCCATGCCGACACAAATCCCCAACACGACGCTTGGAACCAAAAAATAGGACACCCTAAGGCTTTAATGTCTTAATTTGAAACTATATATGTATATGTATGTATGTATATAATGGAAACCTTGAATAAATATATACACGCACAAAGAAATTAAACCTTGTATACGAGTTTATGTGTGTGTGTGTGTGTGTGTGTGTGTGTGTGTGTGTGATTTTATATATATACAAAGAAATTAAACATTGTATATACGAGTTTATATATATATATATATATATATATATATATATATATATATATATCTTGTATTAATAATAAAACTATGATTAAAAACATATTTGTATAAACCCACATATATGCATGACATAGTTACAAACTTTTAAATATGAAATCGTGAAAATGAATATAATATATATCTATGGCGAGTTTTGTGTGTGTATGCCATATAAACAATGGAACTCTAATTAAAACATATTTGTATGTGCCCACATATGCATGAGATATTTACATACTTGTAAATACTAAAACCTAAAAATGAATATAATATATATCTATGACAGTGTGTGTATAAACCATATAAAGAAAGTAACCTTGAGTAAAAACATATTTGTGCATACCAACATATGCATGACATATTTACATACTTCTAAATATGAAACGGTGTATTTAGACGCATGTAAAATTCAATCACTCTATGTGTATGTGTGTGCATGTGTGTATGAAAACCATATTAATAATCAAACCATGATTAAACATATCTGTATAAACCCATATTTGCATAACACATTTTATATAATTTTAAATATGAAATCCTAAATATAATATATCACTCTATATGCATGTAGGCATGTAACTATAATTTTGTTGCAAAGGATATTAGCTACACCTAGAGGAAATTGATAATATACTGCTTTGTGAATATGACATTGCATAATTTTTTTCTTATAATTGATTCAGATTTGAAAAAAGAATGCATTCAATTTGATTGTTAAGTTTGAAATTGAATTAATAGAACTTATATTCAATCATCTAAATTTGAAGTTACAATTTTTATTAAAATCTACAACGACATGACTAAATTGTAAAATATATTTATTTTGATGTTTGATAGGTGAGTCTTACACTATTTATTGTTTGTGCAGAAAACGACGAAGAGACATTATCATATTCATTCATTTCATGCGCAGTTTCACTTTTATTTCTGCAGACCTCGCCTATCAAATCCTTCTAATCATACGTTTTGTCTCCCTGACATTTTCGTACCGACTGTGGATACAATTTGTTAAAATGGATTATATTGGCGAATTGGATGGTTGGGAAATATGTAAGAGCTCTTTTCATTTGTCATTTTCGGCGCATTACCCAGATAGGTTATCTGTAATTTCTCCAATAACATAAAAAATCTCGACACATCAGGTGATGTCATTCACTGCCGTCCAGCTGCACCATTTCATTCTGTATCCGTCAAGCAGGTAACACAGCAAAAATGCGACAGGGGGGCCAATGGTTGAAAGGGGGACCAATTCGGCAGGGATTTTTTTAGGTAAAAATGATAAAAGTAGATGTTACATTTGTCTTATGCTTTTGATTTGCTTTCGGGATTGTCTTTTCAGTCGCTTCACGAATTTAGACCACCACTTTTTTTGTGTGATAGGTCTTGTCTGGGGGGATCCCGATTTTAAAGAATTTCTTAAAAAATGCAATCTTGTCTATAAAACATATTTCAAGAAGATAATCAAGAGTGGGAAAGAAATTCCCAAGACAAAAAAAAAGGCATCATGGATATGCAGCTTGTACGGTTTAATTATATGCAATGGAATAAAAGGTTGGTCGAATTCGGGAAAAATTACTTGCCACATTTACAATGGACAAAGTGTGGTGGATTATATTATATCTTAAGGTTAAGAGGAGTAGAGGTGAGGGACTGTTCCATAGAAATGAAATCAGATCACAATCTGATTTATGTCAAAATCAGCATGCAACAAGGTACTCGATATCAAGATAGGATGCAACCCAATCAAAAGAATGAGGCTATTCATGACACAATCTTTTTGACACTAGAAAACCAAAATATTTTTCGAACAATGTTTGAAAAACAGACAAGTAATAGGAGATATTGAGATGGCCACTATAAACAGAAAAACAATAAGCAGCAACAAATTGATTTCAATAATCCACAAGCATGTCAATTGGTGCAAAAGGTTTAGACCTAAGAGAGGCAACATAAATAGTTTTCCGATGAATCTCCGGTATGATGAAAAATGCAAGGCAGCAAAAAGAATAGCCAAAATTGAGGGAAATAAAAAGGAATATGAAAAACTAGTGAGACTGAAAAAAGAGAATTACATGCAAATAAGACTAAAAGAGCCGATTTTTTTGGGGGGACACAACCCAAGAGGGTTCTGAAAAGAATTGCAACAAAAAAACGTAATCAAAGTGAACAATATCACATATTCGCAATGGCTGGAATATGCAAAATTGTTGTATGAGAGAGTGCAAGGTAAAGACATCCCTCATGTGATCAATTTGAGGGCTAAGCTCTTCTCCACAAAAGACATCCAAGAAGGAATTAAAAGGCTCGCAATGAGTAAAGAATAGAACATAGATGGCTTACAATCAAAATATATAAAATGGGGCGTGGAAGCCCTCACACCACACATCAAAAGAATATTCGATGGAGTCATTCAAAATGGTTTTCTGACAAATTGGACGACCAATGTCGTCATCCCTTGCAAAAAAGTGGAGATATCAACAATCCCTCAAATTATCGAACTATAATGATTAACCAACTCTTCGAGAGCATGATAGAATGTCAAATTAGTATTTGGGTTGAAAAAGAAGGAAATAGGGCAAAAGGGCAAGCGATCTTTAGACCAAAACACTCTACCATTGATTGAAAAGGTTTGGGATAGACAAGGAGGAGAGGTCTTTTGTTGCTTCATTAGCTTAAAGACACTGTCCCTAGAAGCAAATTATGGGTTAGAATGGAAGAGTTGGGAATTCAATAAAAATACAAGGTTGTATGAGCATGTTCAGGTCAAAATCAAAACTAAGCAAGGATTATCAAAATATTTTGGAAGTGGCATTGGGGTCAAACAAGCTTGCCCACTTTCCCCTACATTATTTGGGTTGTAAATTGACAAATTAGGAGTGGATAGACAAATTTGATGGTGGGGGAGTTCACTTGACCAATTATGTAATAAAGTTGTTTCTATATGTTGATGATTTTATTCTAATGGTAAAAACAACACACGATTTGAGAGATCACTTGAAAGCTCTCGAGTTGTTTTGCCAAGAGGTTGGGATGCAAGTGAACACTAGCAAAACTAAGGTTATGATCTTTACTTTGAAGAGAAAGAAGGCAGATATGGAATTTGTCTTTGAAAGCACCCTTACAAGTGGTTAACGATTATAAATACCTTGGCTTTCATTTTCACAATAAGTTTAGTTGAGAGGCATGTAGAGCAAAAAAGATACAAGGTGGATGTAAATTCTTATACTCATTGCAAAATAGATGTAGGAGAGCTAAATTGTGGGACTGGGAAACTAAGAAAACTCTTTTTGGATTGCTAGTGGTGTCAATGGTTCTATATGGGTATGACGTTTGGGGTGGCAATACTTTAGCAATGAAATGAAGACAGATAAAAAGACTACAAAAGAATCTAATCAAAAGTAGCCTTAAAATAAAATCGTCAATTCCTTACGAGATTATCCTAGCTGAGGCTAGAGCCTTACGTTTGGGGTGTCAATACTTGAGCAATGAAATGAAGACAGATAAAAAGATTACAAAAGAATCTAATCAAAAGTAGCCTTAAAATAAAATCATCAATTCCTTACGAGATTATCCTAGCTGAGGCTGGAGCCTTACCTATGGAGTCATCAGCTGTAATCCAATTACTAAGCTATTTAAAGAGGCTAGAGAACATTGAGTTGCCCTGTTAGCCCAAAACGGCAACAAAAGAAAAATTAAATAGAAAAAAGAGCACGTGGATGAAATAAAATAACAAGTGGATGAATAAGTGAGGTATCAACACAAAAGAGTACCCAAATAACAATAGGGCAATCAAAACATACATGCAAGAAAAAATCAAAAAAAGCATGCGGACAAGGGAGCTTGGGAGGAAAAGAGAATATTATGTAAGGTACTTCAATCCTTCATATGACCATACTCAAAAGAATTATATAGGAGTGAAAATAAAATGGAAAGCGAAAATGTTAATAGACCAACTAAGAACTAATTCATACCAACTTAGATGTGAAACTAGGAGATGGGCAACACCTAAAGAAGAGTGGGCGAATAAAATATGCATTTTTTTTACTTCAAAGCTAGAGATGGAAAGGCACAACATCATGAAATGTTCGGCTTACATGGATATTTGGGCCAATTACATTGAGATTTTAAATGTGCACACCTTGACCAACTTGTTCGAAGCAAAGAAAATAACAAAAAGTGTTGATTACTTGATTAAAATACATAACAAAATATCTAAGTTCTAAAAGAAAAGGGAGCTCAAGTAATCATTGTGTTGGTAGTTTGTTTGCTCTAGACTGTTGAGGTGTTCCATTTTGTTGGTGATTCGTGGGCCCCATAGGCTGTTTGCCCTCATGGACATTATTAAAAAAATCATTCTTCATTCATTCAACCAATCCTAATTTTTTAGCCTCATTTTTCAATTCTCAAACAATACTTCCAATTATTATTTGTAAATTACATCGTACACCTTAACCCTAAACCAATTTTTTAATCTATATCTTTTGTTTTGACAAGTTTTTTTTTTTTTAAATACTATTTTAATATTTAATATTTTTTCAACATAAGTTGCCCAACTACTAGTTATGCCAAATTTACTTTTTGCTTTATTTTTGGGTGATGGTGCCATTCTCTTAAATAGTACTACTATCATTAGAGGTAGAAACCAAATTTAAGGAAATTGATGATTTAATAGTTGGTAATAACAGTTTCATTACTTATAAAATGAGGATCTTCTTAATTTTATTTTTCTTTGTTTTCTATTTTGGAGTATGACGATTCTGTAATAAAGGAGGGTCACTAAAGTTGCCATGCAATTTCAGTTATTAAGTAAAATTAAAACATATTTGCAACAATTATACAACCTCCTCAAGTACATTTTGCATAAAATTTAATAAATGAATAAAAAAAACAAGGAACTCTTCAACTAAAGTTTGAGGAACATTTACCAGTAAAACAATCCATCCATATAACGCAGCGATTCTCATGGCTTCTCCTGCTATGCAAATTTGAGAGCATTTAAAAGAAAAATAATAAACAGTGGACAATAGATCAGAAGATTTTGTTGATAGCACAATACAAAAAATGAACTTCTGAACTTGGATGGTTAAAAATAGGTAACTTGAACATACCTCGTGATTTCATTTCATTTTGCTTCTGGATGATGAAACCATCCAAACAAATTATACCTTTTTGGCATACATCAGGAATCAACTTTGTCCTATCCTCCATTACTTTTTGATATGTCAGTTCTAACATCTAACCCTTCTAGTCTCACTTCATGGGTTTGCTTTCTAATATTTTTGGATCTCATATTAGCCCTTCTAGTACCAATTTAGAAAACCCAATATAACAGATATAAAACAACAAATAGTCCTGATGATGCATCATGTGGTTTGATACAAATCATCGATTCAAAACTATTTAACAGTTTTATACCGCAAGCAATCTAATGTGGATAAAATAGTCGATTACATGGGATACTTAGAGCCTTAAATGATGCGTTCCTAGGTTATTGTCACTTTAATTTGAATATCATGTTCCTCTACGATCACAAAATAATGTGGGTTGCAATTAAAAAGAAGCGGGTGAGTAAAATGTTGAAATCACATGCATATTTGGTAGAGCCTAACTGCTCTTTTGCCTTCAAGAGCAATTGAATGGCCAGATGCTAGAATTAATTTAATTTATGTTTTAACAGGAATTCAATAAACAAGACAAACTACATGAATGAAATTGCAAACTAACCCCTACACCAATCCTTTTTAAGTCTTCTACCAATCAAAAAAGGGTATATTCAAACAATTCACAGACTGGCTTCAAATTATAAGAGAAATAAATTATCTATAAGACTTTCCTTCCATGTTGCCGATATTTAAAGTTCACATTTATATGTGTCCCTTGCAAGTGCACATTTTCTGCCCCTGGTTCAGAGAAAATTGCCTTAATAGTGTTTCTATAACATAAAATGGTAGAACATTTGTTCATATTCCAGCACATTCTTCTTTTTTTTAAGAATAAAATGGGTCGTGGACTTTTACAATAAGTGGTCCAGATCTACCAGAAGATGCTTTTTGGGTCCATGCTCCAAAGAAATTCAAGAAATAGTCATTGGATGTCAGACACTTTAATTGTCGGTACCCATAATCTGAATGTAGAAGAAAAAAAATTCGTCTCCATAAGGTTCAAAGCCTGGGTCACCATACAACAAAAACAACAGTTGACCAACAATTGATTGCTGAACCCCATACAGTCCTGCTTTATGAAATTCATAAAGACGTTAGAATTAGAAAAATCTAATTTTAATAACTTACTAATCAAATCTAAAATTGATATATACAAATCTTACCTTAGCACAGAAACCAACTCCAATCATGGGTGGTCTCCTGTAGCAGGTGCTTCCTGTGCTCCCTTTGTTGCAGGACCTTTAGTACTAGCATTTCCAGTAACTTGTCCCGTAGAGCCTTTGGCATTTCCTGTTTCATTTCCCGTCTGTGATATTGCAACCGACTTCCGAATCTGAAGACACCTGTTTATGTCAGCTAACCAATAACTAATATATAATCCACCTCTTCTAAAAGTCTTTGTAACCAACCCTATATGGAAGAGATAGCATTATAAGGCATGTTATAATCTAAGTGCTAATATACAAAGGCTGAAGGACAAGAAATTGTATTGAGTTTTACCACAGCAAGTCGTTGCTTGTGATTCTCATTCACAGACTGCACGCAATACCCCCAACCAATCAATAAAAGGCACGTGATCAGAGAGAAATATTTTTATTCCCTGGTAAAGAACGAGAAGAGTCCTGCATAGCACTAAGGCCTTCAATAAGTAGACCAATGCTTCCTATGACACTATCAATTACATCAAATAAAATAGCCATGAAGCCTATCTAGGATAAACTAGGGCACATATAAAATTTCTGATAACAGAATGACAAAAGTTTCGACATAAAGTTTAAAATGTACAGCTCCTATTTATATTTCCATTGTCATAGCCTTGTATCCAAAACAGGTTCATCTTTCTAAATAGCTATTGGCAAACAATCTGAGAGAGATCTTACTGGCCTCTTGTAGGTCCTATATTCATCACCACTGAAGCCAGGAAGCATTATATGCCAATATCTTTCTGCAGAAAAATGTTCACTGTTTAGATGAGAATTATGGGAGAAAATATTTGAGGCATCAAACATGATAAAATTTTACACAGATATTGAGAAATGGCATGCTTGTGCCTGAAGCAATTGTTCTCATAAATAAAATATGTACAGTACCTCACTCCACATACAAATGAATCGAGTAACTGTCAAAACCAACCACATTAGGTATCACAAGACATGAAACTCTAAAACTTACCTAAAGGGAGCAATATATCCTTGGGTTCCAAGTATTCTGACTTTCGATGTTTTGCCATAGTACAAGCACTAGTTGCTAGCTGATTAACAAAAGCAGATTGTGTTAAATGTAGATTGGAAAAAACTCCAATGAAATATTACTTGGCAGAAGATGCCCAATAAGCAAAAGCAAATACAGCATAGATATTAACATTTATTAAAGTCCTCTAAATAATACAGGTGGTCCAGCAGACCCTCCTTTGAACCCGAAGTATTGAAGTGCAAGAACATATGTTAAAAACGCAATTATAAAGATTTTTAAAAATTATTGGCTGCAAACAATATTAACAAAGGGTCTAGTTGAATCTAATAAGTTTGAAGCGACTAAACAGAAGTAATGCACTGAACCTTCAGCCCCAATAAAAGCATAGTGTCAAGACCAATAGGCATTAATTGTATGTAGAGATTTGACGGGACAAGACGACTAGTAATTCCATAAGAGGGTGGGATAAAGCCAGTCTTGGCAAACTCCAAATGACATCCAATATATTCCATGTTGGCATTGTAGACAATGACAAAGCATGTATATAATCATCTTTCCCCAGACTAGAGATACAAATCAAAGACTGCTTTTAATCTGAAAAGGTATGTTGTTGAGGCTTCTTTACCAATCTATGCATTTTAGGAGATTCATTTTCTTAAATCTGTGTCCAAACCATACCAGAAACTGTCTTCTCTAGAGCTTTATTTCTCAAATTTTGTAGTCTGCTGGACAATGTTAACTAAATCTGACCAGATCCAATTATTTTTGGACCAACCAGAATTGTCTGATTTGGTTCAGAATTTTCAATTCCTCTACAAATTTTACTGATTTTTTTGGCTCACTAATGAATTGAATTTTTTAAACCTGGTAAATATGCTTCTGGACCCTATTGCAAACTGGATATTTCCTGGTGGGTTTACTAATTTAAATATTTTTTTTTTAAGAAACTACAAATTTACAGTTATCACTCTTTAAATGTGTAGAGTTGCCTCACTGACTTTGGATGTGTTTCGCATAGTTTGGAATTTAGAATGCTCTGTACAAATGTTTAAAAGATTTCATACATGCAATCTTCATATTTTACAGATGTTCTTATCCCTTTCAACACCTGAGCTGAAAAAAAAATCCAACATAGCACCATTGAGAGAAGTGATCGTGTTTCCATATTTAATTCTTCTGAAATAAATACGTCAACGAAACACTGCATTTTGGGAAATGATAAGTTGATAGAACCAAAGACGGTAGCTTTAAGATTGAGCTTCATAATGACTCAAAGTCATTAAGAAAACAAGTAGCAGAACATGTTTAAGAAAACTCAAAGTATGCCAATTTCATCAGAAAAACAAATATATGCTCCATAAAATTTACACGAGGACTCTAAAAATAATTTTTAATTTCTAGAAAACTCTAAAAACCAATTAAGTATAAGAACATAGTATTTTCAAAAGATACGGAACACAAAATAGTTAACAAAGCTGAATGCAAAGAAATTGAAGGAACTAACAAGCATACAGTGAAAAGTAGGAAAATGTCAATAATAAAGATAAAACCTAGTTCAATCCAAGCAATCTTTGATAATTATTTCACATGAAAACCAAAAAAGTAATGTAAAGATGTTACAAATAAAATAGAAAAAGAATGTATGAAATTGTACTCTGTCAAGAAAATCTTCTGCTATCTCTATAAGAATGTCTTCAACTTCACCATCTAGCTTCTGACGAGGGTCAATCTGCATCCATCAATAGACAAACTTATGTATTCAAAATAGAACCATCCTATGTCCTAAATTATAAAGTTAAAAAGAAGGCACCCTTGGTATTGCAAGGTAGAAGTTAGTGAAACTGAAATAATGCAAGCATCAAAAACCAGAAATGAGAAAATATATATTGGCTTAAATAGATTTTTAAAAGGAAACTTTTTTTCTCAGCAAAAAGCTGCAAATTGTACTTTTGTTTATAGTTACTAAAGCCTCATACGTGTTAAATTGAACAAATTCACTATTTGAGAAATCCAACAAATGGTGCAGAACTAAAAAATAATAACATAGCAATTAAGCACCTGATCAACTAGCTCTTGGATGCTTCTCTTCTCAAGTATCTTATTACTTGCTTCAGTTGCCCGATCGTTACTTACAGCTTGTGCTGCATTTCCTAGTACAGATGTACCAACTTGAGTTCCTGCTGGTATTGAAGTGTTTTGAGTCGGTGTTCCTGCTGCTCGAGACATCTGATGCTGCTGTGATGCAACATGCAAAGGCTGTGACATCCGTTGCTGCTGAAATTGTTGGGTTTGTTGTTCCTGCAATGGTTGTTGCTGTTGCAGTGTCAAAGGAAGTGTCTGTGGCTGTATTTGTCCATGTGACCTCTGCTGTAGATTTTGTTGCTTAAGGTTTGATTGAAAAGGAGAAGCTATGGGAGGCAAGCTGGATTGGTGCATTTGCTTTCCTTGCAATGGCATCCACTGTGGTTGATTTGAAATTGCACTTGAACCTACACTAGTTTGTCCACCTTGAGATATGCCAGGCGCTTTAGAACCCAAAGATCCCCCAGATGTGTTTCTTTGAAAATTTGGTGAGTGCATTTTCTGGAAAAGAGCACAACTCCGAAACTTCAGTTTACAAACTTCACTTGCCAAAAACAGTCACAATTTAGAATAATGTGTAAAAGAGGATTCGATAAAAAGATATACCGAATACTGAATAAAACAACTGGTAATTGTGTCAACTTGCTGTAAATTAATCTCAAGACATTGAACAAATAATAAAGATTTCAAAGGTCTCATGCTCAGTTCAAACATAGCAATATGTTTACACAGGAAAAGTAAGATTCGGGAGCCACCCTACATACACCCTACGAGTTAGGGTGCGCCCTGTGACCCCGAAAGGAAATGCTAAGAATTGATAAAAAGATACAAGAATAAAGCCTTAGTTAAAAAGAAGAAAGGGGCCTAGTCATAGGCCATCCAAGGTCTAATTCGTATCTCTTGATGGAGACACCATAAACATTGTCTACAGGTAATTTAGGCATGTTTGAAGACATTCTAATAATGATTAATCAAGGCTTTGCTGGAAGTCCTGAATGATAAGTTAAAAATTAAAATGAATCATTCACTTTGTTAGTCATCATAATTTCATACACTTCCATAGATGTGCCCATAAATAGACATCCAGAAGCACCTGGAAAAATACTTAGAAAACAGAACAGCTCTGAAACAACACACACACATAAAGACACTAAACTTATGTTGTGTAAAATCATTTTTAGAAAGCATCACAGTCAAGCATGCATACAAGTCATTTTGTTGCTCATACAACGCACAACCATGACCAGTATGAGTGTAGGACTCGACCATAAGCCCCTAACACTCCTCTATGTTGTACAAGGACTCGTTTACTGAACTCTGCAGCTGGGATGTGCTCCAAATCCAAACTTTTCCATCCCCTCACATACACACAAACATGGCCTTTATCCCTTCACCTTGATGGTTGGGCATTTGAACTAAACAGCCACATATTGCTCTTCCTTTCCAGCAGCTTAACTGCCCCCTTTTGGAACTTAGTGAAGCTAATTGTTTTTTCTTGTCTTTCTTTCATCCTGGATCACATTAAAAGCATGGTCACAAGAACATAGAAATATAATTGAGCAAGAAAAGTAAGATATGGGGCGTTGTTGTGCACCTTATGAAAGAGCTCCTCTCACAAAAAGGAAAACCAATGAATAGATGTGTTTCTGAAGCCTTACTTAGAATGAAGATAAAGACCTATTCTTTTCTGTATCATGGGCCATCCAAGTTCTAAAGCCATATCTTTTGGAGGCACCATACATATTGTCTAGAGTTAGGCATGTTTCAACCATATTAAGAGCATGGTGATATTGACCTACTTCAGGGACTTCTGAATTTACTCAGGGAGTATGCTGAGACATTGGAGAATCCTGACAGTAAACTGGATCATATACAGCTTAGAGCTTTGGAATGACCACAATTATGATATTTTTATTCATTTTCTTAACTTCCAAGGAACAAATTTGTCATCCAGACCTTAAAAGTAAAACCCCACTCAAGTAAGGATGTTATTAACAAATACTAATAAACTGGAGCTTTGCCAAAATGGCAAATCTCCTCTTAGACATTAATTAAACAGAACCCATAAACAGTACTAGCAATACTGGATCCACAATATAAAGAACGTAAGAAACTCAAATGAGTTGAATCAAGATTCAAATTCCTTATATATGATTCAAATGAGTATTATGAAACAGCTTTAACCAGAAGGGCAGTACTGCACATATTTCGTCAATGAAAAAGGCAATAATAACAGAGCCTCTAAGTTCTCACAGACTCACAGTTATCTAAACTGAACCAAAACTATGAATGAAGCAAATAAGAATTGCCACAAAAGAAGCAAGTTCCTACATAAACAAAAATCAGTACAAAAGTTCAAAAGGTTAGGTTAGGGAAATCATTACACTACAGCTAGGGGAGTGTTACATTGCAGTACTAAAACAAAGGTTTCAATACACTAGTATGGTCTTTAAGGAAGCTTGTATTGTACTAGAGAACTAGATATCTGTTGTCAATTGACCACATCATTATACTCAGAAAGAGGAAAAGAGAGAGAACACTTAAAAATTTGCACCAAATTCAAATGCTGACAATCAGCACAGCTGTAATGAGATTCAATTAGCATGACCGACAAAATGTGGAAAAGATCACAACTGCAGGAATAAGCAGCATGATGCTAAGAAGAGCCACATGAACAAGACAATTGTGGAACTACCGCCCATCAATAGATATGAGTATGAAGCCTTAGATAGAATGAAGATAAAGGCCTATTCTTTTCTGTATCATGGACCACCGAAGATCTAAAGCCATATCTCTTGGAGGCACCATACATATTGTCTAAGTTATGTTAGGCATGTTTTAAGCCATATTAAGAGCATGGTGATATTAACCTACTTAAGGGACTTCTGAATTTACTCAGGGATTATGCTGAGACATTGGAGAATCCTGGCAGTAAATTGGATCACATATACCTAAGTTACCGGTTCGTTACCGGTTCAGTTTTGGGTTCGCGTTCAGGTTCGAGGGTTCGGTTCGTGGGTTCGGGCAAAAAAAATTTTGGGGTTGGGTTCATTATGGGTTCGCTAATACAAAAACATATAAAAATCAGAAATATATACATATTTGCAGCAGTAATTAAGTTCAAAATACACCACCATATTAATAGTCAAATAACATAGCAAAAATACACCACTTTCATAGTCAAATATTAAAATATTAGTGATACTCAAATGTCATGATATAAATTAAAGTTCAAACATAAAAATGTCAAGTGTTTACAATCAGCCATTATTAAACCTCATATAATATTTAATATAATAAGAACAATAAGAATAATAAGAATAATATAATAATAAATGAATGGTTCATAAGGCATAACACTTGCTGAAGGTTTTGCAAATGGGGTAGCAAGCTAAGTGGGCTTAACCTTGGGGGAAACTCCGTGGTTAAGCGCGCTTGAGCTGGAGCAGTACTGGGACGGACCAATGCTTCACCTCTGTGAGCATCACCTAGATGCAATGAGTGCTAAGTGGACCATTCATTATCATGAGAGATGGGTTCTTGTGAACCACTACTCATGAATCATGGGTCAATGAGTTTGACTCGAAAACTACACGGTTGAATCCTGATAGCAATATCATAATTTGACACGTTGTGGAAGAAACCTCCAAATTATCAATATAATAATAGTTTACTAATAATATAAAATAATGAAAATATAATAATAATAATAAAATAACAAGAATAATATAATAATAAAAAAATTAATAATAATATAAAAATAATAACAATATAATACAATAAAAATAAAATAAGATAATAATAATTATAATTTAGTAATAACAATAATAATATAATAATATAATAATAGTAATATTATATATCTTAATAATATATTAATATGCTTAAAATAAATTGAGGTGTATCTATGAAATGGAGTCAAGGATCAGGGCATGAGCGAATGTGATGAATGCAGATATGCCATTGCAGGAGGCAAAACCAAGATATAACCAAGAGTATCTGCAAAGGTCGAGCCAGGTTAGGTCAACAGGCAAATTTGTAAGGGGAGGCAACAACATAGAAAATGGCAGTAGCTTTAATCAGCATGACGGAGATTTGGTAGACAGGAAAACAAACAAGGAATATGGCAACTAACGACGAGATGACAGAGATGAACGGTGGAGTAGAAGCAAAGAAAGAGTTGCATTCCAAAATGAATGGAGGGATGTTGCTAATGCCCCCAGAAATGGGTATGGATGACAAAGGAAAATGGGAAAGTTGATTGGGCACAAGCTGCAACATACAAACCCGAGGATTTCAAATAGGGTAGCAGATTAGGGAAAGAAGGATAGTGACAAAGTGGGTGATCAAAGGAGCAAGGGTAGAGGATATGTGTTGAAAGCGCCCGGTTGATTGTCCCTCCCTTCTGCCACTAGAGCGAATGTTATACCAGGTCCGACAGGATCGAACCCACAGGCTATGGGCCGGACCCTGTCCTGACCAATATAGTACCTGTATCGTACCTCGAACCAGGTCCGTTTCAAGCCAGTACCAGGGGGATATATGCAGTGAACCGGTAACTTAGACATATACAGCTTAGAGTTTTGTAATGACCACACTTATGATAATTTTGTTCATTTTCTTAACTGTCAAGCCACAAAATTGTCATCCAGACCTTAAAAGTAAAACCCCACTCAAGTAACGATGATATTAACAAATACTAATAAACTGGAACTTTTCCAAAATGGCAAATCTTCTCTTAGGAGTTAATTAAGCAGAACTCATAAACGGTACCAGCAATACTGAATCCACAATGTAAACAATGTAAGAACCTCAAAAGAGTCAAATCAAGATTCAAATTCCTTATATATGACTCAAATGAGCATCACGAAAGAGCTTTAGCCATCAGAGCAGTGCAGTACATCCTTAGTCAATGAGAAGGACGATAATAACAAAGCCTCTAAGTTCTCACGGTTATATAAACTAAACCAAAACACTCAAGATCCTTAAAGCCCCTTTAACTACGAATAAAGCAAATAAGAATTGCCACAAAAGAAACAAGTCCCCACAGAAACAAAAGTCAGGACAGTAGAAGTTCAGAAGATTAGGTTATGGAAGTCATTGCACCACAGCTAGGGGAGTGCTACATCACAGTACATAAAACAAAGGTTTAAACAACCTAGTATGGTCTACAAGGAAGCTTGTATGGTATTAGAGAACTAAGTACCGGGTGTCAATTGACTACATCATTATGACTTAGAGAGAGGAAGAGAGGAAGGAGAACCCTTAAAATTTGCAACAATTCAAAAGCTGACAATGAGCACAGCTATTATGAGATTCAGTTAGCATGACAGACAAAAGCTGGAAAAGGTCACAACTGCAGGAATAAGCAGCATGATGCCAAGAAAAGCCACATGAACAAGACAATTGTAGAACTACCGCCCATGATCCAGAAGAATGCACGCAAAATGAAGCATGGATAACTGACTACAGAAGATGACCAGATTCAGAAGAAGCAAGCTGTCAACTTGGATGAACAAGTTCTCATAATTTTCAAAAGAATATTAGAGAAGGTTTATTGAAGAATACAAGACTCATGCATGAAGGTGATGAAAGTGAAACTCCCCACTCATGACAGGAAAAGTTAGAACCTTTTGGAAATTCTAAAGTTTGGCAGACCTTCCACTTTCCTGAACTTTTAGGAAATTCCAAAGTTTAGCAAAGCTTTATTACTGTCGTTTCGTCTCCCTTTTGAATTACTCAATTTCAATATATTATGCCCAAAATACTACCTGCTGTTGACTGTTCTGCTACATACTTGAAGGGTCAAACAACAGAATTCTGAGCTGAAACCAGGTAGCAAGGTGTATTAGATTATTAAAAGCCTCCATAGAAAGTTTCACACCGTTCCACTGTTCTATGGTGATGTTACAGTTGCTGTGCCCTGCCCTCTATTTTGCCAAGCCAGTCAACTACACATTTCCCATGGTCACTTATCCTTATTTTCTGCTGTGATCTTTCCTTCAAATTGCAGCAATTTCCTTTGTATGAAAATCTCTAATTTTTGGTCAAGTTATGGGTTTTCATCCACTAACTTGATAGGATAAGTTAAGGGTTTCCGTCCTTAAATCTTCTTCATGAACCTTGGAGGGGCTTCATCCTCTTTGGCTGTATGATTCACTTGGACTTTGTCATAATATTTCTTCACATTCATATGATGTCTTTCTCCTTTGCTTGGTCGTCTTTAAATACCCTTTTTCTTCAAGAGTCACAACTATTTGCATGCCCCTTTATTACTTAATTCTTCCTTAAGGATATCGTATGACTGAACTCTTCTATTTGATTTTAAATCTTCTTCATATGTCTTTATGCGTATAAGATTTCTCTTTTGGCTGTTTTACATCCATCGCATCATCATTGTTGTCATCGTTTCTATTTTCCATCAAAGAAGTCTTCCCACAAGGGATGTTTCGAACCTTTGTCATGCTGACCATGCTTATTTGGTGCAGATAGAAGGTGGCTGTGGTAACCTTTTCTGCAATCCACAATATTCTCAGGACCTCCACATGCCTCACTTTGCTTGTATATTCAAACTTTTGATGGTGTTCACAACAAGATTCGGCCTCTTGTAGGACTTGTGACCTTCTTCATAACTATTGTGATTTCAAGAAGCAGATAAACTTCAAACCAGGCTACGCTTCGTTATATCCAAAACCCTTAGAGATTGATCATGTTTCAAACATTATTAAGTGCAATCCATTCAATATAGCATGTCCTTAATAAGACAACACTGATAGATGTGGCTCTTTGGTACTACAATCAGTTTTAATGCTTCGACTAGAAAATGAGGTGTGCAGCTTCTTGACAATTTTGGCCAAGGATATATCTATAAACCTGTGCGGAAGATTTGGGTAATTTTTCCTTATCATAAATCATGATGCATTTTGCCTTGCCCTCAAACTCGCAGATGTATGAGGGGCATTTGGAGGTTAAAATTATTTTGATTTCAAGGTGGGGATATTACATCAGGCCTCTTATTAGTGTATCCTGTCCCTCTTAGGAAAACTCACTTGCATTGGAGCACTTCCTCACTAAAGTGGGAACATTTCTTTTAGCCTCTTTGACTAGTGCTGCATTCTTTGATCTCTTTTGTTCTTCCTTTTCATTGATCATGGTAATCTACATCCTTAAATGAGGTGCCTTAAGGAACTCTTCTAGTTGCTATTTGGTCTTACTGATTTCTATACATGCCCCATTTGTCATAACTTGCATTTGAGGTGGTCTTCCTGATTTGCTACTGCACCTACACCCCTTGGATGGGAGTGTGTAGCTCTCTTCCATAATTGGTTTTACTTGTTTCTTACCTTGGAGTGGTACTCAATACCTCTCCCAAACCCTTGGAAATGTCGTCATCTCTTTCATTTGATCAAATAAATCATCCATGGAAAAGGGTATCTATTATTGGTAGCAGCCTAGTTCAACAGCCTGCTGTCAATGAATATAATCTTAGGCTGCCATCCCTCTTCCTAATAATATCCCAGATGTGTCCCAAGGCAAAACGGTGAGGCTAATTAAGCTACAAAAATACCTTTGATACTAGTTCTGTTCCCAATGGTAAACTTGTGGAGAAATTGTTTTTAGTGGTATGCTCAACAACTCTTCCAAGAAAAAAATCAGCAAATTCTCTGAGAACAGGATAGTCCTTTAACGGTTGGTTCCTTCTGATCATCTTAATCTTCCACTAAAATTAAATACAGGCTGTGTCCTTTTCTTAGTGGCCTTCTAAGTTGCAAAGCTATCAACATTAATAAAGAAATTGACAAATGAACTTGACTTTTCACCCTAGTCATTCCTACATTCTAGGTTTCCCAAAGGACAGTCCCATTGGTCCTTGTGAGGATACAGTCAGTTCATCCCAAAATTATGTCAGAAGTGCCTGGTGCTAAGATATACAGGTTGAGTTTTTTTTGTCCTTCCAAGTTCCACTCAATTTCTAAACACATTCCTTGCTACCTGATTGGTTCATGATCCACACTCTACAATCAAACTTTCTATCATTTTACTGAGTGTAATGCAAAAGATTATTTTATCCTAGGAGTTGGGGACCCATCTGTTTGAACCAGAATTCATAAAACTGAAACAGGTTTGCATGTATTTTTTATACTGACATGGAAGTAGCTTGATGATCTGATTGTCCGTCACCCAAAGCAACATAAATCCACCCATCTGGCAGATGAGCAAATTAAGAGCAGTCTCTGATAGTGGTCTCCTTTCAACCTACATCGTCCTCCAGGAGGCCCTGTGATTAGAGTCTTAAAAATTCAATGCTCTTGATTTTCTGCTGTCCCTGGTGAGGTTAACTTATGGTCATTTTGTACTTGCCATCTACCATCTGCCAACCCTTGAAATTCTTATCATTATCATTCTGTTTCCTATGGTTCTGGTGAGTCTCATGCCTTTTACTTCATTTATAAATATACTGTTTTCCAGAATAATTATGTTGTGATAGCCTACTTAGCAAACCCTTATATTCATTTCCCTTTAAGACTCTGAATTATGTGCTCCAAAATCCATTCAGAACCTTAATCTTGTCTTCCTTAGAATTAGTTCTCTTTAATCCACTCACACAAGCATGTAATGTTTGTGGAACTAATACCCTCAACTGTCTTATCTGAAAAAAGCTGAATGATGAACTTGTTGACCTTCCATCTTCCTCTTTTCACTACAAAAAACACATTTGATTGGGATCATAAACCTGTTTTCATATGCAGCTACTTTCATGTTTCCTTGATGCAGACAACTGTAAAATTAATTGACCTGTATTTCAAGATATTAGATCAAAGTACCTTTCAACTTATTCCCAAGTTAAGTCTTCTAGTTTCATGTTTTCCATAATGTTCAGATGGTTCAACTATAGAAGCAAATATCTGCATTAAAGCTAATGGTATTTTCAATTTCTCAGTACACTGTCAGTAACGAGGAAAATCTTGGGAAAATATTGGGAAACTAAAAAATGCAAAAAAAATAAAATAGTAAAGAGAAAAATCTTATGTTTTTAATATCCAAAGCCATCCTAATTGCATAGAAAGTGAGAGTGAAAGTTAATAGTTTACATGATGAATTTTAAAATATGGATTTTCATCATTACATTTGAGATTGCTGATTACAGATAATTGTAATATAGATCTCTTTAACAGTGGTAATAAATAACTCTGCCAGAACGATAATGAACCCTTCATGCAACAAAACATAACTAAGGTAAATAAAACCCATTATCCTACCATTCTCCTTAACTATCAAATCGGAGAGACTAATCTTTACACAAAATGATAACTACAGTGTTAAGATTGAAAACAGTCTACCTAATCTCAGATTCTCAAGTACCTCTTATGTTTACAGCAGATGAGTCAATCATGCCTGGAATTTCAGGACAGCAATGTCCCGTCTTAACAACATTTTATATTAATCATTATGATCAAAAATATTTCTTACAAAATTATGTAAGCAACCATAACACCCGTATTAATCAATCACAGTACCAATCACGATGCTACTAAACACTGCACTGATCTAGATTGATACAAATCACAATGACAGAATTCTACTGATCAGTGATCATACAAAGATTACTAATCACAGAAGACAATATGATAAAGACAAACTCAACTGATACAGCATTATTAACAGCTGATATGTAACAACAAAAATTCCCAAACAAAGACCTCAATAATACAATTATGTTTACAAAAGAAGAATTGACAACAATACTCATTGATAGACTATGTTCCACAGCATTTCCGGGACAGGGACGGCAGGATGGTAGGAGACACGTTTCAGATACGGCAGTCCGTGGGCCATTTTTGGGGACAGCGAGTGGGCAGCAACATGTATATACATATATAGATAGAGAGAGAGAAAGGGACTCAAACTTATTGCTGCTGCTATAATGCTGTCATGATATATTTAACAGTCCTTTTTTAATGTTATGAACAATTTTTTTAAACATTATAAAAAATTGCTTCGCTGTAGGGAATGCCTGGCCATCCCAGGGATAGTCAAGGGACACCTGAGACATCCCCAGCCACTTCAGGTGCAGCCAGGCATCCCCTAAAATGGGGTCATGTTTCTGAGACGTTTCCAGAATTTGCCTGTTGGGGGGGATGACCAGGGGATGTTCCCTGCCATCCCGTAATCCCCAAAAGTTCAAAACACCTAAGGGGAAGGGATGGGGGTTTAAGGGGGCGGAGAGGAGGATTTGAGGGGTGGAAATGTGTCCCCATGTAATACTGTTAATAAATTGAATGACAGCCAGTCAACAACAGCACTAACATCTGTGGTGCAATAATAATGGCAAATCAAAGAATAGCATATTCATTTGATGGTTTTGTCTTGTAACAACTATGCTCACGAATCATAAATATCAAATAATGACAGCAGTTCTCCCTGCTATCAAAGACAGCAATCATAATCACTGATCACAATAACAGCAATCATATTACCTACTCACAAGGTATTCAAACCCAATTATACCAAGTGTCTTCACAACTGTAGTTCACTATGTTGATTTTTGAAGAAACGACAACAATAACTGCCATTGGCACTTGGTGACGGACCTAACTGCTACTCAAAAATGGCAGATGAAAGCCTTAACAGCTACTTACACTGTTCAAGGTGCATAACCTGTCTGTAAAAGTTCCAAAGAAGGAGATAAAAAACCATAGGTCTGAGGCTTATCTTGAAAAGAAAATACATCGTAATATAATAATATATTGGTGAAACATTCAGTTTGAAAAACTTGCAATATTTTCAAGAAAATATCGGAAGCCCTGCCAAGAAAAGATATATCAGGCTATATCGTGATATTTTAAAGATATCTTCTTCTATGGGTTCAAACATGGAGAAAAGACTGCTCATGGAAAACAGTCATGGTAGTAAAGACTTGAATATTAAAAATACTCCTATGTAGTACAACTCCCACATAAACAAAGACAAAATAGTAAAATATCAAAGATGTTTGAAGTTCTATGAAACTGGTTTAGTATAATAGAAGATTTGTAATAATATTCTCTAAAGATTTGCTTGTGTCAAAGATGTTAAAAACATTATGAAGTTGGTTTAGTATTATAAATGACAGTAAAAAGATTCTTAATTATTGCTCATCCAAACACTACAATACGAGGAGATAAAATGCAATGATTTTAAAATTTTAACTTCCTTCAGGCCAAACGGGTCTGTAAGATACTTATTCAGATGGGTGCTTTAATAGGTGTCAATTTTAAAATAAATTTTCCAAGTTTTGTTGGACTGCCTTGAGTTAAGAGTTCATATACTGCATAATAAATACAAATATTTGTATATTTTTGCCTAATATCATCATATAGTGAACAAGTTGAGACGAATGTCAAGGACTTCTCCTGGTCTTAACTATTGGAGGGTTTTTTCTTGAAAGTTACAGAAATGGTTGACAAGCAGCTCCATCTCAAAACAAGGTTTCATCATTGCATGTATTCATGTGAAAAATGACTCAATGAAATGTAGCTACAGAAGGATTAACTGGAGTTTTCTAGACTGTAGAAATTAAAGGATTGTTAAGTCAATTATCCTACATATTATCCGTTGTTAATTGTAGTGTCACATGGGCAATAGATATTGAAACATAACTGTTAGACAGGAAACTCAAATTAAGGTGACCGTCTCTGATAGTAGTTGACTCGAACTAAATTAACTAACAGGTAACAAAAGTAGTTCTAGCTTGTCAGTGAACATGAATTCGATGTGCAATGTATTAAGCCGAAATTGGCAAATCCAGGCAATCAGTAGTGTGACGACAGGCCTGCACAAGGCAATTGTCAAATGCTGCATTAGTATCATTAAAGGAAACAAGTAAAGATGATGTTGAGTGGCAAGAAGGTTAGAGGATACACATCAGAATCCAATTAACAATCAAAACATAAGAGAGCTGTATCTCAAATTCTTAAGAATGGCTATGTTTGAAATGCACCATATGCCATGTGGAACAGTGGAGGGCATCTTGGAAGCATGAAGTTGTTTCGTCAGACATGCTAAAAGTCTGCAAAGAAATCAAGAAGCATTGGCTAATCTGACAATTTCTTTTAGCCAGAAATGAAAATGGTCATGGCAACATACAGGAAGTGACCTTTAAAGTGTCGAAAGAATGCATAATTTGCCATGTGGTATATTACAACTTCAGAATGTACTATAATAGGGAATAATTTTTCCATGTCAGAGTACATGGGTACAAAGTATGTAAACATGAATAATGACAATTAAAATGCACTATCACAAACACTGATGGCATACATATTGGGAGCGTCTTCTTTGTCATGCATGGTTACCAGGTTCAAAAAATTCATTTGCTCAGGATGCAAAAAAAAGTTAGATATCTAGAATTTTTCAAAACAAAAAATCTATAGGGAATTGAAAACCCAGACAAATCAGGCAAATCTGGCTCATCCAAAAAATCTAGATCCAGGCAGATTTGGTAAGTGTGGTGTTATGGATAATATTTCTTTCAAATCTGCCAAAACCTACATTTTTACCTATCTTGGTCTCCTTTATTTTCGAAAATCTTGTTGATGTGTTTTGCATGCCCCCCAATTATCATGCTAATTTCTTTATTCAAATGAGTTATAAATGTCTTAGAGTTCATTTACATTATTTCTTTTTGCTTATCTTCTGTTTTTTATAGCAAGAGAGAGATGATAGTGGGTATTCTCTGACACTAGACACGTTTCTTACAGTAAGGAAACTTCTACTACAGCTCGCCCTAGAAAACATTCCTTCTAGATATCTCTCTGAGATGTATACACATCTCTAAAACATACACAATATTCTAGAGTAGGCATATCCAGGTCTCAGTGCTATGAATCCATTAGAAATTTAATGATAAATTGAATGCATTATAAGCATAATGCACCCACTTGGAAATAAAACTAAGAAATAAGAAAGGGCTATCCTTGTCTAGTTTGAATTGTCCAAGGGATCGGGATGTAACACCACAAATGTTTTGCATAACCTTAATGAAGATTACAATTAAAAAAGCAGATTCCTAATTTCAGATATGGCTTATATGGCTGAAGAGAAGCAGAGGGAAATCTTTTAAATAGCAAACAAGAAAAAGGGAATATCAATCTTGGGCAACACAGAGGCATGCTGAAAAATGAATGTGTTATAGCATAATACTCCCACCTGGAAATGAAACTAAGAAATTAAAAAACACTATCCTCATCCAATTTGAGTTGCCCCAAGGATAGTACTATTTTGAGGGGTAGTGTTATTCTGAGGGATTGGAATGTCACATCCCAAAAGTTTTGCACGACCTTAATGAAGCCTAACTTTGTATGTTGCTCGTATGGCTGAGGAGACACAGGTAAAGCTTTAAATATCAAACAACATATGGGAACATCACTTTTGAGCAATACAAAGGGCCATGGAACTATTGAACCCATACTTCCAACTGTCAGAAAAGATATAATGATGCAGGAGCATCTGGGGTGTAAAACCAATCTTGCATCAACCAAAATTATTTTCTTTCATGTTTGTTTTGTTTTGCATATACCTACTAGTGTCATGGCCATCATGTTCTTATCACAAAGGTTAATTCATGAAGAAGAGGATCACTCATGCCACAGTTATCATGTCAGCACACAAAGTTCCAAATAGCATTTCTACTATACGATAACACATTTTGATCAAACGGAAGTCAAATTGATATCAGACATTTATCAAGTCATGTTATATCATGCCACATCATTCATAAGTGTTTTCTTATCGATTAATGCAATAGCACTTGTCAAATTCACTAAAAGGAGGCCTAATTCCACTGTGTGCCACCCATTTGAATCTTGCGCCAATTGATAACTTCATACATGAGATTACATTCCAGGGCAGTTAATGATTAGCACCACATTGAGTTCTAATGCTTACATCTTGCTGCACTCATTTTAAAGGGGATCATCTATACGTTTCCTTATGAAGATCAAGGTCAAATTATTCAAGACTGGACCCAAAGATTCCTACCATATGTGCATAGGGCAGTGTACCAAATTTCTGGTCAGCACCAAGAGTTCTCTTTTTGCTTTTGAAAGGTTTCCAAAAGCAGAAGATACATTTTCTAATTGCCCCTTATAAGAAGCTAGGCTTTTTTGTTTATAATCAAATTAGTGAGGCATAAAAATACCTGTTGGGTGAGTGGTTGAAGTTGAGATGGAGTCTGTGATCTTGACAGCCCTTGAACAGGCCTTTGCTGACCATGACTAAAAGCACCAATTGGTCTCATCTGAGAACCATGAGGATGAGAACCTACTGCATTCATTGATGGTATGCCTGGCAGCGTCTGACCTGAAGATGCCGGATGCTGGTATGGAGGAACCTGAACAGATCCTGGCTTCTGTCTTGCCTGTTAAAACCAGAAAGCCTTAAACTGTCAATGTTTATAAGCACAATATATAGGTCCATAAAACTATATTATTTAAAGGAAACAACTATAACTTCATTAAACCAACAGTAGCATAGTATGATGGTTAAGTTGTTGCAGTGTTGATCTTGCCATCAAGGTTCAAACCCCATTAGGGTGTTATTATTGAATGTTTATATTGGGGATGAGGTCCCCTGTTTGTAACCTCACCGGTTCATAGCTCTGAGTCAACCCCTCTAAAAAAATAAAAAATAAAAACTATAACTTCATTAAAATAGGGGTCATGGAGGGAAAATGGATACAAAACTAGTTGACTACAGAAACTTCAGCATCTATGATTCTAAAGTTTCAATGGAACAGCGATGAGCATTTCAATAAGATAAGTAAAAACAAAACTAATGTGCCCAAATGAAAGGATGAAGCAGATATGAAGGTCAGAGCTAAAACAGATTAAGATAGAAAAAAGCTAACAGATAAAGAATTGACAAGTTCTGTAGTCTATAGAAAACATCATTTTTGGTGCTCATCAACAAAATGCAAGCTCTTAAATATATGGCTCGTTCACAACCAGGTAAATGTACAAGCCTGCTCCATCTCGTCCAAGTAACATATGCAACAAGAAGAGATATACAACATTCAAATAAAAATTGCAGTCCTCAGCCAAATGTGTGCAACTCAGAGCATATTCGCAAAGGAATTAGATAATGCAATTCCAGAATTAAAATGGTGTAATCTGTTATCCTCCTGCTCAGTTCCACTTTGCTTGTGAGATTGGATATTGCTGGAAACAGAAATGGTAAAACCAATACAACGCTGTTTTGAGATTGAGAGCATTTGCGCAAATAAAAAGGCATAGGAATTCTAAAATTGAAAGGATGCAGAGATATTTTTCTCTTGCTCTAGCGAGCCAGAACTTTCCTTGTGACAGTGGGTATAAGTGAAAAGAGACAGCGAAATATAATACAACGAATTACCTGGTGAACTGCATACGGTGATTGCATATTGGAAGCTTGGTCCGTCTGTCCAGCAGGTATCATTGAAGAAGTAGCAGTACTTTGTGTTTGTCCCATCATGGTTCCCCTCGGCACACCGTAAGCATATGAGGATGTTCCCAGAGTCTGAGGCCTTTGCTGACTTCCCATGACTTGCATTGGAACACCCCCTCTTTGCTGGTGCATTGCAGATGATTGTGACAAGTGTGGGAAAGTTGTTGGATGCTGCCTGCTTCTGTTTGCAGCCACTCCAGGCCTTGATTGCCCTGGATGGAAACTGGGTGATGTGGACACAAAATGTTGATGCGTTTGCTGCGCTGAGGATACAGTGGGTGGTGATTGTTGTTGTTGATGTTGCCCCCCAACAACACCAACCCCAACAGCCCCTGTTGCTCCCAGTTGCACTGAATTCTGCTGTGGGTTTTGATGAGTAGAAGCCACAGTGGGTGTTGGGGCTCCAATTGTAGATGACACCCCTACTGTGGCTGGGGTCGGGGTCAGGGTCGGGGTCGGGGTCGGAGTTGTTGAGGAGGGCAAGGAAGCCGTTGAAGGAATATTTGTTGCCCCTTGCTGGGAAGACGAACCAGATTCCCCTTCCATTTTTATTATCCAGTATAAATATACTCAAATATTCCAATTTTCAACACCTAGAAAAACAAATAATCATATAAATTAGAAAACCAACTTCACATTTAAAAACCCCCAAAACATTATTTCATCAGATCGCCCTTCCAATTTTACAAAACCCAAAACCAGAAACCCAATACAAAGGTCTGAATTGAAACCCAAAACCAGAAACCCGATACAAAGGTCTGAATTGAAACCCAAAACCTAACCATTGAATAAAATAATTCACTTCATCACATTTTCAAAATAGAGAAGACGGAAAAAAAAAACCAAAACTAGAAAAAAACGTACCTGGGTGTTCCGGCAGCCCTACTTCATATCCCACTATTGAATTTTAGACCTCTCCGCTCATCCAAATGCAATAATTTAACACGAAAAGTGGTTGAGGGATGACGAAAAATTAAAAGACACCAAGTGTAACTAAACTGCACTATAGTATTAACTGATAAGAAGAAAACAATAACTTCCGCCCAACAGAATCTGTAATGGCAACTACTCTACATTTGACACTTCACTTTCTCTGCACCTATAAATTATAGAGCAATAGCGGTGCTAGTAGTTTTCTGGACTCCCTAATCTCAGTGCAACTTTCTTCGACTTCTTTAACCTGTATTCCCTAGAAGAGTGGAATCCTAAAATATTTTATGAAATGAATTTTTATGAGCGTTTTATAAGCAGAGGTCTCCTGAATTTTATAGTAGGAGAGTTCAAAATTTTATTGGGAAGTTAGGTGTCGATTTATTATGAAAAAAGTTTATCAAGCGTATTATAGTTTAAAGGGGGATGACGTGAAAAAAGTTTACGGGTGTCTTATAGTTTACAGGGGGCTATCTGATTCTAAGACTAAAAAAAAATGTTTTCTATATTCTCAATGTTTTTTATTTTTTTCAATTTTACTTTTATTAAAAATTGTCTAAATTTTGTATTAGTATTACTTATTGTAAGTCTACATAGAAGATATATTTTAAAATTAATGAATGAAATAAAAGTACTTAGTTGTAAGTTCAATGTCAAATAAATTGTAATAAATGTTATTATGTGATTTGTCTTTTTGTCAATCCCAAAAATCTATCAAACTAGCACTTGCACAAGGGGGTGCAATGGTTACATCGATAGAGATCTATATATAAGTAAGCATGGCATTGTAGTCTAGTTTGAAATATATACACTAATGATTATAAAAGCTACAAAATTTTGATAATGCATATGTGTTAAAAGCATCAAGTTTCCACAATCCATGATAATCAAGTGTCAATTTCTGGATTGAAACTATGTTAATTTTTTTCATCAACGTTTCGAATCATACTCCATGATCCATCATCAAGATGATCTGCAAACAATAAAGAGAGAGAGGGTGTGTGAAAGAACGGGTAGCAGACTTGAAGGTATAAAAAGGTGAGGACAGGGGAGAGCAAGAGGTCAAGGGGTCAAATTAGGCCAATAACATAAGATTAAAAGGTAAAGAAGAGAAATAAGAATCAAATCTCTTGATAATAGGGAATAAATAAATATAAAACCAATAAAACTAAAGAAACAATTGAACAACATAATTAAAAGACTAATCTAACTAACCAAGAGAAAAGAACCAAATAAACAATAAAAACTCAATCTAACTAATTAAAAAGGAACTAACTAGCTACAATACCTTAAAACATTATAAGTTTAACTAAATAAATCATAAAAAATAATAATAACCAAAAATTATACAAATAAATCAAACTACTTAAATTACCTAAAAACATTAAAAACTAACTAAAAATAAAATTTGAACAAAACCAAATACTTTCTAATTAAACAAAGAAATAAAAAGATAGTAAGAAACAAAAAGACACAAGAATAATAACAACTATATAATAGCATCAAAATATAAGCTATCTTATATACTATAAAAAGAAGATAGAGAAAAATTAAAATAGAGAAAGAATCAACAATAGAAGAAAGAAATAAAGAGGTATATGAATAAATCAATAACACATATATATTAAGAATTAAAAAATAAAAGTATAAAAGAAAAAATAAATAATAGAGAAAAATAAAAATGCAAGAACCTATATAGAAAAAAACTATTTAAGTAAAAGGAAGAACACCCTATGATCTATAAAAACAAAAAGGATACCCTTCAGAAAACTAAAATAAGAATAAAGAGACAAGGGAAGGAAAAGAAAGAATCCAATCTCCACAAAATAGGGGAAAAATTTAAAATTAAATAAGAAGAAAAACTCAATTGAATAAGAAAAAACTACAAACAAAAGAATAAGATAATAAATGAAAAATGAAAAATAAAAACTATATTAAATATTAAAAATAGAATAATTAAAACAAAAATTGAAAGAACAAAAAAAAATTACAAGAACCTAATAATCAAGATAAATAAAATTAAATAAGAAAGAAAAAAATAAATGCAAGCACTAGAAAAGAAACAAGCATAGGTAAGAACGAACAATAATAAAAATCAAGAACCACAAAAAATAAAATTCTAACCAATCCAAAAAGATACCTAAATAAATCAACAAGAACAACAAAGAGGTTCCTCATAAAATGCAACAAAAGAACAAAGAAAAGGTGAAAGGGAAAAGGGGGGGTTAAGACCTGAGGAAAGAAAAATAGGCAATAGATTGAGCAAGAGAGAAGAAACCACTAGAGAGAAAGAGAGAGAAACCAACCTCGAGGAAGGGAAGGAGTAGGACAAGAAGGGGGAGGGGACAAGAGGCTAAACAGATTGAGCAAGAGAGAAGAAACTAACTGAAGAGAGTGAGAGAGAGAGAGAGAATCCAAGCAAGGGAAAGGGAAGGAGTGGAACCAAGAGGAGGTGACAAAAGGCTACCGAAGAGAGGATACATTGGAGCAACCAAGAGGGTGAACTTGAACACAATTCAACAGGGATTTTCAAGAGAAGCCTAAATTCCAACCACCATCTCGGTTAAGCTTAGAGGGGTGATTATTGATTGCAATAGCTTCTTTCAACTTCCTCTTGAAGTAGTTATCTTCATTGAAAAGGATTTTGGTATCTTCTAAGGCAATGTGATGTTTGGTCTTGGACGAATGCTCAGCTAAGGCAAATTTTGAAACCCGTTCATGTCTAATGTCAGTGCCATGCTCTTTGATTCATGTGGAGACCGAACGACCAATTTCCCCAATGTAAGGGGTGCCACAAGAACACGACACTCTATAAACACTTGAGTTGAGGAAAGCATCCAAAGGGTTTACAAAGTGTGACTTAGTTGAGCATTTGTCCAAGACCAAACATCGCATTGCCTTAGAAGATACCAAAATCCTTTTCAATGAAGATAACTACTTCAAGAGGAAGTTGAAAGAAGCTATTGCAATCAATAATCACCCCTCTAACCTTAACCGAGATGGTGGTTGGAATTTAAGCTTCTCTTGGAAACCCCTGTTGAATTATGTTTAAGTGTAGCATTTTTGTTTTTATAGATAGTGTGTTCTTCCTTTTACTTAAATAGTTTTTTTCTATCTAAGTTCTTGCATTTTTATTTTTCTCTATTATTTATTATTTATTTTTTCTTTTATGCTTTTATTTTTTAATTCTTAATATATATGTGTTATTGATTTATTTATATACCTCTTTATTCCTTTCTTCTATTGTTGATTCTTTCTCTATTTTAATTTTCCTCTTCTTTTTATAGTATATAAGATAGCTTATATTTTGGTGCTATTATATAGTTGTTATTATTCTTGTGTCTTTTTGTTTCTTACTATCTTTTTATTCATTTTTTTAATTAGAAAGTATTTGGTTTTGTTCAAATTTTATTTTTAGTTAGTTTTTAATGTTTTTAGGTAATTTAATTAGTTTGATTTATTTGTATAGTTTTTGGTTATTTTTATTTTTTATGATTTATTTAGTTAAACTTATAATGTTTTAAGGTATTGTAGCTAGTTAGTTCTTTTTTAATTAGTTAGATTGAGTTTTTATTGTTTATTTGGTTCTTTTCTCTTAGTTAGTTAGATTAGTTTTTTAATTGTGTTGTTCAATTGTGTCTTTAGTTTTATTGGTTTTATATATGTTTATTCCTTATTATCAAGAGATTTGATTCTTATTTCGCTTCTTTACCTTTTAATCTTATGTTATTGACCTAATTTGACCTCTTGACCTCTTGCTCTCCCCTGTCCTCACCTTTTTATACCTTCAAGTCTGCTACCTATTCTTTCACACACTCTCTCTCTCTTTATTGCTTGCAGATCATCCTGACGATGGATCACAGAGTATAATTTGAAACATTGATGAAAAAAATTAACACAGTTTCAATCCAGAAATTGACACTTGAATGCATATGTGCTTATAGCAATTTGAATGATACTTTCATAACAACTATAATTATGACAAAAAAAATTATCCATGAATTCATTTGATTGTAATCAAAATGAGTCTTTATATGGCCATATCACATTCCATATTCTTATACATCTAGAATATTTGATTATCACTCCATTTAGATCATTACATAACATCAACACATACATTTGGAGCTATAATGCAGATGTTTCGTACTGATTATCCTTGCTTGCTTAATCATGTAGTTGAGGTAAGAAAAGGTTGATGCACATTTAATATTTTCTTTGACTTATACAATCAACGAAGAAGATAGCAGAGTTACATAATAAATGTATTGTTACTTTTCTATAAAAGGTACAAATTGTAGAAAAAATAAAAGTGGGTGTTAATGAGTAAGTATGGTATTATAGTCTAGTTTGAAATGTATACAATATTAATTGTAAGAAGTACAATTTTTTGGTAACATGTGCATGTGATTATAGAAAATTGAATTATACTTTCATAACAATTAAAATTATGGCAATTTTGTTGTCAACGAATCTATTTGATTGTAATCAAAATGACTCTTTATATGGCCATATCACATTCCATATTCTTATCTATCTAGAATATTTGATTATCACCCCATTTAGATTATTGCTTAACATCAACACATACACTTGGAGCTGTAAATCAGATGTTTTGTATTGATTAGCCTTGTCTGCCTGATCATAGTTAAGGTGAGAAAAGGTGGATGCACATTTAATATTTGCTTCTTTGACTTATACAATCAACGAAGAAGTTAACAAAGTTACATAATAAATGCATTGTTACTTTTATATAAAAGGTACGAATTGTAGCAAAAATGAAAGTGGGTGTTAATAAGTAAGCATAGTATTGTAGTCTAGTTTGAAATATATATAATATTGATTGTAAAATGTCAAAAAATTGGTAATGTATATGTGTTTATAGAAAATTAAATGATACTTTCATAACAATTACAATTATGGAAATTTTGTTGTCCATGAATCAATTTGGTTGTAATCAAAATGACTCTTTATATGGTCTTGCCCAAGTTTTTTGTGGATTCAAGGTGGCCATGAAATTTCAGTGATAAAGATTCACTTAGATACCCAAAATCATTGCTTGGCTTCTAAAAGTAAATCATACGAAAAGAACACATACTCAAAGGAGAATTGAAATCATTAATTAAATCAAATTATTCACACTCCACCAATCATCTTGGGTGTGTGTGTAGTGAGTTCATTTGATGTTGAAAGTGTTGAGAAACCATTATTCCATCATGATAAGCTACATAGTTATTCCAACTCCAAAAGTAACCTGGACATTGCCTTGCTGCCAATCAAGCATCTATAGCCTCGACGAGATTATCGTTGTTATTTCCATGAACATTATTTTATATGCAACCAAGCATCTATAGCCTCGATAGAATTATTCATATCTTCGTATAGGAAAAACATAGATATGATTCTCAGTTTCTTTTCTTATCTTTTCATTGGTTTCCTTTTTTATTTTCTCTTTTGACTTATAAGCATTGAAGCTTATTATGGGTTTGGGAATTATAGTGGTCACTGAAGTGAAATTTTAGATTTTTCACTTACCATAATTTCCCAATGGCAACTATAAAAACTTCAAGAAGATCTAAATATGGTGTGTAAATTATGACAATTAATTCATGCTCATGAAATGATGCAAGTAATGATTTTCTTTCGATTCAAGAAGAGTTTGATCTACATGATTCGACCAAAAGGAGACAACCTAAATTATGAATTACCTCATAAATATTTATCACAAAAATAAACTTGAGCATTCAAGAAAAATGTCGTTTGATTGTTCTTTGAACAAATTCCCAATCACAAAACAAAGAACCATCCCCTCCCAAAACAAATTAAATTGTGAAGATTTTATCATCGATGATTCCATGTGCTTGTATTACAAATGTCCTTGCATGAAATTTTTTGGTTGCTCTTGTACTTTTTACTTGCACAATCAATGAAGAAGTTGGCAAAGTTACATAATAAATGCATTATTATTTTTATATAAAAGGTACAAATTATAGGAAAAATGAAAGTGGGTTTGAAGGAGAGCAATTGGTAGCATGTTTAATGCACTTGTTGTGGATATATACGAATATAAAGTAGCCACTTGTTAAACATAATGTTGTAAGGAAATTAGTTTTGTATTTATTTTTAGAAAGTGTATAATATAAAGACGGTAAGGAAATATGAGAAAAATAAAGTTTATTTATTGAAGGGTGTGATTAATTATGTGTACCTATACTCATCATAAAGAGAGAATTTGTAGTCACAACTCTTCCTTTTTCTTGATAATTGTGTATGGATTATTTTCCATTCTTGAATATAGATCGGATGAGAATGGTGGTTCTATCTGAAGGACCTATATTGATTTAACTCTAGATATAGCAGAAAAAGTTAAGCCTTGTCTTTCTATTTTACCTATATCAATTGTTGCTCTGTTCAACATCAGTCCTTGAGATTTATGTGTGGTAATTTATCATGTCATGGATAGTGGTATTTTTCTATGATTACCTACAAATTTTGGTTTCATAGGTATCTTTTTTGGGGAATTTTGGCTCCAAGGTGGGCTATTGTATGTATCAAATTGTACTACTACATACAAAGGTAAATTTGATGGTTTAGAGCCAACTTCATAAATAATATCTAGTACCTCTCCAAGAGACCCATTGACAAGTCGACCTGTTTGAATCCATTGATTTGTAGTTAACATGATGCACTGGCCTCTACACAGTAAGAGCTCTTATGGAAGTTGGTCAACATCATTTTTCATGTTTGAGTTTGTGTTTGTTTTTATCACAATGCTAAGTGTAATAGGAAGATTTAGTTGCCTACAAGGATTCTAACTTTCACCTGGGTTGCAAATGTTATTTAAAATTTTGGGTTTGTCATTGAAAGGATAATATGATATTCCAAATTATCTTTATTTTAGTTTGAGTAAGATTTAATATTTTTTTGATGAAATCTTCTTCTTTAATCTGAAATGCAAGCAATAAAAAATAAAGTTGACGAGGAAGTTAGTTATGAGGAGTGAGTAGAGAGTTCAAATTTTGAGTGACAAAGTTCCATTTCCCATTACTTTTTTGTATATAGAAAATTAAATGAGAATTTGACAAATTATTCTAGGAGTTTCTTAAATAAATTTTTAAATTAAAAAAATATTTCTATTGGTTTATTAGGGAAAAGGATGGAACATAGTAGTTCAATCAAAGTGAATTTCTAAGACATGAATAGAAATCTCAACAAAACTCAAAGCTCAGACATAATATTGTTCACATGCTTTAATTTTAAAAAATTCAAATGCATCTCTATATTGTTTGAGTTAAATTTTCATAGCTTTGAGTTATTTACATAGATCTAAGAAATACAAATTTTTATAATGCTAAACATGATGAGGAAGAGACACAAACTGATCTATCTCTAGGCATATTTGATGCCTTATAAGATTCAAATATACTTAGTTTGCATTCAATATAGAAAACCTCTACACTTCAAGACTATTTTCTTTTGTTTCTAGCTACAAGCCCTTTGCTTCATACTTGTCTCTCGTATGCCCAATCTATTACATAAGTTAGTTAACATCAAGGTTTATAAGCATTTATGGACTAGAATTTTGAGTACAAGTTGTTCCTATTACTTGCACAAATTGTTTCAACGTGTTGGAATTCTCATTCTTATAGATAGACACAAATATTGCACAACTAGAGAATTTTTTAGTTGAAGGTTTACTTCTATTGTAGAAGCAAAGATAAAATGACATTTTATCATTTTTCTAATGAAGGATCATCACATAGTCTTGACAATCCATTTCTTAATTTTTGGTGGAGGTGATACAAATGTTTGAAGGATTGATGTATCAAAATACTTTAATGTTTAGTAGTGGCTATAACAATTTATTTGTTTTTAAGTAAATTATTTTGTATATTGTAATCCTGGTCTGAAAGGTTTTTGCATGTCCCAAAACCTCAAATAACAAATCTTTCCTTTTAAAACACAAAGATGTATTTGGTTTCAAATTACAAGTTAAATAATCGAAGTTTATATAATGCTCAAGAAATACCAAATTTCATATGCAAACTTTTAAAAAATCTAAGAAAGTTTCCAAGCACACGAACAAAATTTAACTTTTCACAATTTCACATAGTTCACAGAGGCTTTAAACAACAAACAGATTTCTCAGACCACTGAAGAACATAATTCTTAAATATTTTACATGAGGATATAATGTGTTACAAACTATTAGTTAATTTAACACAACTTGTGTATTACAAATGATGATTTTGAAGGATCCCATGGTAAAAATTTACCAAGTATAAGGAAAATCTTAGCATTCTACGATTTGGATATTAGAATGGAAACTTGTTTAAAATTGTAACTAAGAAATAAGGAAACATATAAAGACCCAGATTAACAATTCTTCTCTTATGGCAATAGTTTAACAATCTTATGTTCTGGGAAACATTTCTAACTGAACCTATCTTTGCTCTGCCCTATACTCTATACTTAAGTAGGACCAGTGTTGAAATATGTAGAGAAGTTTAACCTTATTGCTTTCATGAGACCTTCAAGAAAAATACTAACAGCAATGTCTCAACCATAGAGAAGGTCCACACTTTAGGACATGTTTTCTTATGAAGGATTATACAATTTTTGATAAAAAAAATTCCTAGACATTGCAATATTTGCCTATTTGAAAACTTATAACATGTAGTTCAATAATTCACAACTTCAAGAAATAACCTAAAAATTGCATAAAGAAAAGGCTCGTTAGATCAAGGATAAATTTGTTCATAGGATGAGACTCTATCTTAAATTATTCGAGATAGTAATCCCCTATTTACAATTATAGGTAGTAAATTTGTTTCACAAATGACGAAATCCCAAAATTGAGCACTACAGGTTGGTCATAGCATAATAGTTCTCGTTTGTGCAAAACCTCAAATTCTGAATAAGGTGGAATTTATTTTATAAAAAAATTATCCCTATCAATTCACATAAGAAAATACTTGCTTGTTGTTCTCAAAACTTGAAATTCATTGATAAACTAATTGTGGTGCAAATAAAAACTGAAATTTCAAGGCTATGGAAAAAAACATACACAATCTTTTATGTACAACTCCTGTGCTAGGGAACAAAATAAAGATATAAAGAAAATATCATTGGTAGAAGATAGATTCATCAGAAGCCCTTAAAATAATCAGAATTAACATAGGTTGATATTTGTCTTCTTCAATATGTTGTTTGTTGCAAGTTGTTTATAGTGTGCTACTCAGCCCTACAATTTGTACCATATTTCATTATCATTTATTCTAATAAAAATATGGCATTAATATAAAACCATAATGATTCCTACAACATAGCATATAAAACAATAAAACATGTTGAAAATTTGATATTACTATGCAAAAAAGAATAATTAATAGAAATTTGGATATTACTAGTTCTGGTTATTTTACAAGAATTATAGTATTTAGAAATTTAATATCAAAGAATATTAGCAATTAGATCTACTTTGTGAAAAGAAATACCAAATTGTACAAGATGAATTATGTGGTGTCCAAGAGTTCTTTTGTAGGGTAATTACTGAATGCAAGTATATTTATTCTTCAATTCAACTATATTTATAAAAAATTATTTGATTTTAAAATAGTTGTTTTAAAACATAAAGCAATGCAAGTAGAAAATAAAGTTGTCATCAAGTTAAGATTTAAAACATATTATCATATTTTAGATGTAAGACCCCTCCGTTTCGTTCTTTTAATCGAACAGTGTTCTGTTTGGTTATGTCTTATTTTATGTTGGTACTTTGACTTAGAACTCAGTTGCTATTTGATCGCTATTTGTAAAGCGATGTGAATGTGATATTTTGATGTGATGGTACTTTATTCAGATGTTATTATTATGGCATGCTTCAGATTAGCATTGTGAACATTTGCATTAATGATGTTTTAAGTTTTGATTACATTAATGATGTTAGATATGTCAGTTAGTAATATTGTATTGGTGAAGGGGATGAATTGCACCACTCGCTTGCGAGCGCCCTACAATTCCATGATTTCCTCTTCACGGTGTGTTTTAATTATGACATGTTTATGAATGTGGATTATACTCTTTGTTCGCAGGTTGATAGGTACAGGACATCGACTCCACCTGGTTTAATAGGTTTGAGCGTGTCTAATGCCCAAGGGTATTCGATTGGGAGATAGTAGCTAGGTTTTTCGTGCCAAGTCGTCACCCTAGTCACAGTGTGTTGTCGGGTCTTAGTCGGGTTGTGTTGCTTTGAATATTGCTCCTTTTCTTGGATTATTTAACCACTTGTTATAAAGGAAAATAAATGCTTCTGTAGTTAAATTGGGAATTAAAATTAATCTGGTTATTATGTTGGAAGGTGTTATTTAATTCATTAATTAATTTAATTTAATTAAAAAAATAATTTAATCTTGGATTAGATTCATTTTATTGAATTAATTAAATTAAGTTACTTGTTAGAACTGATAAATATTTTAATTGAAAATTGAAATTAAATTTGGAAATTGAAAAATGGTTTCAAATTGTTTTTTTTTTTAAGTTTTCAATGCAAAAATGGAAAATAGAGATATTTTGAGATATTTGTTGTTTTGTTTTGGAAAATTGATTATAGTTGTTGCATGGATATTTTGGAAACTTTTGGGATTATTATCTGGTTATTTTGAATGAGTTTTTTTCAACAAGTTAAAAAAAAGTGAAAATGGAGGAGAGGAGGAAATTTTTGCATTTTTTGTGGGTTTTGGATTGAAGTTGTGAAAATTTGTGGAGCTGAAGTTGGAAGCTGAGCACTATCAGGATCTCCTCACAAACTCTTGAAAAGAAAAAAAAAAACTAGGTTCATGCTTTTAAATTTAGCTGTTTTGGAAATATAATTATATTTGTTTTGTTGTTGAATATCATATCTGGAAAACTCAAGATCTGATCTATAATGGAAACCCATGTTAAATTTGGTTTCAAAACTGTGAAAACCTCTGTTGGAAAATGAAATTCTTCAAAAAGAAATGGTGTTTTTTGGCTGTAAATGTTCATTTTATTCATTACTTGCTCAATTAATTTTGTATATTTCTTGGGAGATATTTTAATATACATATATATGTATATATATATACATACTTATATATATATTATTTATGTTTCATGGGGCTATGTTGTTAAAAAAATAAAAATCGAAAAAGCCATGGGTGATTTTTGGATTTTTATAAAATCCACAGGTTTTAAAAAATGAAAAAGAATAATTAAAAAAAAAAAAAAAAGAAAATGAAATTTTTGGAGGAAGCGCTCAACCCCCCATGAGGATGGGGAGAGTCGTGCCCACAACCCCCCCCCATCATGGGACACAACCACCCCCTTGTGGTGGTGTTGTGGTGTCCGCGACTCAACCTTGGGTTGCTATGCGGCCCAAGGTCTCAACCTTGCCTCTTTTAAAAATATATATATAATAATAAAATAAAAGATATTTATTTTATTATATAATATAGTATTAATTTTATATTATTATATTAATTATTAATATATATTATATTAATTATAATATGTATTAAATAATTAATGTTATATTATATAATAATATCATGTTGTATAATTTGGTATTTTGGAAAATGGTAGAAAATAATTTGGTATTTTGGAAAATGATAGAAAATATATTTTGATATTATTGTTAAAATATATCAATTGTATGGGTATATACATTTCAAGTGTATATTAAATATTTCATCTTATTTTATTTTGCTGCATACAATTTAATACTATTGGAGATTTAAAAGAAATGATTTGTATGCATAGTTTATTTTGATAGAGAAAGGGGTATGTTAAATAAATTGAAGAAATTATATGTTATCAGTTTGGAAATTGGGGAGATTTACTTACATGTATTTATGTTGATTTTAAAAGTATTCAAAGGACTTGATTCAATTGTTGAGTTAGTATTTTTCCCTTCTCTACAATTGATGAGACAATTGATTATATTAATCAATTATTTTGTTAAGGCAATTAGTATCCTTGTTGTGAAATCATTTTGAGGATAAATGGATTTAGAATATCCAAAGGTAGTTTCTTTTAATTGCCTTTAGTGAACATTTCCTTCGTGTTCTTGTTTGGGAAGTAGGGTAATGTGTCGTTAAAATGTAAGTCTTCTAGAGGACTGTAGAGGTTGGGGGTTGTCGTTTTGTGATGTCAACTGTTGGCTAACTCTCATGGGTAGTGCATGAAGTTATGTCATTGTTATTACCCGGTTTCTACAAACAGGGATGTTTTGTGCCTCCTGTGAAAGGAGTGGATTATGTGATTTGTTCCTCCTTGTAAGGAGTGGTTTTGTTATTGTTATTACCTCTAGAGTTTGGAGAGGGTTTTATCTTATTTCGTCTCCTGTGAAAGGAGTGGTCGTGATATCTTGTTTGTTTGCACTTTGGCACCCTTGATGTTTGGTTTTGTTGGTATGTTCTCAAGTAGAAGAGTGGCTTTCGTTTGGGGCCAGAGCCCAAAAGAGGTAAAATTGGGTAACCTTCGAAAGTAGTTTAATCAAGTGATAACTAAAACAATACTTAGAAGATTAGGTGGTACTTCTCACTAATCAAGATAATTATGCCTCACTCATGGACCCAAGTGCTCGGTTAGGCTTGGGATGGGTGGGAAGGCCTAGAACGGTAAGGTCATCTATCTTGTATGTATGAAAGGTATTTGATCCCGCATTAGTAAGTATGAGGGTCGAGGATCGGTAAAGGCCACCGAGATAACCCATTATGGGGGTCAGAGCCTATGAAGATTCGTAGTGGGTAACTCATGACGACCTGTGTGATGACACTCTATCTAGGACAACAGTTGGTACTTGTTTATTGTGGGTATGGTTTCCGTAACATACCTGATGTGACCATAGTTGGTATTTGAATTTTGTGTGTATGGTTCTCGTAACATACTTGACCTGCTTTATATCTAGAAGCAAGGTGACCATGTTAGAGTTGTACTTGTGTGGTACTAGAGTTGTACTTGAGTTGTATTCGTGATATACTTGTGTTGTACTTGTGTGGTACATGTGATTGGTTGTTTCAGTTTGGTTCAGTTTTGTGTTAGCCTATGTCTAGAGGTAGATGGTCTTGGCTAGGATTCCTTGTTACTATCTCCTAGCATGGGGGGTGGGCCTTTGGGTTCCACTTGGTTGGGTGGCATGCACCTTAATCCATTGGGTTCTTCCTTCATGTTCGTGTGGACGAGATTTCCAGTTGGAGAGCTCATGGGATTCAGTTTCAGTTCATGCTTTATTTCATTTCAGTTGTTCTTGTGATTTATTACCCCTCATTTGTTATTGAGGTGGAAAGTTGTAACTATAACCTTATTTATTGGATTTGCCTCATTCGGGGAATGAGAGGTGTAATCTCATTATTAAATTATTGTTATTGGTAACCTATGGTATCTCTTACCTTTGTGTTGATGTAATTTATCTTGTATGGAATGTATGTGTTCTTATCATCTTAAGTAGATAAATGTTATGGATTCATTTATGATTGTTGTGGGTTAAGAGGTAATCTCAGTCTTGTAACCTTAGAGGTTGTTTGCAATGGGTAGTGAACTTGCATGTTCATTATACTTAAACAAAAAAATAAAAATTAGTACGTTTGTTTAGTTAATTGCAACTTCCTCTAGGGTTGTGTGGCGGGGCGTTACACATGGTATTAGAGCCAGGTTCATACATTGGGTTCTCTGGGAACATTTGAGCCCACTAGGCTGTCCCTGTGAATCTGTTAGTGGAATTTCTAAGCGACCATGTGTTCATGGCTTTTACTTTAGCATGATGTACTATGTGGAAAGAGTAGCATGAACAAAAAAAAAACCTGATAAAAGGTTTGGTGGGGAAGTTTTGATACGTATCCCATGGGTTATGGAATTGGATGTTCCTATGGGATTATGTATATAGTTGTACCCCTGTAAATGTAAGAAACCAGTAATTGTATCTTGTTTGAGAGTTGTGGATGTACTCTGGGTCATGTGGATTGCGTGCTCATTCCACACCACATGAGGGCTATTATTGTTCTAGTCGGATGTTGTTTCCTCCTTCCTCGTTTGGTGGCTAGTAACTAGTCACACAGTGTTGTATAGTGCAAATTTAAAGATTGTGAACTTTCTTTTGGTTATTGATGATTTTTCAGTTGATTGTGAGGACCGACACTAGGTTATATTTGATTGTGAAGGTTTAGCCACAACTTGTGATCTTATTTTCTTATAACCCTAGTGGTTATATATTTGATTCAGTGTTGAAATTACGCGTATTTATTTCTTTATTGTTGAAATGAAACTTTAATTTTCTCTTCTTTATGAACTTGTTGGCTAAGCTAGTTATCTTTGTTGTTTTCAATGCCGTCTATGTGTTGTATTGTGATTCCTCTCCAAGGACATATGAGACGGACTTGGTGAGTGTGTACGAGGAAGTAGACGCAGGAAACATTGAGGATGGGGGTATGTGAGGTGGTTATGCAGCTAGGACCCACTACTCACCCATGTGTGATGACTATCTCTTGGAGGTTGATCACCTTATACAACAAGAGACAGGTCATTGTGGTCTAGTTTGGATGGTCTCACTCTATGTATGACCTAACACCATCCAGTCACTGGTATGATGTTAGATGTAATTGTGTTGGATTTTGGGTTCTTGGTTCATGGATTCTTCTATCATGGATTGGTATGCCGCTTTGTCGGTGATGTGTACTGGTACGTATGTGTATTATGTGTGATAATCCTTGGTTATGTGTTTTGGAGACTTGGTTGGAGGTTTCTTCACCATGTTGTGCTGGTTGGATTAATAGTCTACTTGGCTGAGTTGTATACGACACGGGTTGCTGTTGTTTATGTGTTGAGGTACGGAGTGGTTCAGTTTGGAACCCTTGGTTATGTGAGATTGTATGCAGTTTGCACTAGGGGTAGTTGCAAGCTTCCAGGAGTAAGCTTGACCCTAGGGGGGGAGGATGTAAGACCCCTCCATTTCGCTCTTTTAATCGAACAATGTTCTGTTTGGTTATGTCTTATTTTATGTTGGTACTTTGACTTAGAACTCAGTTGCTATTTGTAAAGCAATGTGAATGTGATATTTTGATGTGATGGTACTTTATTCAAATGTTATTATTATGGCATGCTTTAGATTAGCATTGTGAACATTTGCATTAATGATGTTTTAAGTTTTGATTACATTAATAATGTTAGATACGTTAGTTAGTAATACTGTATTGGTGAAGGGGATGGATTGCACCACTCGCTTGCGAGCGCCCTGCGATTCTGTGATTTCCTCTTCACGGTGTGTTTTAATTGAGACATGTTTATGTATGTGGATTATACTCTTTGTTCGCAGGTTGACAGGTACATGACATCGACTCCACCTGGTTTCATAGGTTTGAGTATGTCGAATGCCCAACGGTATTCAATTGGGAGATAGCAGCTAGGTTTTTCGTGCCAAGTCATCACCCTCGTCACAATGTGTCGTCAGGTCTTAGTCGGGTTGTGTTGCTTTGAATATTGCTCCTTCTCTTGGATTATTTAACCACTTGTTATAAAGAAAAATAAATGCTTTGTAGTTAAATTGGGAATTAAAATTAATCTGGTTATTATGTTGGAAGGTGTTATTTAATTAATTAAGTAATTTAATTTAATTAAAAAAAAAATTAATCTTGGATTAGATTCATTTTATTGAATTAATTAAATTAAGTAAATTGAATTAAGTTACTTGTTAGAACTGATAAATATTTTAATTGAAAATTGAAATTAAATTTGGAAATTGAAAAATGGTTTCAAATTGTTTTGTTTTTAAAGTTTTCAATGGAAAAATGGAAAATAGAGATATTTTGAAATATTTGTTGTTTTGTTTTGGAAAATTGATTATGGTTGTTGCATGGATATTTTGGAAAATTTTGGGATTATTATCTGGTTATTTTGAATGAGTTTTTTTCGACAAGTTAAAAAAAAGTGAAAATGGAGGAGAGGAGGAAATTTTTGCATTTTTTGTGGGTTTTGGATTGAAGTTGTGAAAATTTGTGGAGCTGAAGTTGGAAGCTGAGCACTATTAGGATCTCCTCACAAACTCTTGAAAAGAAAAAAAAAAAAAACTAGGTTCATGCTTTTAAATTTAGTTGTTTTGGAAATATAATTATATTTGTTTTGTTGTTGAATATCATATCTGGAAAACTCAAGATCTGATCTATAATGGAAACCCATGTTAAATTTGGTTTCAAAACTGTGAAAACCTCTGTTGGAAAATGAAATTCTTCAAAAAGAAATGGTGTTTTTTGGCTGTAAATGTTCATTTTATTCATTACTTGCTTAATTAATTTTGTATATTTCTTGGGAGATATTTAAATATACATATATATGTATATATATACAAGTGATATATATACATACTTTTATATATATATATATATATATATATATATATATATATATATATATATATATATATATATATAATTTATGTTTCATGGGCTATGCTGCTAAAAATATAAATCAAAAATCATTTTTATAAAATCCAAGTTTTAAAAAATTAAAAAAAACAAGCAAAAAAAGAAAATGAAATTTGTTTGGAGGGAAGCGCTGGGGGCTCACCCCCACCGTGCCCCCCATGGGAGGCGTTTGGGGAGAGCCGTACCCAGTGTAGCCCCCCCACCCGTCGCGGACTACGCAACGACCACCCCTAATGGTGGTCGGTTGTACTTTGCACAGTTGCGCCACCATTAGTGGTGGACAGTTGCGCACAACCACCGCCCTCCGCCGCCTGTGTAAACTGCCAGCGCCGCCACCTGTGAAACCCACGATCGACACCCAACAAAACCTCTGCCTCTTGCTTTGCACGTGGCCCGAGGTCCGTGGCTCAACCCTAAGGGTTGGCACGCGGCCCGACGTCAATCAACCTTGCCTCTTTTAAAAATATATATATAATAATAAAATAAAAGATATTTATTTTATTATATAATATAGTATTAATTTTATATTATTATATTAATTATTAATATATATTATATTAATTATAATATGTATTAAATAATTAATGTTATATTATATAATAATATCATGTTGTATAATTTGGTATTTTGGAAAATGGTAGAAAATAATTTGGTATTTTGGAAAATGATAGAAAATATATTTTGATATTATTGTTAAAATATATCAATTGTATGGGTATATACATTTCAAGTGTATATTAAATATTTCATCTTATTTTATTTTGCTGCATACAATTTAATACTATTGGAGATTTAAAAGAAATGATTTGTATGCATAGTTTATTTTGATAGAGAAAGGGGTATGTTAAATAAATTGAAGAAATTATATGTTATCAGTTTGGAAATTGGGGAGATTTACTTACATGTATTTATGTTGATTTTAAAAGTATTCAAAGGACTTGATTCAATTGTTGAGTTAGTATTTTTCCCTTCTCTACAATTGATGAGACAATTGATTATATTAATCAATTATTTTGTTAAGGCAATTAGTATCCTTGTTGTGAAATCATTTTGAGGATAAATGGATTTAGAATATCCAAAGGTAGTTTCTTTTAATTGCCTTTAGTGAACATTTCCTTCGTGTTCTTGTTTGGGAAGTAGGGTAATGTGTCGTTAAAATGTAAGTCTTCTAGAGGACTGTAGAGGTTGGGGGTTGTCGTTTTGTGATGTCAACTGTTGGCTAACTCTCATGGGTAGTGCATGAAGTTATGTCATTGTTATTACCCGGTTTCTACAAACAGGGATGTTTTGTGCCTCCTGTGAAAGGAGTGGATTATGTGATTTGTTCCTCCTTGTAAGGAGTGGTTTTGTTATTGTTATTACCTCTAGAGTTTGGAGAGGGTTTTATCTTATTTCGTCTCCTGTGAAAGGAGTGGTCGTGATATCTTGTTTGTTTGCACTTTGGCACCCTTGATGTTTGGTTTTGTTGGTATGTTGTCAAGTAGAAGAGTGGCTTCCGTTTGGGGTCAGAGCTCGAAAGAGGTAAAATTGGGTAACCTTCGAAAGTAGTTTAATCAAGTGATAACTAAAACAATACTTAGAAGATTAGGTGGTACTTCTCACTAATCAAGATAATTATGCCTCACTCATGGACCCAAGTGCTTGGTTAGGCTTGGGATGGGTGGGAAGGCCTGGAACGACAAGGTCATCTATCTTGTCTGTACGAAAGGTATTTGATCCCGCATTAGTAAGTATGAGGGCCAAGGATCGGTAGAGGCCACCAGGATAACCCATTATGGGGGTCAGAGCCTATGAAGATCCGCAGTGGGTAACTCATGACGAACTATGTGATGACACTCTATCTAGGACAATATTTGGTACTTGTTTATTGTGGGTATGGTTTCCGTAACATACCTGATGTGACCATAGTTGGTATTTGAATTTTGTGTGTATGGTTCTCGTAACATACTTGACCTACTTTATACCTAGAACCGAGGTGACCATGTTAGAGTTGTACTCGTGTGGTACTAGAATTGTACTTGAGTTGTACTCGTGTTGTACTTGTGTGGTACATGTGATTGGTTGTTTCAGTTTGGTTCAGTTTTGTGTTAGCCTATGTCTAGAGGTAGATGGTCTTGGCTAGGATTCCTTGTTACTATCTCCTAGCACGGGGGGTGGGCCTTTGGGTTCCACTTGGTTGGGTGGCGTTCACCTTAATCCATTGGGTTCTTCCTTCATGTTTGTGTGGACGATATTTCTAGTTGGAGAGCTCATGGGATTCAGTTTCAGTTCATGCTTTATTTCATTTCAGTTGTTCTTGTGATTTATTACCCCTCATTTGTTGTTGAGGTGGAAAGTTGTAACTATAACCTTATTTATTTGATTTGCCTCATTCGGGGAATGAGAGGTGTAATCTCATTATTAAATTATTGTTATTGGTAACCTATGGTATCTCTTACCTTTGTGCTGATGTAATTTATCTTGTATGGAATGTATGTGTTCTTATCATCTTAAGTAGATAAATGTTATGGATTCATTTATGATTGTTGTGGGTTAAGAGGTAATCTCAGTCTCGTAACCTTAGAGGTTGTTTGCAATGGGTAGTGAACTTGCATGTTCATTATACTTTTTTTTTTTTAAAAGTACGTTTGTTTAGTTAATTGCAACTTCCTCTAGGGTTGTGTGGCGGGGCATTACACAAATTAATATTTAAACATATTTTCTGATTTTAAAATATTTGAACGAAGATTTAAAACTTAAAGCAATGCAAGTGGAAAAAGAAAGGTATCATCACGTTAAGATTTAGAACATATTAGCTCATTTTAAAATATTTGAATTAAGATTTAAATATGTTATCTGATTTAAAAATATTTAAATTAAGATTTAAAACATAAAGCAATGCAAGTGGAAAAAGAAATTTTCCTTCCAATTGACAAATGAATATTTTTATTTATTTTTATCATTTAACAACAGATGAAGCCAACTATTTACCATTTAATGGTAGATGAAAGTTATTTACTGATGACTCAAGAGTGGTTTGAAAAATTATAACATGTAGTTCAATAATCCACAACTTCAAGAAAGAGCCTAAAAATTGCATAAAGAAAAGGCTCGTTAGATCAAGGGTAAATCCGTTCATAGTATGAGACTCTATCTTAAAATTTCCAAGACAATAATCCCCTATTTACAATTATAGACAATAAATTTGTTTCACAAATGACAAAATCCCATAATTGAGCACTACAGGTTGGTCATAGCATAATAACCCGTTTGTGCTAAACCTCAAGTTCTGAATAAGGTGGAATTTATTTTATAAAAAATTATCCCTATCAACTCACATAAGAAAAAATTTGCTTGTTATTATCAAAACTTGAAATTCATCGATAAACTAATTATGGTGTAGATAAAAATCAGAATTTCAAGCCTATGGAAAAAAACATACAAAATATTTTATGTACAACTCTTGTGCTAGTGAATAGAAGAAAGATATAAAAAAAATAGCATTGGTAGAAGATAGATTCATCAAAATCCCTTAAAATAATTGGAATTAACATAGATTGATATTCATCTTCTTCAATATGTTGTTCGTTGCAAGCTCTTTTTAGTGTGCTACTTGGCCCTACAATTTGTACCATATTTCATTATTGTTTATTCTAATGAAGATATACCATTAATATAAAACCACAATGATTCTTACAACACATAATATAAAACAATAGAATAGGTTGAAATCTTGATATTACTATGCAAAAAAAGAATATTTAATAGAAATTTTGATATTACTAATTGTTTATTTTGAAAGAATTGCAGTAAAGAAATTTAATACCAAAGAATATTATAAATTAGATCTACTTTGTGAAAAGAATTGATATTACTATGCAAGATTTGCAGTAAAGAAATTTAATACCAAAGAATATTAGCAATTAGATCTACTTTGTGAAAAGAAATACCAGATTGCATAAGATTCAAATTTTGTAGTGTCCAAGAGTTCTTTTGTATATTAATTACTGAATTCAAGTATATTTCTTCTTCAATTCAACTATACTTATAGGAAATTATTTGATTTTGAAATAGTTGCATGAAGATTTAAAACATAAAGCAATGCAAGTGGAAAAAGAATTTGTCATCAAGTTAAGATTTAAACCATATTATCAAATTTTAAAATATTTTAATTAAGATTTAAACATATTATCTGATTTTTAAATATTTGAATTAAGATTTTAAACTTAAAGCAATGCAAGTCGAAAAAAAAGTTGTCATCAAGTTAAGATTTGAAACATATTAGCTGATTTTAAAATATTTAAATTAAGATTTAAATATATTATCTAATTTTAAAATATTTGAATTAAGATTTAAAACATAAAACAATGCAAGTGGAAAATAAAGTTTCCATCCAATTGGTAAATGAATATTTATTTATCTTTTACCATTTAACAATAGATGAAGCCAACTATTTACCATTTAACGACAGATGAAAGTTATTTTTTGATTACTCAAGAGTGGTTTACAGGTGTTAGACTTGTTTCAAGCTCAAATCTCACACTATATGTAGCCTATCAGCTAATTAAATTGACAATAATTGCTTAACATATTTATGGATTTGATTGTGTGATTGTGTGATTAATATAGCACTAATTAATCAATTAGTACTATATTAATCAATTAACTTTCTATTTTTTTATTATAAAGTTTTATATATTTTTTTATTATTCTAATTTCAAATTAGTATTTCCTAACTAATTAATTGGCACTATATTTTTCTAGTTTACTTATTATTTCTCAATATATCTTGAATATTTTTTTTGTTTTATCTTATTATTCTTATTGATTATTTCTTTTATATTCCATTTTTTACTTACATCCTTTAGTTTGTTAAATTATTTAATACTAATTCTTGAATTGATTTTTGTTCTCCTTTTTCTTTTTAAACTAGTATGTATCATTTGGTTTCTTCTTTCTTATTCTCATTATTTTATTAATGCCTTGATTCTTGTGTCAATCATTTTCTCTCCTCCTTCTTTCAAACTTTTTTATGTCTTGTTGAGTCTGCAACTACTCATTTTTTTAACTTCTTATGTTCTCTTCTTCATCCTGATGATGGATCATTGAGTGTGATCCGAAACATTTCTTTGATGCAAAAATAATCACACGATCAAATCCAGAAATTTGTTTTAAGCAACTATCAATATGGATTGTGAAAACTTATTATTAAAATTTGATAATAGCTCATTTTGGATCACTTTCATGAACATAAAATGATCTCCTTACCCATAAATTTAACTTATTTTATAGCAATGATCTATGTTTTTGGATTTGACCTAGTTATCTTTGTACTTCTAATTTATGCTCACCATGATATCTTGACCTATGATAAATTCTTTGTGATGTTGATGAACACCTTTGGGAGATTGTTAAGCAAGGATCTTCTCTTTATATTAAACCCTTAAATCTAATATGATAGTTTTTGAACAATGCTCAAAGACATGTGTATTAATCATTTAATATGCTTAGGATGTTGATGTCATGTTGATGCAAATGCAAATATTTTGATGTCATAAGATTATTCCTTGATGTTTCTTGATCCAAAAGGTAGAGGCTCATAATAAATTATGGCTTGTCCTTTTATAAAAAATCTAGCATAATATTTTTCATGCTTAAGTTAGCTCATAGGAGCTAATTGGAAAGAGGTCAACTTGGGTTCATGATTAAATTCAAAATTAGAAATTTTAGGGTTGAGTCCACATTGTAGAAATAACTCAAAGTAATGAATAGATAAAATTGTAGATATGTATTGGACCCTAGGGATGTAAAAACGTGACTTGTGTTATCTTGCCAACTTTTAAATAAAAAACATGTAATTTTGCATACTAATCACTATATTATAGAAAAAGGATAAAAGTGAGGTAAAAGTGCAAGGTGTACACTTTTCTCCCTTTCATTTTCTCCCAGCTTTTTTCCTTGCATTTGAACTACTATAAAGAAACCTGTCAAAATAGATGAACAATCAACATAAAAATAATTATTTATACACTCATAAAAAATACAAATAGGAATGATGATCTACACATTCTCCTCACAAATAAGCACTCTATCTCGAAATTAGCAACGACAATAAGTTTCAATGATATTCATTTAAAATAGGCACAAACAATAATTACTCAACAATGTCTATGAACAAAAATGAAAAATAAAGTCACATTTATTGGACGCCATGGGAGTTGTGTGAAAATTCATTAAGCACAATATGAAGTCATGTAAAAATATGTTAGGCACAATGGTAACCATGTGAAAATATATTATATGTAAGGTAGAAATTGTAATAATCACGAAGCATCATAGATAACATTATGTGACAAGCAAGTGATAAGATATCAAGAGGTGAGCATGTAATCAAGTGTATCAAAGGGATTTAAGATACCCTAAACATTGTCCCTAATGGTGAGGACAAAGAAGCAAAATCTAAAATGCTTGATAATTAACGTAAGCACAAAGAGATGCCATCAAATATAAGCAATTAAGCACAAACCTGTGAGGATGTCTTATAGTATGTAGTTATGAAAGAACACAAGGATAAGATCATCTAAAGTAAATGATATAATAATGATGGTATGTAGGTGAAAGATAAGTACGTATAATAGGAAGGAGGATATTTAGATCATATACATATGATCCTATGAAATTTTAAGTTGTGATTAGAAACCCTAAATATCATATGGATATGTACAATGTAGCAATAAAGAAATATGCCATATATAATTGGATAGCTCTATACAACCCTATAAATTATCTATAATGAGAACCTAAAACCTATAACATCTTAAAATCTGAACTATGTAATCATCGTCAAATCAATAATATTTTATTATTGGTGCATGTAAAATAATCTCAAATTTTATTTATTTTACTATTTTTGTCATTTTTTTCAATTTTAAAAAATGTATTGAATTGATCAAAAATAGAATAGGTAAATTTTTAGGTCATTATTATGTCCTAATCTATTTTTGATCAATTCAAGATATTTCTTTTAAATTAAAAAAATTGGATGAAAGTTTGGTAGTATGTCACTTTTATAAAAGAAATGGACAACACTAATCTAGTTTTTTAGCTTGAAGTATTTGAAACTTACATTTATGTTTTGAATTTTGAAATGATGTAAAGTAATCATATGTAGAATTTTTAATATCATTTATGTCAAAAATGAAGGGTGAAATTTCAGTAACATGTCACATTTTGATAAGGGAAATGAACAACACTAATCTAGTTATTTTACCTCAAAGCCTTTGAAACTTATATATATTGAATCTTGAAATGATATAAAATAATAAAGTATAAAAAATAATTAAAGGTAAAAATTGTTTTGAAAGGACCCCAATCATTTTACAAACAAATAAAGTAGTAAAAAAAAAATCAACAAGATAGTAGCAAAACTACCAACAAGAAAAAAGATCTAGGTACAAGAAGGCCACACAAAGATTATAACAAAATAAAATAGGAATTCGAAAAATTATAGTTGGTTGAGAGCCATGATAGACTTTCATTCTTTTTGAAGAAAATAAAGATTTATTTCAAAAAAATTATTATGCTCCTACTCAATAGTTCTCAAATCCTAAGTCTTGATCTCATCTTCTCCTAAAGTAGTTTATTACTACTATAATTGTTTTTAATTACAGTCTTGCTTACATCCACAACCCTCCTTAGGTTAGTCTTGATGTCTTTGATATATTTCTCAAGTGAGGCTAGCCTTTCTTCAAACTTAGTGTCCTCAACCTTCAATCTACTTATTTCCTCCATGGCTTCCCAATGCTTATAATTAATATTCTCTCCTCTTCGTGTGGTATCAGTACTTCACCCCCAAATTTAGAATTGTTAATGTAGATTACATTTTTTATTTAAAAATTATATGTTTTTTCTTGAATGACATTAGACTTTAGTTGAAAAAAATCATAGCTTGAGGTAGATTGAGCATTATAGTTTTTATAGCATTTGCAATTTTTTTCTATATTGTGTACTTTAAATTTTAGTGAATGCTTTAAAAAATTGATTAAATTTTTTTATAATTATTTAAATTTTGGTTTGTTAAAAATACATATTTTATTCATGTGTCACCTTTTTAATAGTTATTTATCTAAATAAATAAAAATTATAGCAATACAAAAAGAATTCTCTCCTATAATATTTCATATATTTTTATTTTTTTAGTATGATTGTTTGAGAAATCAGTCAACTTTATGTTTTAGTGTTAATGATCTATTTGTAATGAAAATATAAAAGAAAATATAAACACAAATTAAAATATATTTTTAAAAACATTTTCAAAAACTCCACTTTTATATTTAGAAAAAATGTTATCTTTGGATTTTTTTTAAATGTTATTTACATGTAAAAGTGACATAAGCAATAAGTTTTTCAAATATTTCACAAAGCTTGTAATATGTCACCAAATTGATGCCACATATGCATCCAGTGAATGCTTTTGATTGATTTTTTTTTGGTTGGATCTATTTTGGCAAGAACAAATCTAGCTAAAACATATTTTTGGCTTGAAACAACTTTTTAGTAAAAAATGCTTAAAGTTGAGTGTGTTGAAAATATGTTTTGAAGTGTGACACAAATTTGGATGTTCACCCTAACCCTATTCTCACATAATCAACATAGCTTTATAGAAACAACCCACATATATGATTGATATCAATGGAAGGACCAATATCCACAAAATCACCTACTAGATGCATAAATGAATCTACATTTTTTAATCATAGAGTTTGTAGTCTCAATCATTTATTATTATTTTGATGATGCGATAAGGTATTAAGGAGAAACTTATTTTATATTGATCATAGGATGAGCTTAAGATTTAAGAGTTGTCACATAACTAGAAACTAGAGACTTTATGAATATTGGAACTTACAAATGAGAAGAAATTATTAAAAGGGTTGGATTTTGATAAATGAGAGAGTTACCTACATATGTGTATGAACATGTGCTCATTGTATAAGTAAAACAACAAAATATAAAATGTTTGGAGGATTTTTTATTACCAATTCATGGCCAACAAGTTATTTTTAATGACATACTACCTAGTAAGGAGAAAGGGGATCATATTATCACTTCACAAATAGATATTGGTATTCATGAGGTGTGGTGTCCTCCTTTCAAATATCATGGTAGGGACTATGTCTAGGGTTGTAATTACCTCTTAATGATCCTTCTTATTTTGGTATTGTTAGATGATAAGGGATTTTCCATCGTCATATAGTGTGATTCATATGGTGATGGGTATGGAGGAGATCCAAACTATCTACTCATTGGGTAGGTGAATGCTAGCCCACCTATACCATGATCTTTCCAAATTTAATTTGAGGGAGGGTTATTTATTTGAGCCCTAATCCTTCTTTAATATTGATATATGAGAAAGAATGTGTGTATTGCATATCCACCAGGATTACAATAAACTATAATGGATATCAGGCCTTAAATATTATATTGGGATACTAGTGGGGTGTGTTGGTGGTTAGAGACAAATACCCTCAGTGACTAGTAATTTTATAAATTGAGGCCCTATAAGGGTACGAGAGGGTAATCTAAGGATAGGAGATAACTGGGATGAATTAGATGAGCATAATGATTTATTAAAATGAAAATAATAGTTGTAGAGAGATTTTACTATAAACACATCATTTGATAGTTTGGGTTGTAGAAGATTGTGACCCTGAATTCCCCATTATATAGGAGATTCTAGTGATCACCTTATAAACTATAAAAGTAGAGACCCCCCATTTGCAACACAAAGCTCCTATAAATGATGACATAGTAGATGAGATTGTATAAATAATTATTATAGATGTTGTTGGGGTGTCATATTTATGGAAGGAGTTGAGAAATAATATAATTGAACTAATGTATCTTTTAGAGTACTTGAGATGTAGGAAGGTTGCACCAAAAATAATAGAGGGGTAGTTGAAGTGGCTATAGATGATCCACTAAAGGTCATGGATGGTGATAATGCTATATATGGGAGAGGAGGAGGTTCCACTAGATTCAATACCTCTTTGTTGATTCATAAAGGATGATGATTGGAATAATCCACATATATGATCAAATCATTTACCAACACATTCAGATAACATAATGTGTGTGTGAAAAGGAACTAATACTCGTAGATTATGTGATATTGAAGTTATAGTAAATTAGAGGGTAGATTTCATCTTAGTGACAATGGAGCATCTGATCAAGGCATGGGTACCCATTATATCAACTAAAAATATAGAGTGATATTATGAGCATGTTGCTTATGGGTAAAAGCACAATAGTGTGTCACACTTTTAGCCAAATAAATAGTTTTGAGCGAACAGTTTTCGGCCGGAAGGTATTCAATCGAGTGGCTTTTGATTGAAACCACACAACAGTGATACGGTGCCAACATGGTGGCATACTTTTGGCCAGTAGTGTTTCGACCGAAACCCCTCCGGCCGAAAACCTTCCGATCGAAATGACAAGTTATAAAATTAAAAAAAAAAGAGGGCCCAACCATTTTTTATTATTCGAGCAAAAGTATTGCAAGCGAGAGGGCATCGAGGGTTTGAGCTTCTATAAAATGAAATCACACACTCCATGTTTCATTTCCCTTCCCATCCTCTTTGCACGACATATGCTTATTTAGTTTTGGTGGGTTATGTGTGGTAGTGTGGGGGTTTGTTTGATTTTGTTTGAGAATAATTTTTGAGATAACTAGTGGTGTATGATAGGCACACAACTGTGGTAATATGATTTTCTATATTTTATGTGAAATAAATGTGTCCAAGTTTAAAACGTAGTTTGAAAGATTTAATTTTTAGCAATGTACATGGATGGTAGTGTGTATTGTGTTTTTGGCTTGAATAATAGAATGGGAAACTATAAAACCATAAATGGCAATGAGATTTTTAATATATTTTTTTACAATGAAATCCTCGCGACCAAGTGATAATGCAATTTTTTTTGAGGTTTTCAGTTTTGGGTGATATAAACCCTTGAAACCTTCGCAGTAAGTGATAGTGCAATTTTTTTTTACAATGAAACCCCCACCACCAAGTGATAGTATAATTTTTTTTTTAGGTTTTCAGTTTTAGTTTTGATGCTAATCAAGCTATGATTCAAAATGATTATTCAAGAAATCATAACCCTTGGTGTTGTCCCACTTAATTTGGGGAATAATGTTGGAGAGGCCTTTTTGTTTGATTTCCTCTTGGTGTTGTCCCACTCGGTGTTTGTAAAGTAGCAGTAGGCCTATTGTATGTGTTTAGAGGCTTAGCCCTTGCCACCTATACATAGATGCTATTGTTATGATTTGGTATCATTGATTTATGAGAAAAAATGAAGATGCTACAAGCAAAAACTAAAATAAAGTAAAGTACAATACTATCTTATTATCAATGCTACATCCTACTAAACTTGCCAATGAGACAAACAAGATACAAATGAACCAAGATACATACTGATTAAATTGTTGATTTCTATGTAAAAGTGAAGAAAAACAATCCTTTTGTTTTACTTTTTTTGTATTAAATATAAGAGAACCAATTTTTTACATGAAGATCATAGCAATACTACTACAATAATTGAAGGCCCTGTATTACAAGTCTTTCATCATCCCCTATGTCCCTCATACATCATAGAAACCCCACATAAACAACATATACATAGCATAAACTACATTGCTTTTACATAATTTTATATAGCCTCCAAGTTGCCTTGATATAGACCTGCCAATCTAAAAAGATGAACACTGTAATCCTACAAAAAACCTGTGATTCTATAGTTGTCTTTACTATATCTATAGCCTTTATCATATATGTAACTATCTACACCATATCTGTAGTTGTGTTTAAATTTCATTATTTTTATGTGCAAATATAAATTAAAGAAGAGTATATCAGTAAAATTGAAAGATAGAACATGCACAAAATGGAGTAAAACACAAGCTATGACCTAGAGAACCCAAAAGAGTGAGGGATCCCCTCCTCATGTCACTATCTCTTTTCTGTTTTGTGGAGGTTTACTACCTTCTTGAGGCCTTCATGGATATCTTACACATTCATGTGCATGCTAGAACACTGATACAAAACATGTCTTTGTTGGCATTTAAGAGACTTTCTCACAACAAATCTAAGTATCTGATTTATTGGAAAGGTATAGTCTAACATTAGAGCCAGGCTAGAGATGGAACATACAAATATAATAATGTTTGTAGATTATTCAACCTTGATATTTTACAATAATATGCAAATTAACACATCTACCCCACCAATGCAAGTAGAAAACTTCAAGCCCCTCATTAAATTCAATTCATATGAGAAAATTAGTAAATGCTAACATTTCAATATGAGTTGGCATTTTTGTTTTATATCTGCTCCAGAAAACTCATCCTTAGTCATTACAAATTCTTCTAGATTAACATTAGTTGCTCCATTTCAAGAAAAAAATTTCAAACCCCTCATTAAATTCAAGTTATATGAGACAATCACTAAATTTGCTAACATTTAAATATGAGTTGGCATTTTTGTTTAATATATGCTCTACAAAACTCATCCTTAGTCATTACAAATTCTTCTAAATTAACATCATCTGCTAAGGTCATTCTTGAGGTATGTATCTACAAAATATAGCATTAGCAGGTAAGAATTTTCTCATCCTTAGTCATTACAAATTCTTCTAGATTAACATCATCTGCTAAGGTCATTCTTGAGGCATGTATCTACAAAATATACCATTAGCAAGTAAGAATTAAAACATAAGAGTTGTTGATCAAAAAGTTATGACCCCGTGGTATGTTGTTCAGATTTGGAGGATGGGTGCTCTGCGTGTTGAGCGTGCACCCACGACCATCCTGGTCAAGGCTGCATGTTGAGCTTCATGAATGCATGGTTTTGTTTCTTGAGTGTTTGTCTTCTTGGTGTTGAGAGCTATGAGGGGGTGGTTTTTTCTTGTGATCAGGCAGGGGGGGTTTGTTTTTGAAGAATTTTTTTCCTGTGGTCTTTGGTTTCCGTTGGTTTTGTTTCCTCGTGGGTGGTGGTATGGGCTTGGCTATGCCTGAGGCTTAAGTGCAGGATTCTCTTTGTACGTGAACTCTGTCTTGGTTGTGTGGTGTATGTAGATTCTTTTTGTTTTGGCTCTCCATTGGCTACACGAATGGTAGTTGGTGTGAGCCGGCTGGGTGCATTTGGAAGTGGTTTGTGGGTCGCCTTCTTGTGGGGTGCATGTTGTTTCTCACCTCGAGACTTGTGGTGGTCAAGACTTGGGGTGGTGTGCCTCTTGCTGAGGGTTTGGCTGTGAATGTTGTTTTGATCGTTGCGACGGGGGATGATACTATGGAGGAGGCGGGTGATGGGGTTCCTTCTCAGTCTTCTCCTAGAGTGGATTTGACTCAGTTTGGCATGTTTAAATTACAAAAGATTAATGGATGCTTGGAGAGGGCTCAGGCTCGCCCGGTGGTGGTGATCCAATCAGAAGATGTGGCAAAAGACCTTGAATATTTTAGCAAGCATGTCTTGATTTGCAAGTTTTTGGGGATGAGGGTTTCATTTCCTTTCCTTGACCCTTGGATCCATAACACACGGAACCCAGAGGGTGATTTTGACATCCTGTTAGCTACGAACAACTTTTTATTGGTTAATTTTTCATGTATCTCAGATCGAAATAAGGCTTTTGAGGGTGGCCCATATTTTTATAATCAAGTTGGGCTATTTATGAAACCATGGCATGCCGGTTTTAATTTAGCAAAAGAGATGTCATCCAAGGTTCTAGTTTGGGTTCGCTTTCCTCGAATATCGCTTGAATGTTGGAGGAAAGATATTCTACAGTCAATTGCCATGTCATTGGGGAAATCAATTGGCCCCTCTCAGCAAACTCTAGAGAAGAGGATTTTCTCCTATGCTTGTGTTTGTGTGGAGATTGATTTGAGTCAACCTTTTCCTGACTCTATTGATTTGACAATGGGAACTAGCTCCTGGACTCAGTCGTTAGATTATGAAACTTTGTCGTTTATGCCGCAAGTATGGTCATCTTCAAAGGAGGTGTCATCATGCTCCTGGTGTGGGTAGCTCAAGTAAAAGGATGGGTCAATTAAATCCAAGATTCGAAAAGGGAAAAGGGCCCATGCAAGGGGTGACTCTGGATAAAGATGGGTTTGTCCTTGTTAGGCCTTGAAATCAAAGTCAAGGTCACAAGTGGACTTTACAGGATTGTCAAGAGGAGGAGACATTCAACATGTTTGATGTGTTGGATGACTTAGTTCACGAGGAGGGGATATCTCCTGACATGTAGGTTGATGCTCCCCCTTTTACTACTCATAATCCTGAGCCTACGACTATTACTTTTTCGGTTCTTGGCCCTATGGACGCTCCTGGGGAAGTGAATGATTCTTTTGTTACTGCCCCTGATGTTGGGCTTGGGGACTTGTGTGTAGTGGATGGTACTTATTTGGTCTCTACTATTATTGGTGCATGCCCTACTAGAGGTTTGGGTTCTGGAGATTCTGGCAAGAATAAAAAATTTGCTTCTTCTCCTAGTCTGGGTTTACTACAAAATCCCTTGAAAAAGAGTGCTCCTAAGAAGTCCTTGAAGGTGGGTAGGAAGAAGGATCAGGCGAAAGTTAAGTTGGCTAGTGAGACAATTGAATCTGGGTTGATGAAGACATTGGATACTCACTTCTCTCACCCTTCGTGATGATTGTGTTATCATGGAATGTAAGGGGTATGAATAACATCCCTAGACAAAAGGCTATTCGAGACTTGGTTCGTGCTCACTCTTCGGATTTGGTTTTCCTCTAGGAGATGAAGTTATTTGTGGATAGTATGATGCAGTATGCATCTAAGATTTGGAATAGAGGGTTATGCTAGTTTGTGGGTGCACAGAGTAGCTCTGGGGGGTCTTTCTTGCTTCTCGGATCCTTGGCGTATTACTCTCTTTTGGTGGCTCTCTAGTAGATTCTCCATTTCTCTTATTGTGATTAGTTTGGAGACGAGGGAAACAATCTTTCTTTCCAACATTTATGCTCTGACGAATGTCCCTGGTAAGATTCTCTTGTGGTATCATATCAATTTTCTGAGATTTTTGGATCCTTTCCTTCCCTGGATTATGACAAGTGACTTTAATGCAATTGTCTCTTTACAGGAGAAAAGGGGGGGTGTGCCTCCTTTGGACCCCTTCTCTGATCTCTTGAGGGAGAATTTGGCTCGACTTCGACTTGTGGATATCAAACCTTCAAATGCCATATTTACTTGGAATAATAGGAGGCTTGGGGATGATGTCAATTCTAAAAGGTTAGACAGGTTTCTTGTCTCTAGTTTTTGGGTTGGTGACAAGTGGCTATCAAATTTTGAAATCAGATTGGCAGGGATCGGACCATTGGCTAATTAAATTCTCTACCCGTCTGCCTGGTGTTTCTAGGAAACATAATTTTAGATTTCAGCTTATGTGGCTCAGGAAGGAGAGTCTTCTTGACTTGGTTTCTAGATGGTGGACTGAAGGATGACCTGCTTTTGGTACGGCTATGTACGCCTTTGTGAAGAGGCTTCAATATGTGAAGTGTAAATTGAAACATTGGAATAAATATAAGTTTGGAAATGTGTTTCAAAAGAAAAGGGTTGCCCAGGAGCGCTTGGATTCTATTTCCAAGAAGATTTGGGATTAGGTTCTTGATGCAGATTTGAGCAGGTTAGAGGATAGTGGTTAAAGACCTAGAGGAATGGGAGCTTTGTGAGGATTTTTTTTGGAAATAGAAGGCTCATTTAGATTGAATCTAGGAAGGGGATAGGAATAATTCCTTCTTTCATAACTCGATGAAGGCTTGAAGATAGTGTAACATTATTTCTTCTCTTCGCTCTCCTGAGGGTTCTGTTCTTTCTTCCTCCTTAGAGATTTCTAGTGAGGCGGTACGTTTCATCACTGCTCTTTTTTTTTAAGATACCCCGCCTGCTAGTGAGGATGAAGCCTCTATCTTGGCCTGTATTCCTCCTTTGGTGACTATGGATATGAATGCCTCTCTTCTTAAGCCTATTTCTTTGAAGGAGTTGGAGGATGTGATGTTTCAGTTGAAGAAAGGGAAGGCTCCTGGGCTAGATGGGTTTCTAGCTAAGTTCTTTCAGGACTTTTGGGAAGTGATCAACCTTGATTTGTTGGAGGTTATGCAGGAGTCTTTAAGGAATAAGAAAATGTTGCAGGCCATGAATGCCACATTTCTTTCTCTTATCCCAAAACATGAGGGTGTTGATTATTTGGACCTTTTTCAACCAATTGCTTTGTGCAATGTGGTGTATAAAATCATTACAAAGCTAATTGTTGAGCATCTGAAGCCATGGCTAGATAAGTTGATCTTAGAGGAACAAGGGGGCTTTGTTGCAGGTAGACAGGTTTTGGATGGAGTAGTTATTGCGGCTGAGACTATTCATTCCATGGCCTCTTCTAAGGAAAAGGCCATGTTTATAAAGTTGGACATGGCTAAGGCTTATGACAGAGTTAAATGGGGTTTTTTGATCAAAATTCTTAGATCCTTTGGGTTCATTAGTGAGTGGATTGATTGGGTCATTAGCTGCATGATGACCTCCTCCTTTTCCATTCTCATAAATGGGGAGTCTTCTGATATGTTTGGTGCTTCTAGAGGTCTTCGGTAGGGGGATCCCTTATCCCCATATTTGTTCATCTTGATGGTTGAGGGCTTGGGGAGGTTCATTAAGTCCTGTGTTATGGATGGGCTCATTCAGGGATGGAAATGGAGCAACTCTCTACCTCCTCAAACTCATCTTCAGTTTGTGGATAATACAACTTTGATGGGTGTTGCTAAGGTGGATGAAGCGGTTGCTTTACGATAGACTTTGGATTGTTACTTGGCTGCCTCAGGTCAAAGCATTAATGAAAGCAAGTCTTGCATTTATTTCTTTAATACCCCCATACTGATTTAGCAACATATTGCCAGGATCTTAAGGTTTCAGGTGGGGAAGCTTCCCTTTATCTATCTTGGTATCCCTCTAGATGTGCATCTGCTTCCTAGGTGTTTTTGGTAGGATGTGATTGATAAATTTTGAGGGTTGGTTTGTCATTCGACCTATAGATGGTTATCTACAACCGATAGAGTTACTCTGTTGAAGGTTGTGGTGCAGGCCCTTCCTTTATATAGGTGCTTTGTGTTGACTGCCCCCTCAAGCTTCATCAAAGATTTTGAGGGCCTCTATAGGGAGTTTCTTTGGTCGTGTAATCTCCTTTTGAGGAAGTGGAGCTTAATTAAGTGGGAAGTTGTGTGTCGGCCAAAGCAGGATGGTGGTTTGGGCTTGCACAGGGCGGATTGGAATGGACAAGCTTTGGCTGCTAAGTTATACTGGAGATGGTGTCCACATTAGCATTAGTATTGTGCCAAGATCCTTACCTTCAAGTACCTTGGGGAGGTGGATGGCGCTGAGGTTCCTCGATTTAGTCTTTTGGGAAAAGGTTTTATGATCTAGGATACCCTCAAGAGGGGGGTTGCGTTGGTTAAACAAGACTTGTTTTGGATCTGAAACAGAGGTTCGGATGCTCTTTTTTGGCATGACTCATGGGATGGTTTCTTGCCTATTCTCTCCTCGCATCCTCACTTGGGGGATTTATGTAGGATTTTTGTTCAGGCTGGTTGGAGCAGAGTGATGGATTTGAAAGCCCCTTAGGCTTGTGTAACGCCCTGCCACGCAACCCTAGAAGAAGTTGCAATTAACTACTTAAACGGACTATTTTTTTTTTTGTTTAAGTACAATTAATAAGCAAGTTCACTATCTAATGCCAACAACCTCTAAGGTTACAAGACAAAGGTTATAGAGAGCCTCAATAAAAAACATGAATCTAAACCATGTCAATTATTTAATTAAGAAATAAAACACATACATTCCAATTAAGATAATTTACATCAAGCATAAGAGATAACTTTCAATTTCATTTATCCATAATTAAAAAATATGGTTACATCACTCATTCACCGAATGAGGCAAGTCCAATAAATAAGGTTACAATTACAACTTCCACCTCGATAACAAATGAGGGGTAATAAATCACAAGATCGACTGAAATAAACAAGGTATGAAAGTAAACTAGATCATAAGAGCTCTCCAACTGGAAGTCTCGTCCACATAATCAAGAAGAAAATACCCAACAAAGTAAGGTGCAAGTTCCACCCAACCAAGTGGAACCCAAAGGTCCACCCCCCGTGCTAGGAGATAGTAACAAGGATTTCTAGCCAAAACCATCTACCTCAAGACATAGGCTAACACAAAACTGAACTGAAATAAATACAAATACATCACTTAACACAATGGTCACAATGCTTCCATAATTACATAATCAATTGCATCACTGATGCGAACATACTGTTGATTTAGCAAAAGTGTCATCACAATGTTACATGGCTTATCCTGGTAAGTCTTCCTAGGCCCCGACCCCGATCTCGGGTTATCCTAGTAACCTCTAACGACTTCCGGCCCCTCATGTAATCCAATGCGGACTCAATTATCTTTCGTAGAGACAAGACAACGATCTTGCCATTCCAGGCCTTCTCGTCTCAACCCAAGTCTTAACAAGCCCTTGCGTTCATGAGCGAGGCATAATTATCTTATTAAGTGTTTGATACTACGCGATACTCTAATCAATTAATTGCGTTATTTGAACCCTATATTTGCAACAACCTAATTCTATAAACACCCTTATAATCTTGAAAATGTCTTCATCCTTTCCTTAAAAAGCCATGGATTCAACTATGCACAAAATTATACTTCTTACAAGGGTTAACAATATTAAGGATATCAACTATAAAAGAGGAACTGGAGGGGAACAATAGCCAGGAAAAAAATGAATGGGTGGGAGATGAGGTGGTGGACCTCCTGATTAAAAACTAGGACGATGCCAGTTAGTTGCTCCTAGTGCCTGTCTGTCATTTGTTTCTCGGTTGTTGTTGTGCTGCCTTTGGGTTGTTTCTGTGTTTTTTTTTCCTTTTTATGTTAGCTGTTTAGTCTTGTCCTTTTTGGGCCCTTGTGGCTCATTGTGAGGGGTACATCGCCTTGTAAATGTTGTTTAAATTTTCAAAAACAATATTAAGGATATCTCCTCCCACAACCTAAAAGCTAGACTCTAATACCAAATGAAAGAAAATTTGCATCCATATAGAACTATTTCCACATAAAACTAAGAGAGAAAATCATGCAAACAAGTATTGAAAATCCATAATGTAAAAGAATAAACAAATATGCCATCAAGCTACCCTAGGAAAACCCTCAAGAGGGAAAAAAAACTATCCTCCAAAAGCATCCATAATGTATTATCTCATTAATAAAGATTACAATACATCTAAAGATCTCCATGAATACCTTTGAGACATCAAGCTCTCTATATGCACTCCATGTGAACAAGGAAAATTAGAATAATGTAACAACACATCCCAATCTATGATTTCTCTTCTCACATGTGCCACCTATAGGAGATTCTCAAACTAGCCAACCTCAACTACTCACGTGCTTACTTTTATAGAAATAAGCTTGCACAAAACCAAAAAGCGGTAATACATAAACCATGTGGCTTATACCATTAGCTTAAAAAAAAAATTCCCCCTATTTACTTTTTGGTACTAATGTTTACCAATATTAATCCCAATTTTAAACACATAAAGTGGCCCCAAGGATGTCTAACCCATGTGATGCATGTATCCCTATATCTCCTAGGTGCACCATAAATAATATTAATTTTTACATTATAATATTATGTAAGGTGAACAACACACCTATTCCCAACACTCATATAGTGGATGATGATGTCATAATGTTCTCTTAGATTTCACCTTATGTAATAAATTCAAGTTATTTGATAGTTCCTTATTCTATTACCATGGAGAGATCTTGCTAGTTTTAGTTGAGTTGTGGTTATGATGTGAATCCTAATGTCATGGTAATTTCTTGGATTATGTATTGCTCATGTAGTGGAAGCTTTGGTGGTGGTTTGTGGCAATTTCATAGATGAGTGTTGTGGTCATTTTTTCTTGTTATATTTTGACTATTATAGGTTGTATTTGGATTTTAGTTGGTATGAGATGATCAATTATGGACATATATCACATTCAGGTGATGCTAGATCTCTATATTTTGAGATCATATGTTGGAAATGTAAATATTTTGGCTTAGTTTTAGTTGAATATTGAGGATCCAACACCTAAATCTAGATGTTTGTTAAGAATCTACATTCCCAAGGGATCTCCTAGCCTCACCTATGTCTCCAAGTATCCATGAGCACTTGTAAATGATCAACCCATGCTAAGATCCAAATGCAACATAGTACCATAATAAAGATATCAAGAAAGTGATGAACATAATCAATACCAAGAGAACTAAAAAGCTCAATATCAAAGCTCAAACCTCAAGGATAATGAACTCCCCATGACATCATGATCTCACATCTCCTCAAAATAAGATCATATACTCCAATTAACATATCACGCTCCTAAGAGCACTTGTATCATGCCAAAACTCTAAACACATAATCAAGAGTACATAATGGCACAATAATATACCTTCCTGTAAACAAGTATCACATGTCAAAACCAAAAATTCATAAACACCATCTCAACCAAAGGCTTCAAGAGTCCTCCATGGTACTAGGATATCAACATCTCCAAACCACATGAAGATAACCATCTCTTGTTGGTGAAACCCAATATGTCAATGAACTCTCAGTGCATAAGAAACATGATCCAAGAGCTCCTCCATGACACCAAAAAATATTGTAAAATCTCATCCATCATCAAATGATGAATCCACATCACCATCACAAGCTCGAACTAAACTGTGATATTGAGCTCTCCATGGAATCATGATAACTATCTCCTAAATGAAGATCCTCCATGGTACCAATTCATAATAAAAGAACTCAAACACCAAGAGCTCCTAAAGGGAAGAGTAAAACCATGATCTTTAAACCAAGAAGATATAACACCGCCAAACCATCACTGTCACAAGCTCCCTCTTAATAGTGTAACCAAGCTATCTATGAAATTGTGATAACAATATCCCCAATGAAGATCAACCAAAGTTTGTCACACATTCTAAAAACTCAACTATAACATTAGGATCTCCCAAAAATAAAAGTAAAACCATGATCCTCAAACCAAGAAGATACACTATCACAAACAATCAAGAATCGATCTAACACCACCAACAATGCACCTACAAAAATAACCATGTCATGTCAAAATCCCAAAGGCACAAGGAACATCCATGACACCATGATCACCACCAAATGTACCAGCATCAAAATACATCATGTCACAAATGTTTGCATCACACATAGTCAACAATCATAGATCCCACATCATGATTATACCTAGTAAAACCATCTCTCCACCTCAACATGATGAAAAAAACTAGCAAAAAAGTGACTCAATCAAGCCACAAATCTAAATTTGTAACAATAATAAAGCATATATGGGTATAGAGAACCCACATTTGAGTCATATATGTAACCTATAAGTATAGATAGCCTACAACACTACACAACTCATAGATCCAACAATGCAACATACAAATTCAGCAATATAGTGATAATCAGGTCAAATAAGGATAATTAGAGATTTATATGTGAGTAATAATGACTTAAACATCAAATCACCAAGATTTAATTTTCCATAAGCTGACAAAACTACCATAGTCAATAGGAACCCATAAAAAAATTAGATGGAAATAACAAAAAATCAATCATACCAAAACATCTCCAAACCTAAACCACTATGTAGTTCCTGAATAAGATTTTCGTCAACTATAAGAAGTCCAAAATATTTTGTATGCAAAATTTATGTTCTCTCCAAGTCTAAAAATAATACCCAACTTCTAGCAAGCATTTCTCTATCAAAACAAAAAAAAAATCAAGAAAACCCATTGATACCACTGTGCAATACTCAAAATCATCTTTCCAATGATTTTAAGAAGTCAAAATCTAACACCCGAGGTGAAAGTTATGCCTCCTAGAAAAATATGCCGAATTTCACTTATATTGGTGGTTGCAGGGTGGTGGGACAGAAAGTCGGTGGTGTGTCAGCAACCCAATTGAGCGACGTCGCTAGTTGATCGAAAAAATAGGAGTGATGGAATTTTTGAAGTTTTATTTTAAGCCCCGAAGGGCTGGGGCATGGTCCCCCACAAAATTGATAGCCTGGGTCCCAAGGGCCAAAGCCCACCAGCCCGTGGGCCAACATTGCCAGAAGCAATACCCCTACGAGTACCTTTGATAGCAGGTACTGCAGGGTATACTGCTACTGGAATCAACACCAACAAGTTTCCAGAGGGCACAAAGGGGGTCTATGAAATCCTCCCCCCCCCCCAATATTAATATTTTAAATAATAAGATTTAAAGTGTAGGATTTTAATTTTAATTTATTTTTTCTCTTTGTAGATGCCCATATGATCGTACGTACATGAGTAGAGTAGGGGGAATTTTTTTACATTTTTTCCCAGTAACCAAAATAGGCAAAAATTTATGTCAATCTTCATCTTTCAAGCCTTTTGGATCCAATGGTGAGGTATGTTTTGTCCTAAGGGGTCAATTATTAACCTTCCCATATAAAACCATAATGGTGAACACAAAAAAAAACCTTTTTCCAACAAAGATTCATAAACTCATATCTACAAAAAATAACAGCAAATCCATAACCCCAAAACCCCAAATCTACAAAAACAACTTGCACAAAACCCTCATTCCTTGCAATATCTTCATTATTTTATGCAAAGCCCTAGATTCAACTATGTACCAAATTTACTCCAGCAAGGGTTATACAAACCACAACCATGGCCTTGATACCAAATGAAAGGAAATATGCAGCCACCCAAAATACTTTCCACATAACCAATATAGAGAAATCTATGCAAACAAGTATTCAAAATCTACATGCAAAAGAATAGACAACATACCATCAAAGATGACACAAGATATACCTTGGGAAAAACCCAACCTCCAAAATCATCCATCACTCATGTATTATTCATCAATGAAATCATTACAATACATATTTATTCTCCATGAACACTTCTAAAACACAATATCTCTACAAGCACTCCATGTGAGCAAGCATGTAACCACAAATCCATGCTATGCCTCAAACCTCACAAATACAAACAAGAGATGCTCTCAACCCTGTTGGTGTTTCAATTTGCACCTCTAGAATGTGGATTAGGAATGGACAATTGTGCACAGTTAGACTACTCTTCAAATTAGGAGGGGAATCTCCCTCTTTGTTGATTATGCTTAAAAAGAAATACTAAACTATTGCCAATATTTTTATTTCTCAGCTAAGAGCACAAGGTTATAAAAAACTTTGTGTTGCAGCTGAGGTTTTTTCTGGTTTCATAAATTCAAACTACAACCTATTCTAATAATGCTTCTAATAACTCAAGTAAATTTAGAGCCTGAGAATTAAAAGTAAACAAGGAATGATTGATTTGACACAAAAGCTTAAATAAACTCTCTTCTAGAACACACCCAGAGACTCATTGTACTTATTATATGTAAGCTAAAATAAAGATTACAAAAGCAAAACATAAGATAAAGTGCTGAAATAGATTGAGACAATAGATCAAAGCAAGATAGGCATGATATTTCCTTCCTCAATTTTATAACAAAAAATACACTTTTGGGACAACAGATTATAGAAAAGTAGGCTTACAATATACGATCAAACCAGATTACACTTAAAACAAAATTGAACATACACTAAATAACAAAATTTTAGGAAAATAAGGCTCAGTAATTTGTTATCACAACAACAATTAAAAATAAATGGGCAAGGCTGCCCTTATTTATACACAAACAAGGAGTAGGGAACCCTAAAATCTCCTTGTTTTTAACAACAAGTCTTGTCAACATGCAAGCTTTATTTCTAAGACTAAACAAAAGATAACTAACAAATAACTAACTACTAAGATTAGTTAACTGGGGAAAAGATCCAACTATACATTGATATTTCCAAAGAATAGATAAGCATGAATGAGAGCAGTCAGTTTAACTTGGAAAAGGCATCAAGTTAACTACTGCCTTGACTTGAGTTCTATTCCTGGAAATATTTGCATGCTTCAACTAATAGTTCACTCATTGATAACTTGGGAAATCATATCCTCCAGAAAGCCGTTAATTGCCTCTTCATCAGGAACACTGATACTATCCAGAACAATATACTATTTTTCCAACATCTCTTCACTATCCGCGATCAAACTTAGAAATTCTTTCCTCTTTTCAACTGCTTCATCAAATTTTGCTGACATCGCGACAACATGATTCATCTTACAGGAAATAAGATCACCATTAAAACTGCCACAAACAAGGTTCTAAAACTTTGTTTGTACTTCACCAAGATCAAAGTGCCATCTTCATGTCAATATTGACAAGGTATCTCTGACACAAATGTCATTACGAACTTGAGAGTATTAGCAACCTTCTATCTGTATCCATCCAATTCTACAGATATTCCTTCATAGGTTTTTACTTTGAAGAGGTGTTGTTCTCTCCAAGAAAAAAGCTTCTTCTTGTGTTCTTATGTAATGACTGAATCATAAGTTGTTCTCGAGTTGGTAATGATGATCTCATCTCTTGGTTTCCTTTCTGCTATATTCTACTCAAACTCCTAAATCCCTAAGCGAAGTTCATGGGCGTTATACCTCAATTCATACATCTCTACAAGTATAAATATACCCCTGGTGATGAACTCTTCTATCCAATCTCTCAGATGTTTTTCATGGATGACCAACTGACTCACCTGATGTTGATCTACAAGTGACTCCAAAATTTGTGGAAGCAACAAGGTGGCCCGTGAAGTACCATGAAGGAGATTAGAAATATACTACCGTAGTTGTCTAACCTTAGCCTTGAGGGCTGCCTTATCTTCTCCATCCTCAAGCACGCATTCCTTTAGATTATCAACTGCAACCTTGAAGAGATTCACATTAGTGTGTCAGGTGCTTCTTCCAAGATTAGCTTTGACAACTTTGATGTCATCAATTTCAACCTCATCAATGTTCTTGTTCTTTGGAGTTGTGGAAAACTCAAGGATAATCTCACCTTCAGAATTCTTCTCCATATGAACTTGCTTCTTAAGTTTCTTCTTTGTTGTGTCTTGATAGACGCTCTCAAGTTCTGCAAATTTTAATTGATAAGAAGGCTTCCTCCTCTTCCTACCCAACAGGTTCTCAATCCAAGACGAGGAATCTCTACTAACTTCTCTGGGAGGATCGATTTTAGCTCCAACAACTCTTGATGGATCAATAGGTGTTGAGACGTTGAGAACTGGTGAATCGCCTTCTAAATCTATATGAATAAGAGAAGGCCTCAGTGATGGTGGAAGAGCAAGAGATGAAGGCACGACTTCAACTTGTGGCACTGACTCGACTGGAACTTCTGGTGCATATGTTGATTGTTCCTGTTGATTCACTTTTTCCTCTAAGCTCTTTGTCATTCTACTGATCTTTGTATCTTCTGGAGGATTTCTCATAGCTTTCACTCTCGGTTTTGATTTAGAAGAAGAAGGTAGAGATGAATGAACTATTGGCGGTTCTGCAACTAGAATAACTACCTTTTGTGTCTTCTTATTGCTTAGGAATATCTTTTTGTTCTTGACGATTCGGCTCATTCTTTCCTCAATGGAGGTGCTCTCTTTGGAAAACCAATCAACTTGTGGAAGTGTTCACTGATCGATTTAATCTCATGCATACATGGGAAGTAGGACTTGTTCATCATCATTTGAAAGACCTTGTACATCTGATAAGAAATAAGCTATCTGGTGAATGGTAAGTTTGTTGTAGTTGTGCTTGCGCACTTCAAACTCATCTTCACAATTAGCCCAAAAATCTTCAACTGATGGCACATGCGCATGAGTCTAACCAAGATGAGCTACAAAGACACCACAAGGATTGTATGATTGTCTCTTTTTGAAAATATTGAGATAATACTTTGACATTTCATCATTCATCAACCTAGCATTAGTTGTTGATCTACATCTGTATATGCTCATCTCCATTGGGAAAGAAAATAAAAGATTGTGTCAGGTACATAAAAATGTGTGCACTTTGTGTACTTTCCTTATAAAATCCATGAACATGACCTCATCCATTGGATATCTAGGTAGCATGACTGGATCACCTGACAAAGCCATATAATCTTATGTAGGAGAATGTGGGGAATTGGATAAACTAATCAACCCACTCTGTCATTGCCAATCTGGCATTTGCTAAAATTATTATTATGTAACTCATCTTCAGTATCCCGCATTGTATGCATCAGGAATAGATCATTCACCTGATTGTAACATCACTCAGCTTCTAAAAGCTCTAGTTGTGGGTAATGATCATACACATGTTGAACGCCCAAAGTTCCAATGATATTAAAACCTCTAAACTTGCCTTGAAAGGACATTAGATACATGAGGTAAGATATCATATGGAATTCATAGGCCTTGAAGTACTCTGCCATTTGATGGTGGAGACAATCACTGATTAGTGTTGGCTAGTCATAATATTTTGTTCTATCGACAATCTGGGAGATGATGTAAAACATCCAAGGCTGAAATTTATTGGCCTCTGCTTAATGATGAGAGCCATTCATCTCCATTTTATTCCATATTTTATTATTTTTCATATTCCTTTATACCCATATTCATATTCCATTTCTATAGATTATCATACCATTTTACCACCATTATGTTGCATATGATTAAATATATACAAGTAGTATTTAATTTAGTTTCTAGATAAAAACACGTGAATAATAAATATTAGATAGTATTTACTAATATTTGCTACCGTTATGTTGAAAAAATAAATAAACACTTTTCACTATATGTGATAAGATATATTTTAATATTTTGCTATAACAAATTATTATATTGTAATGACCATAAACTAAACGTAACATTTGTTGGCCATAAACAAATTTTATGCTCCCTATTATTATGGAAATGAGACAAAAAATAAATTTCCATATTATTATTATGTTAAAACTAATTTGATATATTGGTTATTTTGTTACCAAACAAACATGCCATGTTAAGAATATCTTAGTTACAACAAATTATTTTTGTCGCCCCATGGAAGGAGAGGAGGGCCCACTCTCTTGAAATGGTGGTGATGTTAATTTTATGTTTTGTATTTTATATTAATATTGTGGCTTCTTTTTAAAATGTTTGAGTAAGTTTGTGATTACATGTTTTCAGTTTGGTTTTAAATTATTTATTTCATAGGACTGTAGTTGCAGAAATATGTTCAGTTTTGGAAGATTGCAGTTCTTGTCACTTGCACAGAGTTCTTGTTGCCTGCACAGAGTTCCTGTTGCCAAAATTAATAGGTCCTGTTGCCAGAATTATGTCAACATAAAATGCTACAAATTCAAGAGTTCTTTAGTCTCAAATAGAATTAGTAGCATTTAATCAGAATTGAGTTAAATATAAGAGACCTTAAATATGTTAAAAGGATTCATTTAATTTATTGACTTAAGTTATTTTGTGGTTTCAAATATTTGTTTTAGGAGCACAATCCAAGAATGTTATTAAGTTTATTCTTTTAAAGAATTTAGATTTGATTGTTTTCATAGAATGCATTTCATCCCCACTTAACTTGTTGATTTCACCCCTTTGGTACATAGCGACAACACTTTTCATGGGCTTAGAATCCCTGGATTGAAATTTAGGAACAAACTGAGAAAGCCAACACAAAATTCTTAGAGATTGATTCAATTACAGGGATAGTTTATCCCCAATATTGTTCCACAATTTTGTCCAAACATTTTGGCACTATTTCCGGGGAGAGGTGTTAAAGGCTTGAAAACCCAGTGAGTTGGGTTAGGAACAATGCGCCAAGGCAAAATTCTACGTGACTGTCGACCTTGCTCGAGTAATTAACCTTGGTTTTCTTTGTTTTAAATTATATAAATGCATGGTTTGAATTTGTAGGTAGATTTTAGAAGGTAAAACCATTGATATATTCACACCCATTATTGTGAGTCAATTGATAGGTAAAGAAGTAATTTTGAAGAAACAAGAAAAAAATAATAAAAAAATGTTGCATTTTCAAGGTAGTTCAAACACATCAATTTAAAGTTTAAAAACCAAAGAAGAAATTGGTGGGGAAATCACACTAACATAAAGTGATGTTTCTATATCCCCTCTACCTAAAGAATGCAGCTTAGCTTATCATGATCTCCCATTACCATCCTCATACAAATTTACAAGTATTATTCCTATAATCGAGCAAGAACAAATAATTGATGAATTTTTAGAAGGAAAATAGATTTTTGAAAATGAATCCATAGATGAATATTTGACCATTTGTTGTTCTATTTGTTACAAGGAAGAAGATAAGTGCACATGCCAAGTTGTTCAAGAGGACATGGTTAAGGAAATAGATGTTATAAATGAGCCTCAACAAGACAACAGTGGAAGTGAACGAGTCTTCTTTGTAACTCAAGGATAACTACACACATCAAATCAAGTAGATCATGGTATGCTTGATGATTTTAAAGTGTCTTATAATTCTATTAGATTTGAAGGGCAATACGTTTCTTCACAAAATGCTTCTCCACCTAACATTTATGGTGGATGGGAACAATGTTCATCTTACCAAAAATGTCAAAATAAATGCTTACAACACCCATCATTACCATCTCTACTATACCCATCCTACTTAATCCCACCCACTCTATATCCACAACAAATTTTACCATTTTCATTATCCCATTCATATCACCCACCATCCACTTCAACATATCCACCAAGGGTAACTACAATGCCTAATAAAATATTACATAATAAGGTGGTTCAAAATACATAATAATGATATTTCAAGGATCCCTTTGCATTCCATTAATGTGATTGAAATTGGTGAGTCACAATTCAATTTTATAAAAACAACCAATGGATGTGGTTTTGGTATAATTGAATTTTAAGAGCAATTTGATCAACTAAAAGATAATCAATTTAGGTCTTCTTATTTGCATAACGAATAACAACTTTTAGAAAGAATTCACACACATAAAGAAACACTTCAATTTGAGTCTAATTTTATCATTGCACTCATAAATGTGTGTTGAAATTTATCATGCAATAAGAAATGGTAAATTATACGCCTTAATGATTCAAGATTTGTGTGAGATTCATGATGACATCCTACAATATCTATCATTTATAAATATTTTTATACTTAAACATCTAGATATTTGGAGGCCTATGGTATTCCTCGCACACTTATTGATCTAGGTCCAATAATTCATTTTATGATTAAGAAGAACTAGAAGGGTTTGAATGCATTAATGACCACACAAAACATGCTACAAATGGATGATAATTCATTAAATAAGGATCAACTTATTATTAAATATGTCACTTTATTTCTTGATTCTTTGGATTATCCTAATACCCTCATGATTTTACAGTATGAAATTAAGTTGGGGGGGAATCCATTGAATTTTGGAAATATTTGGTTGATTATTGATAAAGCCTTCATTGATTATTTCTTTGGTGCTTCTAATACAACCACGTTTGTGAGTTTTAGACAACATCCAAGTATGCATTATTGTGTTAATTGGAAATGGTTTTATATTATCTCTACACAAGCATTCATTGTAATAGTGTTTATTCGTACATTTTATTATTATCAAGTATTTATTCATGTTAATAACTCTACCCTCCATTTTTTAATAATAAATCACTCATTAATGGTGGAGTTATTAAATGGATGATGTTGTACAAATTTAGCATTACTATACTTTATATGCTTGGTCTTGAGAATATGGTTGCAGGTTTATTATCCAATTTTCCCAACATTTTTGCACTAGTTTATGATGCTTCTCTATATGAGCATCCAAAAACACATTTTGTTGGCCTTGCTAGCTATATGAGGAACATCAAGTTTCTTTTGTGTTTCTCTCTTGGAGATCACAAGAGGATTATTGGGAAAAATGTATGGGTATAACTTCTCTTGATGCCATATCATGTGGAAGACAACATGCAACTTGGTCTATGAGATCCATGAATCTTGTAGTACTATGTTCTTGAGCTACACATATAGAGACAAATTGAACACATTATAATGCAAATCATCACACTTCATCATAGATATGAGTATCCACCTACCTACAGTTGTATGGACAAGTTGAGAGACTACAATTGGTCTTTCACTATGCAACCATGTCTTTGTTCTACATGCATATTTCAAATAGTGGCATGAGCTCAATGTTGTTTGTAGCAATGGTGCTATGAACTATGCATGGTCAATCTTGATGGAGGTATCTTTCTTGTTGGTCATAATTTCAAGTTCAACATGCAACCTAGTTTCAATAGTGAATTTTTGTGGGGTCATAGAAGGAACTCGAGTTTGGGATGATGTCACTTCAACATCCATATAAGGGATTTCTTCTCTTTGGTTATTATATGAAGGTTATCTAAAAAATTGAAAAAATGAAACAATGTAAAAAATGAAAAAAAGCAATAAATTCTAACAATGAAAAGCTTCGGGCGTTGTTAGACAACTACAATTTGAAAACCAGTTTCTGGAAGATTGTAGTTGAAATAAATTCTTAGTGGTGAAAATTGTTTTCACAATGCCACTAAGCGGTAAGTGTTGTGATGAATATGTGTAAAGTGAATAATCAACACACAACCAATGAGATGTATTACATTAGAGAATTGAATCACATAATTAATCGAATTCAAAACACAATCAATCCCTAAAGCCGTTAGATTGTTTCCTATCTCTAAGGATTCCTTGAATCAAAATGGCTCTCAAAAAATTTATGAGCACTATGACTTTGTAGAATGACAACCTAGAGAATGGATGCTATAAAAATGCAAGAATCCTAGTTCCTACATGATTTGATAAACCATGTGATATGCTACAAATGATAATGGAGATGAATCTAAAGATTGTGATGCAAATGTTGTATAAACTACTATGATAATGGAAATGTAGCTAATAACTAAGCCATTATTCTAAATTAATATGCAATACTATGCTAAATGTTGAATGCTTCAATGCTCTAAATGTTCAAATGCTCTCAAATGATTTCTGCAGAGTAAGTTTGCTCAAAGATGTGTTATGAAATGCTAGAGCATGATGTTGTATTTATAGGATTTCCAAGGCATATTGTGATGTGGCAGGATTCGACGATCGATATTATGATCATGGAGATGGTTCCCTTTAAAAGAGCACTTTGCCAAGTGTCTAGAAGAATAAGTGAAATGGAGGAGCGAAGTGTCCAAGGTTGTTTCAAATTTGTTGAGGATAATTCCATTTAAAAATTAGAGTTATTTAAATTCATGTGACACTTGATGATGTGGATGAGGAGGTGGAAGGAGGTTAGAGAGTTATGGAGAAATGTGACAAAATTGAATTTAGAAATTCAATTTTAATGAGAGGGAATTAATCAAATAAAAAAATTAGTTAGATTTGTTTATTTAATTAAATCATGAAGAAAATTATTTGAGATAGGAAGAATTTAGAAATTGAACTATATAAATAATTTTTTCAATTTATTTATAAGTAGCGAAATTAAGAGGGTTCATTAATTAAATACCTTGCATTTAATTAATCAATTATCTTGACCGATTTTAGGTGTATACATTTTGCCCCTCTTTGAAGTGATGTGTTTACACATTGCTTCAAATAAAAATTTTGATATGCCCCAGAAGCTGGATTTTTAGGTGATGCTAGATATATGCCCCCTCGGGAGATAAATTGGTGAATTAAGCCCCTTTGAAAAATAAATAAATCAACTCCCATAAAAATCCCACTTAATCACCCTTTAAAAGGTAAAAAGAGGTGAAAAGGGATTCATTTGTGCATTTGCAAGTTTAAAAATTTGAGAGAGTGAGCAACTTAGTGCAAATTGAGCAAGATGGTGATTCCGATTCAGACACATCAATTCGAGCGCGTGTGACATCGCAATCGCTCGGCAACGTATGGACCTCCGATATGTGCCTCGAAAAACCTCCTCGTGATTTGTGCATTTTGTTTTCCCACTATTTTCCACGTTTGAATTTTCTTTTTAGCGGTTTAGCGCATTTGGCCACCAATGTAGCGCATCGGTAGACTATTCTTGCGTATCTAGTAGATTAACGCATAGGCCTTGATTTTTAGCGCATTTGGTCAATGATTTTTAGCGCATTTGGTCAATGATATAGCACATTAGAATTTTTAGTGCATTGGTGGTAGGAAGTAGCGTATAGGGCCATGTAGCTCTTTGATGTCATAGGTTAGTGCATAGGGACCCTGAAATGGCGCATCCGATAGATTTGATGGCGCATCCCAATTTTTAGTGCATAAGGACTCTGTTCTAGTGAATCGGGGAAGTCTTCTAGCGCATCCATGTTTTTGGCGCATAGAGACATTGTTTTAGTGCATCCATGCCAGTTTGATGAATTTTAGATTAGACTCCTCGATTTTGATGATTTTTTATCACGTCAACCTTCATTTTGATGTTGTTTGATGATGTTGATAGATAAGATGATGATTGATCTCATGATAGGTGAGATTCAATGATAGGATGATAATGATTGACCTCATGATAGGTGAGGATCAATGATTGATTGATTATTATTGACCTCATGATAGGTGAGGATCAATAATAGATGCTCGCGAGATGTAATCAGAGTTGATTAGATTCATAGGTTGACTGATTGCTTGATTAATTGATTGATTTGTGATATGTTATGATGATAGGAGCATTCATTTTTTTTTATGTCGTGGGAGCATTTCCCGAGGACTTGGGATTTGGTTCCACATTTGGATCAGTTTGATCAAGATATTATTGAGAGATGTAGGTTATCATCATTGATTGACATGCCTCAGGTTAGGATTAATCGGGGACTCTTGACAACTTTAGCAGAGAGGTGGTATAGTGACCACAACACTTTTCACCTGGCCACTGGTGAGATGATTGTGACACCAGAGGATGTATATCAGATCATACAGATTCTAGTGGTAGGGGATATAGTTATTTATGATTAGGCCGAGCAAGGAGGCACATATGCTTTACACATGATCTTCCATGATGATTAGATTAGTGGGTATGAGATACCCTGGCAGGAGATGTATGAAACCTATGCTCCTTTACCTTATGTGCTTGCGGGTTTTTTTGGTGGATTCTTATGTCCCGACCGTAGGTCGAAGGGACTATCTGTTGGTTGGGGTCGAACACTGGAGTAGATGATTCTACATGGGACTTGATATGTGTGGGGTTCATGCATGCTTGCACATTTATATCATGATCTTCATTAGGTAGTCTACCTTGGAGCCACCAGTCTATCCATAGGGGTGAAATTGTTATAGACTTGGGCATGGGAGCACATAGCGGTGTCATGACCAATGGCAGACAGATTTTGGCCAATTGGTAGGCCATATGTGTATGGATATAGAGGTCCAATTGTCTAGCACAAGCTGGGAAAACTAGAGTATTGGAGAGTGTTGGATGACCTTCATACTATTATATGGAGGCCCTAAATAGGCTGGGAGCAGTGGCCAGAGGATGATACAGAGATCCCTTACATGTGCACGATCAGATATCTGATAGGGAGGACACCATTTATCATAGAGAGATTCATGTTGGGGAGAGTGTTGAGACAGTATGGTAGAATAAAGGGCATGCCCTAGGGAGTGGCTTAGTACACACGGAGATGACAAGATATACCTAAGTGGGGGCATGTGTTATCTTATGATGCAAAATACAAGGAGTACTATGGGTTACAACCAAAGATATGGGACTATCATCCTGAGATTATAGAGGCTACATGTTCAAAGGAGTATGCATATTATTTCCTTTCAAATCCTTTCCTACAAATATCGAGTCCAGATGAGCCTGCACCGTTGTTAGAGGATGAGCCAACATCGAGACGAAGGATTGGTGTAGGAGGTGTTGAGGAGGAGACAAGAGAGAGCAATGATGATGGAGATGGGGATAGAGATGGAGATGGTGGAGATGAAGAGAGAGATGATGGTGGAGGTGGAGGTGGTAGAGTAACATTTGATGTGAGAGATGTTATGATACCTCAAAGGAGGAGATCTTTGGTGGTCATAACACAATAGCATGTATAGTTGGGGTGCCCTCGCAATAGAAGCAAACACAGATAGTTGCTTTATAGATTCAGGTACAGACACTATAGGGTCAACTAGCATAGGTGAAAGCATTGCTGGCAGAGGCACAAGGACAAGTACAGGGATAGGAACAGGCACTGGCACTGGCACAGGGACAGGCACAAGCATAGGCACAGGCTCAAGTTACTACTTTGAAGGCTGAGAGAGATGCAACTAGAGAGTAGGTTGAGCAGGCAATGGCCTTAGCCGACAAGATGCAGAGAGTGGTCGAGGGGACCTCCATAGGTGATATGATGAGAGAGGTCACACGGGTTACCAAAGAGTTCAAGTATTATCGAGGTTGATATCATGCGGTTGTTCTTGTAGAGCAGAGAGTGAGCTACGCATAGTCTAGGTCAACACACAACCATTCTCAGACCACCAGCATAGGTGTGACACAACAACTATGCAGAGATCCAGGTGCAGGTACATCAGGTGGTGTTGTAGGAGGCCTAGCCAGACCATCGAGGTCTAGGGGGAGCACCCCATAGCTTCCATGATCATACTTGATGTATTTTGAGATATTTGTATACACCAATTTTGCTGAGACATTATGATACTGCCACATTTTTGATGATGTATCTCTTCTACATTGTTGGACAACTTTGTACACTTGACATTATGATTATTTTGAGATTTATATTATATACAGCGACAATGGTTGATCTATATGTGTCTATATGTATTTATGATAGATGCCTATGATAGATGCATTTAATTTCTATTTTGTATGCTATGTGATGGTTTATATGCTTACGTGATAATGATGTATGAATGCAATGATGATTCTATGTGTCCCTATGCTTGATACTTATATGATGTTCATATGTTGCTTATTTGATTATGGCATGATTATGTATGGATGCAATGATGATATGATAATGCATAAATTATGATTATGAATGATATGCAAAATGAGCATGTAATGCAATTTATTGTTTTTGTATTTTCCCGATGCAAATATTATGATATTGCTACACTATATGAGATGAATGTGATTATGCAAATGTGATGCAATGCACTTATTTTTTGTGTTTTCTAATGCAAATGGTATGATGAAATGTATGAATGGATGGGTGATATGCAACTACAGGAGAATGGTGTGTTTTTGTTAATGTCAAGTATATTCAATCCCTTTAATGATAGAGATAATATCGCTTGAAAATTGTTCTAGCCTTGGAAAAATCCTAAAATACAGATGCAAAACTAATATGGATGCAAATCTAATCTACCATGCAAAACTAAAATGCAATGTTGTCATTTTGTTAGCCGATTTGTCATGCTTTTTATCATCATTGAGTCTTTATTATTTTGAAAGTTATTACAAACATCGATGGTGTAATTAGACCATGATGAATTGAGTACAACTTCCATTGAGTTTTGATAGTGCAAGATAACACAAGCATCTAGGTATAATTGGATCGAGATGACCTGAGCATCACTTGCGTAAACAAACAAGAGTTAATCGTTTTCCTATGAAAATTTGGAATGTCATCAATGATACTTTGAAGAGCATGTCCCGCGACAATTTGCACAGTAGTAATGATCAACTCACAGGTAGCAGACAAAGAAAATGCAATTCTCCTTCCTAGCCCTTCTAGTTCAGGACATCATCGAGGTACTCTAGAGAAATGATAACAATCAAGATACAACAAGTGAACATACGTGCTAAAGTGATCAAACCATGATTCAAAAGATGATCATCCAGTTAGATTTGACTTATTTGTCCTGATGTTGATTTGGATGGTCAATTGTTTGATTGGATTAATTATGATTGATGTTCGGTTTGATCTTTAGGATGATTGTTGTTTTTGCCAGGTTGCCTTGTTGTTGTTTTCCTGTTTGTTTAAGCTCAAAGCAGGTTGCCCCCAGTGAGTTCAAGATTTTTCCCCCAGTGAGAAACAAGCCAATTATTCTGGATATGTACATTGGTAACCAAGCCAAGGTGGGACACGACCACATCGGTTGGATATGTACATGAAGCTCATTTTATGATAGGCATGTATGCGCAAAGATAGCAAAAGCAGACAACCAACACACGTTCTAAAAGATGGAGAAGCCAACTCATCACAAATAGCGCCTGTTTGCCAGGTTTTCACTATTTGTTTTTATTGCACCTTTTTCAGATTTTTAGATTTATTTTTTTGTTGTTACCAAGATGCTTGTTTGCCAAGTTTTCATCAAGGCAACGATTTTTTATATTTTTCCTTTTTTTTCCTTTTTTTGTATTTTTGATCTTTTATTTTTGTATTTTGATCTTTTTTATTTTTGAATTTTTTTATTTCTTCAAGAAAAATTTTTGGATTTCTCATTTTTTGGACTTTTTTTTTTTTGGATTTCTTAGGACTTTTTGGATTTTTCAGGATTTCTTTTTTGGATTTTTTTGGATTTCTTTAGGACTTTTTGGATTTCTTCAAAGACTTTTTCTAGTTTTTTTGGATTTCTTTAGGACTTTTAAAATGGAATGAGATGACCAATTTGAAGAAACAAGATGCCCAAAAATATAGGATAAGATGCATGATGGAGGATATGGTATGGAAGATTTGGATAAAGTGGATAGGATAAGATGAATAATGTTCAAGAAGATCCTTAACCTTTTCAAGATCAAAGGTGAAAATGTAAGGAAATGAACATTAAGAGGATAATGACCATGAATGATAAGATGGACGAAACTTGCCCCCAAGTGTAGAGTGCAAGAGGAACATGGAAGATAGGATATGGATAGGGAGATGGGTATGGAAGATAATATATGCATGATAGGGAGATGGATGAAGGACTCAAGCATCAAGTTTCATGATTAATATCCCTCGAATATGTGCCCTAATAAACCATGGAGATGAGAATTAGACTCATAAATGTCGGCATGGTAGAAGAAGCTAAGGACTTATGCAAAACTTTGGATTAAAGGAGAATAATGGGGGATGGATGTTGGATAATGGATAGGAGGTTGGAAGGCTTGTTGATGGATAGATGGAAAGGATGGAAAGATAAACATTGGCACACACCTTGAAGGGCAGTGGAGTGATGGAGGAAAAATGGATTTGGATGGTGATAGGTTTTTAGATGGAAGATTGGAGGAAGCTTTTGGATTAGCAAATTTGGATGCCAATTTAGATTTTATTGCTTCTATGAGACTTGTAAGAATCCACATGGTTTTTGACTTTGATTTTTTCTTTATGGGCCTTTGTGGCCTTTGAGATTTTTCTTCTTGATTTATGGACCTTTGTGGTCTTTGAAATTTTTCTTTTTGCTTTGTGGCCTTTTGAATTTTTGACTTTGATTTTGGATCAAATTTTCTTTTATTTTTGCATGACTCTTCAAGGAGACATGTTGATCCTTTGATACAAGTGGATTTTGATATTGAATATTTTGACATTTGGCACCCAAATTGCTTCCAAAAGCAATGGGAGAGGTGGATTGAGATGAATTATATGGAGGTATTATGGATGAGTTAATGTAGGTTGAATTTTGAAAAGGCATCAAGGATGTGCGCCTTTTTTGTTCTTGGTGAAAAGGAGACGGAGGATGTAGGACCCTAATATGGATGGAAGGGTTGATGAACTAAGGTTTGGATGATAACGACCAAGGATAGATGGAAGGTTTGATGGAATAGGATAAGGACCTAGGATAGATGGAAGGTTTGATTGATTAGGATACTTAGGTTGAGCATGAGGTGTATAGCCAAGGCCATGAGAATATAGATTTTCTTGGGTAGAAAGGGGTTCTAGGATACCTTGTTCATGAAGGCCTAATCCTTTGCCTTTGTAGTTCATATTTTGACACATTCATTTACCAATGGGATATGCATTATTTACAAAACAAGATACGAGTCCATTTTGGGGAGGATATGATATGGATGAAAGGATAGGTGTTGGAAATAAGTTGAAGTGGATAAAGGTGGAAGATCCCAATTTATAGGTGTGGGGTTCATGGATAGCTTGAATAGGTGTGATAGGCTCTTGACATGGAGATGATGAGGTACATTTATCTTGACTTGAAGAAGGATCACGAGGTGTAGGAGATGAATTAAGCATGGAATCATCATGAAGTGGTGCAAAAGGCATATCTTGATCATGAGATGGGGAATCATTAGATAGAATGGAAGAATAGCCATGCTCCTGGGATGTGATGGAATCATGAGAGGGTATGGATTCATTAGATAAGGTGGAAGAAGGACTTGGAAGGATACTTTCCTCTTGAGATCAAAGGGGATCATCATGGGTGAATAATGAAATGAGGGGATTATCATAAGATTCTTGAGAGATGGGATCTTGGTCATCAAAGATTGGAAGGTCTTGTGGAATTTTTGTATCATTGGATGGAGTGGAAAGAATACTTTGATCTTGATGTGAATCATTGGGCGTAGAGGGTATGATAGGAGAAGGTGGTTGGATGGAATCGTTAAATTGAGTGGAAGAATCATGAGGTTTATTTTAGCTTTTGGGAGATGAAGATAGGTGCATGACATGATAGGATTGTTCAATATTATTTGTGTTTGATGGCTTAGATTTGGGCTCATTTAACCTTTGCAAAAATTTAGAAAGATTGAACTTGGATGATGTTGTTTTTGGTGCAAAAGATATCATGTTCATGTTTCTATCAAAGGGATAAGGACATATATCTTGCAGAAAATATCTCTTTGTTGTTCCCCTTTGCATGTCTTGGATTTGTTGTTGGAGATTTTGCATTTGTGTTTTGTGAGTCAACCTTTGTCCTCTTGGGAATTTCTCTTAATTGGTTGACATCAAAATCAATTGGTAGCTTGACACCTTGATTAGCTAGCATTAATAGGTATCTTTCTCCATCTCCTTCCAAAAAAATTTCCATGAACTTGTGGAAGTTAGGATCTTGTTGTGTAGTTTGGATGTCTTCCTCAGTTATTTCATCACTTTCAAGTGTGTGAAATCTATGGAATGGATTTTCCTTAGCTTCAACCATGGTGTTTTGAGTTTCAACTTCTTTTTATTTGAATTTTTTCCTTTGTGATCTTGTTTGAACAGGCATACAAGTGATGAAGATTTACTAAGCTATGACCGTTGTTTAGGAGTGCGAAAATGACTAAGTTAAATCTAATTATACAACATTTTTTTTGGGATGAAGGATGATAAATCCTGATAAAGGATGATGAATCCTGATAAAGGATGATGAATCCTGATGGTGAAACTCAACTATTAATCAGAGATAGGTGGGGTGATGAATCACTTTTAGATATTTGATCAAGGCTTAGGTAAAGGATTTTCACTTGCAAATGCTAGTTTCAACAAGTTTAAGACTCTGTTATGGCTGAGAAATGATTCTGTTTTGAAAAGGATCCTAAACTATGAGTTTAAATTTTTGACAAACAGTGAATTTAGCTCTCTAGTTTTGGATTTACTGGATGCACTAAACCAGGGTATGGATGCACTAAAATATTGCATGGATGTGCTCAAATAAGGCTTGGATGCGCTAGCTTGTTCCTTAGATGCGCTATAAAACTCACTCAATGCGCTAGAACAGGGATTGCATGTGCTAAAAGATGGTTTATATGCGCTAAAGGATGACTCAGATGCACCAGACAATGGACAATATGTGCTAAAAATATATAGGGATGCGCTAAACTGCCCCTAAATGAAATTTAAATTGGATTTTTAGTAGCTGAAATGCGCTAAAAGTATGAGCGAATGTGCTCTAACAAGAACTTGATGTGCTAGAAAAAGCCTTAGATGCATTAAAATAGAGACTCAATACACTGAAAAATGACTCAGATGCGCCAGAAAAAAGCAATATATGCGCCAGGACAGGGAATTGATGTGCTAATATGGAAAATGGCTCTTTGTTTTTGATAGTTTGATTGATTTTTCTTATTTTCCTAGCAGAGAGTTTGATTGTTTGAATGTATGTTCTTTTGAATCAGTGGTTGTACATTTCTATTGTGAGGTTTGTTTGAATGTTGTTTAAAAACACACATGTAAGACACATCAAACAAGTACAATTCCTAAGGCTGTGTAGGATAGTATTTACTGGATTTCCACTTGGATTTTACTCTAGTTGTGCTTACTTTTAGTGGATGATTAGAAGCTTGACCACACTGGCTCGCCTCCATGACACTCACTTCTCAGGTCATCCAAGCTTCAGTTCTCATGAATCTCCCATGACGAACTTTTCATCTCTACTAAAATCCACAAGAATATGGGATGGCTTCAAAATGACCATTCTTGCACCAACAAATAGAAAAGGGATTTGGCTTACTATAACAAAATTTTCTAGTATAGGCATTTCATTCGTGGGGGATCATCCATACAACAAGAGACCATTGTTTCCATTTTTTTCAAAACAATCCTTGTGATACTTGAACTTTCTTCAAGTACCCACACTTATATACCGATTGGAAGTTGCTTGGCTTTAGAGTGTTCCCGATTGGGTTGTTCCCTGGGGTGATTACTTTTTCCCACCAGATAGGCCCTCTAAGGATAAAATGCAATAAAATGAAAAGAATGCGTCTATATTTTTTATCACCCAGTGAAGGGGAGAGCATATGCCTACCACTCTACAAGCACAACAAACATGGTGTTCATTTACCTCTTAATTAAACTAGGTTCCTAATTTAATCAAAAGAAATAACAAAAACTCCAGCCCCTACAAAACAATCCTTAGTAGTTTGAGATTATTGGTCTTTGACGTCGTTCTTATAGTTTCAGTAGAGTCTTTGACAGCGTGTAAAATACCTGCAAAACATAGAGATATTGATTAGTTCTCAAAATTTTGAACCTCTGTAAAATAAACCAGATGCACCATAACAAAGATTCAATGCGCTAGAAGATCACACAGATGTGCTATAAAAACTACTGTATGCGCTAGAATAGTCTATGTATGCCCTAAAAGAAACACTGAATGCACTAAAAGACCCCTTGTATGCACCGAAAGATAGTCTGAATGCTCTGGACGAAAGACGGGATGTGCCAAAACAGAGCCTAGATGCGCCAAAGGATGTTTCATATGTGCTAAAAGAATTCATGGTCGCGCTAAAACTTTTCACGTCTGAACCTGTAAACACACTTTCCAAAAAATGTTAAAAACATGGGCTAGGCCCCATGATGGGTGCCAGAAATGTTATGGTGAATATGTGTAAAGTGAATAATCAACACACAACCAATGAGATGTATTACATTAGAGAATTGAATCACAAAATTAATCAAATTCAAAACATAATCAATCCCTAAATTCGTTCCATTGTTTCCTATCTCTAAGGATTCCTTGAATCATAATGGCTCTCAAATTTTGCTTTGCACTATGACTTTTTAGAATGACAACCTAGAGAATGGATGTTGTAAAAATGCAAGAATCCTAGTTCCTACATGATTTGATAAACTATGTGATATGCTACAAATGATAATGGAGATGAATATAAAGATTATGATGCAAATATTGTATAAACTACTATGATAATGGAAATGTAGCTAATAACTAAGCCATGATTCTAAATTAATATGCAAATATTATGCTAAATGTTGAATGCTTCAATGCTCAAATGCTCTCAAATGATTTATGCAGAGTAAGTTTTCTCAAAGATGTGTTATGAAATTTTGGAGCATGATGTTGTATTTATATGATTTCCAAGGCATATTATGATGTGGCAGGATTCAACGGTTGAGATTATGATCCAAAAAAATCAATGCTGAAGGATGAAGAAGTTAGAGAAAATCATGGAGATGGTTCCCTTTAAAAGAGCACTTTGCTAAGTGTCTAGAAGAATAAGTGAAATGGAGGAGCCAAGTGTCCAAGGTTGTTTCAAATTTTTTGAGGATAATTCCATTTAAAAATTAGAGTTATTTAAATTCATGTGACACTTGATGATGTGGATGAGGAGGTGGAAGGAGGTTAGAGAGTTATGTAGAAATGTGACAAAATTCAATTTAGAAATTCAATTATAATGAGAGGGAATTAATCAAATAAAACAAAATTAGTTAGATTTGTTTATTTAATTAAATCATGAAGAAAATGATTTGAGATAGGAAGAATTTAGAAAGTGAACTATATAAATAAATTTTTCAATTTATTTATAAGTAGCGAAATTAAGAGGGTTCATTAATTAAATACCTTGTATTTAATTAATCGATTATCTTGATCGATTTTAGGTGTATACAATAAGTGATTGAAAACTAGCTTGCCAACAGTCACTTGTCATTATTCAAATTGAAAAATGAAAAGAAAAAAGGAAAAAAGGAAAAAATAAAAAAATGAAAAAAAATAAAAAATAAAAAAATGATTTGTGTTCTTTCTATGGGCTAATCATTTTGTAGCTACACTTTGTTGCTTCAATGGTTGTCTAAGAATCTCATATCACCTCCTGTCACTCACTTGTGCTCTAGTTTTTTGTGGTCAAGATGACTTTGATCACTTGTAGCAAGAGTTACACTTTCAGTTGAGGTGTTAACAACATTGAAGAGAGCAGTTTTTGGTTCCTTCCTTGTTGGGAATTCACAGTTATAGTTTTTGGTTCCATCTTGGAGATTCACAGTTGCTGAGATACTTTGGCTACCAGAACTTGGCATAAATGGACACGCAACTTGGTAAAACAATCAATTTTATTTTTCCTTGTTTTATCTCTTAAATTTATTAATATTTCTTATTATATTAATCATATAAAGCAACATTCACACCAACCCTCTCCTTGTTTTATGAGGACTGTCAACCCTTTAAGTTGGGGGAGGTTCATCATCCTTATTACCTATCTTTTCACCCATCATTATCCTTAAGTATCCTATCATAGTATCCATTATTTTCACCATTCATAATCATTCATATTGTCTATCATTTCACCCATTTCATATAGCTCATGAATATGGAGATAAATTTTTATGATACCTCCTATATATAGCATTTCAAAAAATGCTATGGATAAAATGACAAAAAGAGGAAAAAATGAAAAAATAGAGAAAATAAAAAATGATGGAAAACATAAAAAGTTGGAGGAACGTATGAATATTGAAAAAAAAAACGTGAGCTGAAAAATAAATAAAATCCATGAAAGTTTGTTATGAAGAGGGGCTAATAAAAATCAAGGGGAAATGCAATTAAGCATGAGCTATAATAGTCAAGTGTGAAGAAGGTACAAGTCATAAGGTGACCAGTTCAAATCAAAACATTTTAGAAATAAAGATTGCACGAGGATGTGCAATATGTGAAGTTGGGGGGAATGATGAGAGCCATTCATGCTCCATTTTATTCCATATTTTAGTCTTTTTCATATGTCTTTATACCCATCTTCATATTCCATTTCCATAGATTATCATACCATTTTACCACCTTTATGTTGCATATGATTAAATATATATAAGTAGTATTTAATTTAGTTTTTAGATAAAATACATGAATAATAAATATTAGATTGTATTTACTAATATTTGCTACCATTATGTTGAAAAAATAAGTAAACACTTTTCACTATGTGTGATAAGATATATTTTAATATTTTGTTATAAAAAATTATTATATTGTAATGACCATAAACTAAACATAACATTTGTTGGCCATAAACAAATTTTATGCTCCCTATTATTATGGACACGAGACAAAAAATAAATGTCCATATTATTATTATGTTAGAACTAATTTGATATATTGGTTATTTTGTTACCAAACAAACATACCATGTTAAGAATATCTTAGTTATATGATTCTCTCCATGATTCTCTCATTTGAGATATGATTTTGTGGAGAGATTATAGGGAAAAATTATGTCATTTAGTAAATGCCTCATTTATTATATATTACATAAGAAATGGCATGAGAAGGGAGATGCAATATTTTTAAAAAAGAAATAATACAACAGCTGGTTTGAAGTCTTAAGGAGTTACAACAAATTATTTTTGTCACCCCATGGAAGGAGAGGAGGGCCCACTCTCTTGAAATGGTGGTGATGTTAATTTTATGTTTTGTATTTTATTTTAATATTGTGGTTTCTTTTTAAAATGTGTGAGTAATTTTGTGATTACATGTTTTCAGTTTGGTTTTAAATTATTATTTCATAGGACTGTAGTTGCAGAAATATGTTCAGTTTTGGAAGATTGTAGTTCTTGTCACTTGCACAAAGTTCTTGTTGCCTACACAGAGTTCTTTTCGCCTGCACAGAGTTCTTGTCGCTTGCACAAAAATCCTATCGCCAAAATTAACAGGTCTTATTGCCAGAATTTTGTCAACACAAACTACTACAAATTCAGGAGTTCTTTAGCCTCAAACATAATTAGAAATGTTTAATCAGAATTGAGTAAAATATAATAGACCTTAAATATGTTAAAAGGATTCATTTAAGTTATTGACTTAAGTTATTTTATGGTTTCAAAGATTTGTTTTAGGAGCACAATCTAAGAATATTATTAAGTTTATTCTTTTAAATAATTTAGATTTGATTGTTTTCATAGAATGCATTTCATGCCCACTTAACTTGTTGATTTCATCCCTTTGGTACATAGCCACAACAATTTTCATGAGCTTAGAATCCCTGGATTGAAATTTAGGAACAAATTGAGGAAGTCAACACAAAATTCTTAAAGATTGATTCAATTACAAGGATAGTTTATGCCCAATATTGATCCACAGTTTTGTCCAAACATTTTGGCGTCGTTTACGAGGAGAGGTGTTAAAGGCCTAAAAACCTACTGAGTTGAGTTAGGACTAGTGCGCCCAAGTGAAAGTCTGCGCGACTGTTGACCTTGCCTAGGTAATTAACCTTGGTTTGCTCTATTTTAAATCATATAGATGCATGGTTTGAATTTGTAGGTAGATTTTAGAAGGTAAAACCATTTATATATTCACACCCATTGTTGTGAGTCAATTGATAGGTAAAGAAGTAATTATGAAGAAACAAGAAAAAAACCATAAAAAAATGTATTTTCAAGGTAGTTCAAACACTTCAATTTTAAATTTAAAAACCAAAGAATAAATTGGTGGGGAAATCACACTAACATAAAGTGATGTTTTTATATCCCCTCTACCTAAAGAATGCAACTTAGCTTATCATGATATCCTATTACCATCCTCATACACATTTACAAGTATTATTCCTATAACCGAGCAAGAACAAATAATTGATGAATTTTTAGGACAATGGATTTTTTAAAATGAATCCACAGATGAAGATTTGACCATTTGTTGTTCTATTTGTTGCAAGTAAGAAGATAAGTGCACATGCCAAGTTGTTCAAGAGGACATGGTTAAGGAAATAGATGTTATAAATGAGCCTCAACACGACAACAGTGGAAGTGAACGAGTCTTCTTTGTAACTCAAGGATAACTACACACATCAAATCAAGTAGATCATGGTATGCTTGATGATTTTAAAATGTCTTATAATTCTATTAGATTTGAAGGGCAATATGTTTCTTCACAAAATACTTCTCTACCTAACATTTATGGTGGATGGGAACAATGTTCATCTTACCAAAAATGTCAAAATAAATGCTTACAAAAACCATAACACCCATCATTACCATCTCTACTATACCCATCCTAGTTAATCCCACCCACTCTATAACCACAATAAATTTTACCATTTTCATTATCCCATTCATATCACCCACCATCCACTTCAACATATCCACCAAGGGTAACTACAATTCCTAATAAAACATTACATAATAAGGTGGTTCAAACTACATATAATAATGATATTCCAAGGATCTCTTTGAATTACATTAATGTGCTTGAATTTGGTGAGTTACAATTCAATTTTATAAAAACAACCAATGGATGTGGTTTTGGTAGAGCCGAAAAACTGAGGTCTATGTTTTGTAAACAATCTTGTGCTAAAGAGACCCAGATTGTCAGATTTTTAAAAATCTGAGGATTTCCCGAACATGCGTGATTTCCTAAAATAGGGATAGACATGCAATTTAAAAAAAAATTCCAATCTTCAAGAGGAATGAAAAACAAGAAGACCCAGATCGATGAAACTTGAAAATTTTGACCACTTGTTTCTGAAACGTGATGCCTTAGAAAAATAGACCATGCAAAAGGGTGCCTCTATGCTTCCCAATCTCGAATCCATGAAGAACAATGAAAAATTGCTTCGTTTGAGCCTCCAAATCTTGACGAGAAGAAAATTTTGTGTTTCTTCCTCTAAAAGCTAACATGCAAATTATGAAAAATGAATGCTCACAACTTTCTTAAATAGGGTTTAGAGATAAAAAGCGGTTTCATGCAAAACCCTAAATTTTTGGAGACTGCATGCAAAAATATCTGACTTCATTTGCATCAAAGTGGAGAATGTCTAATTTATAGGGCGACAAAAGCATGCATGTGTGAAAATGTTTTGTAAAATTTATCTTTAAGGCAAGATGACTTGGGCACCTTCCTTGAAATAAGGTGCCCAACTTCACTAGAGATATAATTTTTTCCATAATTTTCAATTTTTACTCGCTTCTGACTCCGTTGAAGCCTGCTTCTGACTTTGATGATTTGTCAAATTGGCACTATCAACTGATAATATCTATTTGTCCATGGCAATCTCATCTTTGACCACTGTTGAAGTGATCCCCTGTTTCGTTCTGACATTTGATGATGTTTGATCATGATTGCAAACCCTCAAAGTTACTGATGGAGATTGAAATGGAAGAAGGCATGGCGGGGGTCAAAAATTTCTAAGTTATGAGTACTTGGGCACCCTCCTTGAAAAGAGGCACTTTTCTTCTCCAGACAACCATTTTTTCAAGATTTTCAAATTTTTCTTTCGTTGTTTCATGTGAAGCCAACAACCCCTATTTGATCTTTGTTTTTGGTCAGTCGGTGAATAAAAGAGTTTGAAAATTAGTCAATCTGACAAGCTTGATCATATCTGAGTTGAATGGTACCCTCTACCAACCTCGAATATTGCATTTGACTGATTGTCCAAGATTTGAAACTAGACTGACGAAGGCTTTTTGAATTTTTTTTGAATGAACGAAAAATATTCTAAGGCACAAGAAAAAAGGCGCCCTCCTTGAAAAAAGGTGTTTTTCTTCTCTAGAGATATAATTTTTTCACGTTTTTCAACTTTTCCTTTGAATTTCTTCGTTTTGCATGAAATACCTTTGTTTGACCTACAATTTTTGGCGTTTGACGGATCCTGTGAACTGGATGATGGATTCATTGAACAACCTGAACACTCTGAGATGATCTCCAACTTTTCAAATCCTAAAAACTACTTTTGACTGCATTTGACTAGATCTAAACTGGGTTGAAGAGACAAATTGTGCGTTTTTTAAAAAATGGCAAATGTTTTCTAAGTATTGAAGATTTGGGTGCCTCCCTTGTAAAAAGGCGCTTTTCTTCTCCATAGATAGTTTTATTTTCATGATTTTCATTTTCTCCTCATTTTTCGTTCACCACCTTCACTGACTATGAGTCGCATTCATCGAATGTGTTGACCACCTTTGCTGATTGCGTTGACTGTCATCAGAAGCTGAAAATTAGCTAACGCATTGACTGCCAGGCACATCCCTTGAAAAAAGGCACCTTTTTTGTCTAGACAAAATAGTTTTTATAGATTTGTGGGTTTCCATCCTCAAACTTGGACACTTAAACAATAGGTTCGTAGAAAATTTTGTTTTGATTTTTGTGTAATTTTAGGATAATCATTACATGAATTCTATAAATCCTCAATACACCTAGAAGGGGAATCAAAATATATATCAATAAATTCTTGCTTGAAGATGATACACAAGGAAGACTACCCATACCTTTTGAGCATCATTTTCCTTTGAATCATGTACATGATCATGAATATGTGCACAAAAATGTTCTTGGGAGGAATGATAGAATGTCCCATATGAGTTGTAACAATCCTCAACAATAATAGAAAGTTTTCACTTAGGGTTTGAAACCCTAGCTATCACATTAATGGTGACTAAACCCATTTTACCTTTTCATATAGTTGGAGGAACACAAGGATCCACATCCTCAACCTTGAATACTATGTCTATGTTGGTGGATGGCCTTCTAGAATACATATTATCATTGTGGGAATTAATGGAGATTTGGATTCATAGTGAGATAGGTGAGGATAAATAGTGGAAACAGGTAGGAGAGGGACTTTGGTGTTGAGGTTCAAAGGTGGTACATGTTGGAGAAAGTGTGGGGAATTATAACTTCCCAATAAAGGTTTGTGAAGGAGTGGGGTTTTGGTAAAGAGGTGAGATGGTATGGGAAACTTTGAAGCACCTATGGAAGAGGGTAAATGTGGGGAATAGGTAGAAGGTGTGACTTGACAAACAAGTTTAAAATTCTAACACAAGGAAAAGAGTAGAGGATTGATGGAATTGCATACTAGGAAGGGAAACACTACAACTCTAGTGAATTAAATAGATAGATAATCATACATAAACTCATACTTAGAAACTTTAGAGACATTAAGTAGCTGCATGGATGATAGAGATGAACACATATGAAAATTTGGATAAAGAGAGATGTAGAAATAGGAAATAGGCAATTTGGTCCATAACATAAATTATTACAAAAGGGGGACATGATAATTTACCATGCTTTATATTGTATTTGGTAGCTCTATATTGCATGTGTTATTATCTATATTATAGGTGTTTGCTATGTTGCTTCCCTTGTTTAGTGTAAAGTAGTTTTATTGTGGTGATTTTATCCTTATCTTGATGAATTCTAGGAGTAGGTCACTCCCCAAGGGGGGGGATGTAATGCCAATCCATGTGTTAACTCTCACCTTGTACTATTATTTATTATGATTGTAGTGTAGAAAAATGAATCTCTTTTACATTTTCACAATTAATTGGGAATTCATATTAAAATGGACCTAATTGTGCCTTATTTTTGGTGTTGTAAAGTGTACCTCTTTACACTTTCACAATTATTTAGGGCTCCTTTAATTAATTAAGCTTAATTTTCCTTAATTGGCCCCTTTAATTCAAATCCAAGCCTATTTAATCACATTTTCCAAAGAGGAAACCTGACATTCATCAATGCCTTAACATAACACTTCTCATTGAGCAATGTGTGTCCTAGGGTTAGAGACCTAGGACCTAAATTTAAATTATGTTTTTGGTGGTATTTTAACATATTCAAATCCATATTCAGATATTGGCTTCTGATATTTGAATTTCAAGGAATTAAGGTTACATATCTATAAATATAAGGTCATTTTAGTATGTTTCACCTAGAAGAGTTTTCAAGAAATCTAGAGAATTTTTATGAGATCAAGAGAATTTCAAGGAATTCAAAGGTAGATTTATTGAAGATTTATTGCAACAATCAAGATCCAATTGTCACATCAAAGTCTTCTTGCATCATGCATGTTTTTGGAGCTAATATGATGATGTAGGTTTCACGATCCATTCAAGCATCCAAAGCATTATATCAAGTCAAGATTCAAGGTTCAAGATCCATATCCACTGAATCCATTTCATGCAAGTTGTAGATTTACATTCCAAGGTTCATAAGGGTTTGGTGTCATTTTGTCGATTATTTAAATGCAAATTATTAATCATGAGATTGTTAATTATTATGTTAAATGATTATTTAAATTGAAGTGAAATTGAAGTTGAAATTGAAAGTGGAATGTAAAGTGAAATTGAAATGTAAATGAAAATGAAATGATTTGAAATGCATTTTTATTAAATTTGGGGTTTGTCATTGCTGATGAAAATTCGAGTGCAAGTGAACGTAGGAACAGGTGAACGTGAATGAAGGCGAGAACATTGATCTGGTAGAGTCGTTTAGCCATTAGATGTTTATGAGGATGATGGAATCTCACACACACACTTAGTTATTATTTTAATGTATTTTGTGATGATTATGCTTGCAAATTTAAAATGAGTTAAATTGATTTCTCAAATATATGTGAAAAGAGTATGTTGCTTTAAATGGCAATTTGATTATTTTGTGAGAAAATTGATCTTATTTAAATAATTAAATTCCTTATGTCAATATTTTATTATTACTTAAAATTAATGATGTTTTTATTTCAAATTAATAGAATAGAGTTTTAATTGTGAAAAATTATTAAAATGTAAAATAGTATTATTAATATTGGAAAGATTTGTTGAAGAAATAAACAAATATCTAAAACTAAGTTAGTGAAATCAAATTGGAAAAACAAATTACGTTCAAGTTGGAAATTGAATTCAAATCGGCAATTTACAAGTAGAAGAAAATATCTTCAATCAATGGAAGGCAATCAAAATTTAAAACTTGGAGTTTGATAATTCGAACTGGAAATCAAATTGAAATTATGGATCTTGCTTTGTGAATAACCCCAACATCCTTGCATGAGAAAAGATCAGTCTGGGAAAAAAATTCGAAATTGCAAAGAGAGTGAAAATCTGTTTTTATATTTGAGCAAAAACATAAGACACGGTACTATGGATTTTGATAGGGAATTCATTTGAAATTGGAAGAGAAGAGGAAGGGAAAGGATTTCATTCTGATTTTATTGTATACTGAGAACCTTTTCCTTCAAACCCATGCGGCCAGGAGAGAGGGAATTCAAAATTACAAGGAGTGGTTTATGAGCTCCCATGCACAGGGATAGGAGGGTGTTGTTTGCAGATTGATTCCCCCCTACTCACCACATGCACATGAAGGGAAGCCAACAAGTGAAGGCGTGGAAAATAAGGGAGAAGAGGTAAAGCGCAGGAAGTGAGGAGGGAGTCAACAGAGTGCAGTTTAAAATTAAGTCTCCCCATTCACCCACTCTTTTCCACATGGCCAGGCAGCAAGGAGGTGAAAAGAAGAAGCATGTGCTTGGAAGAGAAGGCAGTAGACAGGGGTAGGCAAATGCACGCAAGGGAATAAAGAACAAATTCCTTCCCTCCTCATGTGCAAGTAAGAAAGAAGGGAGGGAGTTGGAGCTTGTTTCCTTTCTAAAATACAAAGAGAACTGTGGAGGGCGGGAGTGGAAGGAAGAGGGGAGAAAGAGAGCAAAGGCTCGACCAGAGAGGTGAAGAAAATTTTATTGCCTAAGACACATGCACAAACACAAAGGGAATTCATAGCCAAAGCATATGACAAAAAATTGACAGAGGAAGCACACAAATAACCGTTTCCAAATTCAGGAAATTGCCAGGTAGGATTTATGAAAATAAATTCACAGTCAGTTTAATAAAGAGTTAAAAATTCTTTTCCAAATTCATGCATTTTAGTTTTGAACAACAAAGAAAATCTTTGTTTTTTTTTTCAATTTAGGAAAAGAATAAACTTCAGATTTTATTTTTAAATTATCTATTAAAAGTATCACTGTTTCCATTGAATTCTGATTAAACTTTAAACAATCAATCTGTGTTTTTCTAGAAAAACCTTTGAACAAGTTAGAAACAGAAAAATTGTAGGATAAATTTGAATAGAAAACATTCAAGGCGATTGATTTATTTTTTCGATTTAGAAAAGATTCAAAACAGAAAAACGTATATTTAAATTAGATTTGGAAAAAGTTTCAAAATCCAAAAACAGAAAGATAGATTCAATTCTCCAAAGAACGAAACATAAAAGATTATGATAAAATACTTTTTGAATATTAAACGTGTTTGCAAAATAGAAGTTAAAATCAACGATTTTCGTGAATAAAACTCAAATTATTATGAAACAGAAATGAAAATAAGTTATTAAACATGTTTTTAATAAAGTAATTATTTTATTTTCTGAAAATGTGAAAAATAAAAAATAACTAAAGTAAATTAAAATATGAATTATTTGGAAACAAAAACGAATTAGAACAGGATTATTTCAAAGTGAAAATAAATTAAATGAGTAAATATAACGAAAGAACGTGTGCTCATTTATGCCTGTTAAATATGTATTTGATTTACATACTTGAGATACACCTTCTTTTGTTATTTTAATTATTCGATTTAAATATTAATTTAATGATGTTTATGTTTTAAAATGATGAAAATCCTGCATTTAAACCATTTTTGTTTGAAACAAGATTGCAGTTAAAATGTTTGTGAAAGATTATATTTATTTGAATGGAACCATGCATGCTTGATAAATGAATGTGCATGTCATGGTTTTGGAAAGTTACCTTCCGGGACGGGTGCCGAATATGGGTTATTAGAGAGTGTAGTTTTTCTTTTCCAAAATTGCTTTTAATTGTCATGCATGACATTTTACTTGGCCAAGTAACTTAAGGACCATTGAAATAGATGGAATGAATGAACTCTCTACCATATCCTAGTATCGAACTTTCTTGTTTCTTAAATGAATTAGAAAAATGAAAATGCTTGTGGTTTTACTAGTTATACTAGGCACGCACCAGATTCCATCCTACTTATCGACTTCTTTTTTCTAAGCAATTCGTGCAGGGTTGGGTATTCTTTGAATGACTAAGGAATTCTGGGGAAGCGTAAGCTTCGAGGTTGGGCGAAAAAAGCACCTGATTCTTGTTCTCATCTTCATTATTGAAGATAAGTTATGGATTGAAGATCAAAGGATGTTTTCTTCATTTATGTATTATTGTATTCTTTAAATTATGTATTGTAGAGCTTAAGGTGATAGAACGCCTAAGTCTCGAAATGTAAACTTATGTTACAAATACTTTTGTATTATTATCAATGTCGTGTAATATGACACGTGTGTGAATTTTACTCGAAGTATATTGAATCTATTTATCGACTTTAAGTCGATGTTTTGGAATCGATTGGATTTTTTTTTTTATGTCTAATGATTGAAATGTCGACTTTATTTTGAATATAAATTAATTTATTTAAAGTATTGTCGATGTTTTGTATTAAAGAGTTTCACTCTTTACATTCGGTGAGTTGTGACATTGAGTTGTTCATTCATCATTTCTTACATACTATTTTGTTTCATTTCAAGGTTTGATTACCAAAACGGGGATTGACCAAGGCAAACCCCCATTCACCAAAAATAAAACATTTTTCCCTCTTGATTTGTGTTTAAAAATTTAGCTGGAAGAAATCTTGAAGATCTCTTGAAGAGAAAAATTGGAGAACTTGTCAAAGTTGTAAAATTTGTCATCTCATGGAAACTCACCTGCAAACATTATTTCCGGCTTTCCGAACCTTAAACTTGGGAAAATTGAAGGATTTAGATCTGTAGCAGAGGCTCTCGAAAGTTGTAGACAAACCCTAACTCAGGACCCCTTCACCACCGGGTGAATGAGTCCTAGATGAAATTCAACAACTGACTTTTGGTGATTGGTACACATCATCTTACCTCTCTTTGTTTTGTGATTTGATTTTTGGTTCCATTAGTATTGAGCTTAATCTATTAAATCCAAGTTGTAGATTGCATTTTGGAGTTACTTTACTGTTTTTATTTTTTCTCCCCAAAGTTTTGTTTGAATAGGACCCTCATCCTTGCAAAAAAATGAAATCTAAAGATTCCTCCATAGAATTGTTTCACCTAAGGGTTGATAGTCATTTCATTGTGTTTATCTCATTTCCCAACGAAATAAAAGGAGAAATAGGTCCCTAAGTGGTTCATCAATCCCATTTTGGTAACCCACCTATATATTTTTCTTTATTTCAATGATTAGACTAAAGTATGTATTGAGTTGATTATTATACACGATGTAAGTATAGGATGGATAAGTGCCTTGCTAGATTACACATCCTCATGTGTCATTATATGTTACTTGAAATATGATCTCCATTATTAGATTTGATGATTTTCCTTGAGTTTGTAGGATATATTTATACAATTATTTGAAAAATGGTTGGATGTGGAGGAGAATACGTGGATTCACTTGACCACCTCACCTTACCTAGTTCTAGTGGTCAAGTTAATTATTCTACATTTTATGTGGTATGTTAATTACTTAACCCATCCTATTCAGTTTTGAACAGAAGGATGTTTCCAGTGTCTATCCAATTTTTCTCTAATCTAAATCATTTATGATTCTAGAGCCCTATGTTATGGGTAAACCCATAAATTATTTGTATCATTTTCATATGTTTATATTAGAAATTTCTTTTCATTCTCTTGTTGATTAATTTTTACAATTCTTGTTGTGAAGTGTTCACAAATGATCTTTATGCCTTAAAGATGAAATCAATTTTATTTAATAAATATTGTGGAATGACCCTTTACATTTCAATATGGAGTTATTTAAAATTATATAGTGAATTTAAAAGATTGTTTGGGCCTTATGTCATAGCCAATTGATAAAATTTTGTGTTTATTAATTGAGAAAAAAATAATTAATTTTATTATTATTTAGAAATATTATAACCATTAGCATCTCCCAAAGGTTTATTTATTTTTGTTTATAAAATACTTATTGTAAAATCCCTTTTTGAAACTAATTATTTTATGCAAATTAGAAAAGGGGGGGGAAATAAAATGATAAAAAGGAAAAGGGAAGGTTTTTATTCATTCACTTCCTTTTTGTGAAAACTATCTCCCCCTTATTCTTCTTTTGAAAATGAAATTGAAAGAGGTGGCTACACTTGAATTATGAATGTGCTTAAGATTGTGATTTATTGGGTATGGGAAGAATATTTGTTTGCATCCTTGCATCTTAGAACGTTTTTTGCATGGGTAGTTTGCTTGTGAAGAGTTAATTCTCTGTTTGTTTTATACTTTTAAATTTATAACTTGCTTTTCCAATACCCACAATAGGTGGTTTCATTGGCTTCCTTTTATTAAGATTAGTTGAATTGAACTTATATATTATAATTATGTTGTTTAAAGTTTTTTAAAATGCAAAGAAAGAGGCAAGGTTATGGAAAAACATTCCTAGAATTGAATGAGATTGCGAAAGATTTATTTGAGTTGAAAAGAGTGTTGTTGTGTATGTTAGGACCATAAGGGTATATTTAGATTTTATTAATTTTGTGTAATTTGGGAGATAATTTTTACAGTTCTTGAAGGATGTCTTAAATGGTGGATTTGGCAATTTTTATGGTTTTCCCTTTGTAGAAAAAAATTATGATTAAATTTTTATTCTATATTTTTGTATAAGGAAAAAAGTATCATGTGGGTAATATGATTCCCTACCTTGTGGATATGAGTGTCACATGTTTTGGCTTAATTCTTTGTGCTTTGAACTTTTGGTCAAAGTTGATTGTTTCATAGGCCTTAGATTTATATATTTTTGGCCTCATGGACATGAATGATACATGTTTTGGCTTCATTTCCCCATGCCTTGACCTTTTCGGTCAAATTTGGATTTTGGACTTAAGAATGGGTACCTAGTAATTTCCCATTAGTGTTTCTCATTAGGTTGTTGGTACTTGATAGGTCTATGTGATTATTTGCATGAGTGAGTGGTTGTACTAACTCATTGTTGTATATTAGTGGTTTTTACCATGTCTCCTTGTGGGTAATTAGTAGAAGGCCATAACCCTTATGCACCATTATTTTATCTTGATGCAGTATATATGTTTATCTGGCATGGCAATATTGTATCTTATTTTCCATTCTATGTTCATTTAGTTTAAATTTTGATGTAGAATGCATTAATGGAAGAATATTAATATGGACTTGGAGTGTCTTTCCTTATTTATTCAACTACTTTAGAATGGAATGTTTAGTGTTGAATAAAAAAGGATATGTATATGAATTTATAATTATTGATGCTCATTTTGTTAGAATTTTACCTTCTCTTACTTTGGTAGGGTTATGAGTAATCATGTGATGATTTATGCATTGAACCCATGTGTTTATGTGTTTAAACATGGTTGTACCTTAAGTCATATGATATTGTTACACTATGAATTATGCATCAAACCATTTGATATGTGTGTATTAGAGTGTGGGTGTGTATATAATTCCATTGGTTTTATTAATCCCCTTGGTGTTTGTGTTGGGTGTATACAAAACCCACATTCAACCCTTGTGTGGATTATCCCCGTGACTTTCTTGAGATCTTTGTGTGTGAGATTGGTTGTGACAAAATTGCATCCTTTCTCCTCTCTTTGTAACTGGAGGTTTATTTAGTGTCAAAGATATCAATTATGCTTGACCATAGTAATATGGTTGGGAGGTTTGTAACCTTCCCCATTTGTCCCTTTCTAAATATCTCTTAGAGCTAGACGAGTTCCTGATTCATTTCCTTGTATTGGTGATTTGTGACTATTGGAGGATTTGGAGGTGGCTCATCTTGAGGTAATATTATTCCTTGTATCATTTATGTATTGGAGTGTGATAATTTTAATGGGAATCAAACTTGTAGAGACAAATTGTGCTTGAATTCCCACTCCTTTGCGTACTTGGCCTCGTTTCACCCACCTATGATAATTGATTTGAGAAATCTACTAAGTGGATCATCGATGTTATGAATTATCTAAGGATGTCCATTTAGTGTTTCTTGATTCTAAAATCCTTATTAAGTTATTTGGGAGTGGTCAAATTTGATTGTCTTATATTGGTGTTGTGTCATTTTCTATATTTTTGGGTTGGAAATCTAGTTGCTAGGGTTACAGTTCTCCTTAGCTGCAAAAGGTTAGTTTCATCCTAAAGAATACAAACCATTAACAATCATAAATCAAGTATAAAATCATACTCAATTTCATAAAAAATTATACATCCATACATACAAATACCATCATATCATAATTATATTTCCACATACTAAAGTCTGGTTTAAGAAGCATAAAGTATATAAAAGATGTATGTCTTTAGGATTATCTATGAACTTGGTAGGTTGAAATACTAAAATTCATGAACTTAATGAAATAAAACTAGCTATTATTTAAGCTCATCATTCCCCCCAACTAAGCATTTTTCTTGTCCTCAATAAACTTTCAAGGTTGGAGGTTGTACTGTAAGGTTATTTCTCTTAGATCTGCCATAATGTCAACTCCCTTCCTCTACTTCAGATAGTAGCCCTTTTGATATGCAATCTTTGCCAACCTTTTAATTTCTTCTACTTCTTCTTCCCCTCGCTTCTTCCCTATCCAGTATGGTATAGGAAACATGAGGATGGAAGGATGAAAGACCAGTGGAACCAAGCCACCCCATTTTTCCATGCAAGGTCTATGTATTTGTGAGATCTATGAATCATGGCTACATAGTTATAGATAGAATGCGGTTCCTTTCTTCTTAACTCAGGTGAAAGATCTTCCCATATCCTCTGTACAAACTAGAAAGTTTCATTAATGGTTATTGTTGCTAGTTTATTTGTTCTTGTATAGTCTTGTTTCCTACAATTCATTATTATTTCCTCAACCCCATTATAATCTAGGAGGTTCAACCATTGGTCAATGACTATAATTGGATTCATTGATTTTTTTTTAGATGGGCAATAGATTTTTTTGTTTCTTGGCAATCCTATAGGATTATTCCCCTTTGGTGCTCATTTCTAATGTAGGAGGTCCAAGCTCTTATTTTAAGGTCTCCCACAAACATTAGTGGATTCTATTCAGTCTCATGTGGGAGAACATAATTATGTAAGTAGAACTCACATAAATGGTCCTGCATGTTCGGTAAAATAAAAAAATTATGTTCATGGAAATAGGCAGACCACTAATCAACTAGCTAAATTGAAAACATAAATATTTTTCTTGGAGAAATAATGCATAAACCCTTGCAAGTGGCCTACATTTCAGCAACTGTGTTGTTTTATCTACCATCATCTCAATTTTTACTTTCAACTTTTTTACTTTTGTATAATATTGTCCAAGTGCCTTGGTGTGATTGGATATTAATTCAACTTTTTCTTCTCTCAATCCTTATTCTCTTGAGAGAACTCTTGGGTTCTTTTCCATAATTCAACACCCAAGGACACCATAGTTGACCTAGTGGGGATTAAAATATGAGGAATTGGGATTTTGGAAACTGGTTCTTTGTTTCCCACTTCAACCATAGCAAGTTGTGCAAGTACCTCCAATTTAGACCCATGCTCAAACTTATAGATCTTCTCCTCCAATTTTTCAATTCTTGCATCCCTCTCACTATATTTTTCCTGATGTGTTTTCAAAAATTCCTCTAGTTGTTTTATTCTTTCCATTACTTCCTGCAATTCTTTTCTAATATTCCTTTGTTCAATAAAAAGATCTTCATCTTTTTCCAAAAATTTTTCATCCCCTGTTGCACTCATGTATTCAAAACCCTCTGAAATAGGGCTTCTTGGGGATCTCCTTCTCATTTTCTTTGCCATAAAAACATCCTCTGAATCAGATTTAGACGTACTAGTAAAATATATTGATTATATAGCTGGTGTATTTACATTTTCACCAAAGGCATTCTCCTTTGAACCTTTATCTATTTCTACCATCACAACATCTTTTTCCTTTTCTTATATTTCTTCCATTTCAACATATTCTTTTGGATTTTTAATTGATCCTCTCATGGACCCCTTCTTCTTTAGGCATTGGGATCGTCTCTTCGATTGTGTGGGCCTCTTTTTCTCCCTTGCGGGTGCAGAGGTAGAAGCCCTACTCTTCTCTTTCTTTGCTATCTTTACCTTCTTTTGGCCCTTTATAGGTGTAGAGTTAGAGGCTTCATTGTTTCTTTGTTTACCCCTTCATGACCCCTTAGAAACATAGGTTTCTTGTTTTCCTTCTTCTGCGAGTTGCTCATCAAATATTTCAGATTGAGTTTTTTAAAAACCCTCCTCTTTTGGCTCCTCCATGTTGCAGGTAGGTGTTGCAACAAGGGAACCCGAGGATATTTCTTCCTTAGGAGCAACAATAGGTTCTATTATTTTTCTCAACCTCTATTTCTCTCATTAGGAATTTGAATAATATTGTTGATATTGTTACAATTAAGAAAACTTTCCCAAGAAATATTTGGAAACTGAGCCCTAAGATTCCTCTTTATCAACAATGTAACTAAACAAAAATGAGACAATGTTGTATTGTTTCTTTTCCTCTTGTACTCAGACAACATTCTCTTTAACAAATTATATAAGAAATTATGAACATTTACATGCCTACCATGGCGAAGATGACTCGATATCTTAAAATGAATTGTGTATAACAAAGATAGTCTACCATCACATGTCAAGTACTTAACTACATAAGAAGTTGTTGAAGCCCAAATCCAAGGTAAAGACAATTGTTTAGTACCTTGAGAAGAGGAATCTAGTTAGTGTTGAGATTTCTGGATTGTAACTGTGTGTAATCTTTTTTGGATCAACATTTTAGATCATACTCCATGATCCATCATCAAAATGTTGAGCATAGAGAGTAAGAAGAATCCAAGTTTTCTCTTGGTTGTCTGAATTCGTTCCTTGCAACAATAGCATCTACCCTATAGAAACTCTTCTCCTATCCTTAGCAATCTGGATACTTTAGCAAAGGAAACTTCTGAGGTATCTACCCTTAAGCCCCTAACAACTACTTCATCATTCTGCAATGTGGTTGCAAACTATTGGGTCATAACCTCATTAAATTATGTGAGCTTCACAAAATATTGTAACTAAACAACTTGCTAGAAAATGGGAAAAACTATCCTATCATCCAACAATTGGTCATGTGTTGCTAGTTCTCTATGTATTATATCACCTCCCAAGGTAATGCTTCAATTATTGAACTCCTCAATTCTACCCTGTTCTTGTTCCACCACCTCAATTAACCACTTCTACTATGCTAGAATGTTGTTCTTATTCAAATGCACCTTTACATTCAGCTGCTGAGAACCCTTTCCTCTCTTTTGAACTTTCTATCTTTTGAAAATGGAGGAAAATAACAAAGAGGTTTTGCAAAGCGTTTTTGAAAACCAAGAAAATTAAGGAATACCCCTCCCCCCAACTAAAGATACTAAGTGTCCTCACTTGGTACGGTTTTTGGTAGAGGGTTTTATTAAAGTAGTGGAAAATAAATTAATATGTGTAGTATGCATGAATGAATTATAAACATGCAAAAAATCAATAATCAACTATGTTAATTATGATAAGTTAATGTGTAATGTACCTGTAGGAATCGGTTGAAGTGAAATTCAACTCGTGTTAAATAACTAATGATCGCTTGCAACATGATTTGAAGTGACTTTCCATGATTGCAATGAATTTAATGCAGTGGTTATTTGAAATGAATGATAGCATATTCATGACGCATGGAAAATGATGGATTGGAAAGGCTTTGGATTCTACAAAATAGGTGATGTGAGATTAATTGCATGGTACATTATAATTGATAAAGGTGGTACAATTTCTACGTTGGAATGAATGTAATAAGTTGTATGTAATGAAAATGGAATATGTATGGTTGCATGTATGAAAGGATAGGTTATGAAGTGATAGATATGCAATTAATGTGGATGGTAATATGAAATGATTGACTGACAAGTGCTACAGGCTCATGCGGTAATAGGTCCCTTCTGTTAGTTTATCATCGAGAGGCGTGATATTGTAGGTCCCTGTTGCTTCTGCAATTATCTTAAAAAATAAATATTACTGATTGTCACCCGTGTAGTGTGTGCATGTGAAATATGTAGTAAAATTATACCTATGGAACATCGGTGGGAAAGCTATGTAACTCATCTACTGATTCATTTGTAAAACTGGTTATCTTTGTTGCTGAATTTTTAATTATAGGTTCAAATTATTGTTGTAAAGTAAGAAGGAATTCATCCTTCTGCAATGGTTTCTTATAAAGCTTTAAATTGTGTTCATTGACTAGCAATGAGAACCTTACTTCATCAATTGTTTGTAGCTACACTGCTCCATTTGGAAATACTTATTTTATCTCATATGGCCCAAGCCATCTGGTTTACAATTTCCATTTGTAATCTTTGTATCTGGAGTCATAAAGTAGAGCCCAATCACCTGCACTAAATTCCTTTATCTTAATAAACTAATCATGCCAATGGATCCTTTAATTTTGGACAATTTCAATGTGGCGTATGACTTCCATTTTGATTTCATCCAACGCATTCAAGTTGTGCTTTCTCTATTGTTGTGTTGTTGACAAATCCATGTCCAATTGGACTGTTGTGCTCAATGTTTTATACTCAAATTCTATAGGAAGTACTACTTTCTTACCATACACTAGTTCATATAGTGTAAAGCCTGTTGTGGTCTTCCAAGTTGTTCTATAGGCCCAAATTACCTCAGGTAACCTGGCTGCCCAATCCTTCCTATGAATTTATATTATCTTGTGAATATGACTTCATAGAGAAACTTTGCCACATTCCCATCTCTTGCAAACTATAAAGCCTTAACCTCTACCCATTTTGTAAGGTAATCTGTGCAAACCATTATGTACTCTTTGTTGTTTGAGGTTGGTGAAATGGGGCCAATAAAGTCTAATCCCCGTTTTTCAAATGGTTCTATTGCTAACTGTGACTACAATGGCATTTCATCGGTGTGTATAAACATTGAATAGCGTGTAATGTAATGTCTAAATTTGTTTACTATATAAATTATTGCCAACATCTCCTTCTTTGTCACTATATAGCTGAGTTATGCCCCTTGAGGATTTTTGTTGATGTAATATATGGAATACTCTTTATTTCCTTCCTTTTGTCCAAGCATAGCTCCTACAACAAAATTAGAAGCATCTATATGGATATGGAAAGGTAAGCTCCAATTTGGTCATATCAAGACAGGGATTTTGGTTAATGTTGCCTTAAGTGCTTCAAAGGAATGCTGACAAGCAACTGTCCATTCAAATTCTACATATTTTGACCAATAAGACAAATAATGGGGCTGCAAGTTTTCTAAAGTCTTGGATGAATATCCTATAATACCCAACATGTCCAAGGAAACTTCTAACATCCTTTTATCTTTATGGCACAAGTAGTGTTGATATCACCTCAATTTTGTTGGGGTCTACTTGAATTCCTTCATTTGACACAAAATTTCCTAAGACAATACCCTTATTCATCATCATGTAGCATTTCTCATGACTCAGGGACAAGTTATTTTCTTAACACCTCTTTGGTACCTTCTCAAAATTGTCAAGTGATTCATCATAGGTATTCCCATAAGTTGTGAAATCATCCATGGAAACCTAACTGGAATCATGTGGAAAGTTTGAGAATATGCTCAGTACTGCCCTCTGGAAGGTGGTTGGTGCATTGTATAGCCCAAATGGAAAGAAAAAAATAAGCATATGTGCACCAAGGGAATGTGAAATTTGTCTTGTCTTGGTCTTTTGGGGCTATCTTAATTTGATTATAGCCACTAAATCCATCCAAAAAGGAAAAATACTTCTTGCCTGCTAATGATTCAAGTATTTGGTCAATGAAAGGGAGTGGAAAGTGATCCTCCCTAGTTGAAACATTCAATTCATGGTAGTCTACACACACTCTCCATTTCCCTCTTTTCTTAGGGACAATTACTAGGGGTGACACCCACTGACTATTAGGGATGGGATAGATAAAGCTTGCATCAAGAATTTTTTGTAATTTTTATTTAACTATATCATGGAATACATGGTTCATCCTCCTTTGGAGTTATCTAATCGGTTTGAAATCATCATTAATATAAAACCTATGCATGCATAATGTTCGGTCTATCCCCTTCATGTCATGATAATCCCATGCAAAGGCTATTGCATGTGCTTGTAGCACATTCATCAGTGAGGTATGTTCTATATCAGCTAATTAACTATTAAAATTTAATGTTTTACCCAACATTATCTCTAAAGTCAAGGATGTTGATTGAATAGATAAAATATCAAGTCCTGCTATGTTTCGAACACATTGATGTGGTAACAAGGTATAGAAAATTTGGGAAACTAACTCAGATGAATTGGCAGGGATCATATTTTGCAGAGGATCATGTAGACATGTTAGACAATCATGATGTTGCAGGTCCCTACCATAGTTGTTCTACATGATGTTTGCAATCAGGTTATCTTCATCTTGGTTTTCTAACAAGGGGTTGCATTCAATAGTCATTAGGGTTTGTAAGGAGTACTGGTCTTCCTCATCTAGGGTAGGCCAAATAATTTGGTCTAGGTCTGCATGTGGTTGGTTTGGTGGATAAAGGACCAATTTATTAGTAACATTTCCATTGGAGATGACCATATTCGAAGACCTACAACCTATGAAGGTATTTGTTGTTGCCAACCAATGTCTTCCTAAGATGAGGGGATAACCTACAAGATTAGATTTAGGTTACAATACCATAAATTCTGTAGGGTACTCCCATGAATCTAATGTTATTACCAAGTCTTTAATGATATCCTCAAGTGTAACTGTGGATCTATCTACCAGTTGTAGCACAATAGGTGTAGGTCTAAGCTCTATTAACTAAAATAATTCCATGGTCTCTTTGGTCGTTACATTAATAGTTGCTCCTAATTCAATTAAGGTGTTCTTAATGAGAGTGTCATTTATTTTGACATCCACTACAGGGCTCCCAAGATCTGGATACTTGGGGAAAATTATGTTTCCCAACATAAGATTTGCAAGTTTTCCTAAGACATGTATAGTCAAAGGGTCTTTTCGCTTCTTGCCTAGCTTTTTGAGGCATAACTCTCTCATTGTTTTAGTATAAATTGGAACTTATTTAATGGCCTGGATAAGGGGTATTTTTTATGTAAACATCCTTGATTTGTCCCAACAGATTAGTTTCAGCTTATTTTTGATGTCTTTGAACTACTAATCTCTCAAAGAATAGAGGCTCTGGACTTAAATTGGTTGGGTTAACCTGACTTGACTCAAGTTCCTTAGGTTGTTTTTCTAAGGTCTCTTCTGGGAGTTCCTCATCAATTAATTCGGTGATATGAGGAGATGAAATCCCAACCAACATTTTCCTTGATTTGAGGTGGACATCACTCACCTCAACCCCATAAGTAAGGTATTGAATAGATTCATTAGAATAAGCCTGTTGAATAGGATTCTTATTGGGGTTAGGTGCAGGTTGTGTTGGAAATTGAGGTGTTCTATATGGCTGTGGTGCTAGATTTTTTTGATTTGGCATAATGGTTTGTTGTTGTGGCTGTAAGGGTTGGTGTGGCTACTGATAATTCATGTTTTGATTTTTTTTATTATTGACCTCTTTGCCACTGAGGTTGCCATTGGTTTTGTTGGGGCGACCGTTGAGAATTATAGTTAGATCCTTGGTAATTTTGTGGCGGCCATATATTTTGTTGTTGACTCCAATTGGATTGAGGAATTGACCATTATTGGTTTTGCATATTAGCCCAAGATTGAGGTTTCCAACTAGGAAATTTGTATTGTTACCAAGAAATGACACGTTATAATTCAAAGGGACTTGGGCAATAACTTGTCTTGGCTACCATGGTTTCCTTTGAGCTATATAGAATACTTGTCCATATTCACCTTCCAATGCATGAAATTATGATGTCCCTTACTTATATTTATAGATACTTTCCACCTTCTTGCACTTGCAATTAGTCTTTCTCTATCTACAATGTGGGTAGTATTTTGTAAGGGTTGCTTCTACCTCTTCTTGCTTATTTTTCACATGGAGGGTGTCTAATTATGTAGCAAAGTGTTTTTGGCCCCACGATTGTTGTTGCACCAAAAGTTTGACTTGTTAATGCCCGATACAACTTCCAGAGTTAACAGATCCATGTGAGGTGATTAAGCCATGCCATGAGTCTCAAGGGGAGAACTGACCATATACCAACAATATCCCCCTAAATATTACCTAAGGGGATTCAAACTCGACACATTTGGTTCTGATACCAATTGTTAGCCTCATGGTTGTCATTGCACCAAAAGGTCAACCTGTTAATGCCCAATACAATTGCCAGAGCTAATGGATCCATGAGAGGTGGTTAAACCATCTCACAAATCCTGAGGGGAGCACTGACCATCTACCAACAAGTGGTTGATGATATCCTCCTTCATATTTGATAGAATATTTCTCAAATATATTCTAGAGACTCCATTGGATGTTTTGTTGATGGAAGATGTCATGTCTCCTCTAATCTTCTTGGTGAAAGACCTTGAATAGTTCCTACATGCTTTAGAGATTTCCTCAAATGTTTCCTGTGAAATATATCCTGCCCCAATGAGATTAAGTGCATCCATGCAATCCTCATTAATCCCTCTCAAGCATATCAACTTTAAGAACTCATCAGAGAGTATGTTTTAGTGGGATTTCTTAAGGCAAAACTGAAACCTCTCCATATAGTCTTCCAAGGATTCATCTTCCTTTTGTGACATCCTAAAGATGCCATCCCTCTTTCTATCTATGCCTTTGTAGTAATCCTAATACTTTTCCAAGAAATTTTCCTTCATGGTACTCTAATTAGGAACATTATCTCTTCCCAAACCCATGAACCATCTCAGAGTAGCATCCTTAAGTGTTGTTGGAAACAATTTGAACCTGTGTGCATCTCTTGTATATTCATATCTTCTGCACAACACATAAAACTCAAAGAAGAAGGTGTCTGGATTCTCCGTGATTAACCCATAGAAGATAGGTGATGCTAAGGGAGGTATAATCTTCAAAGAAGTTGCTCTCTCCTGGTTGGAAATGAGGAACTCAAAGGTTACATGCTCTGGTGGGTCTTCTACTAATGTATCACCCATGATTTTGATATGTATGTGGGAAGTATCCTTTGTCTCTAGTGTAGGTACTGGTGTCATGGATGATTCTTCTTTAGGAATACCCTTTTTCTATTCATGCTATTCACCAATATCCTACAATGCTTTATTTGTTGAAGGGAGAAATCTTCCTAAAGTGTCTCTTTGCCTTTGGATGCAATGATTATGACTCTTTGGTTTAGCAGTTCCTACACATTGTTAGTAAGATGTGTTTGTGTTGATGACTAAAACCTCATTTTCCCTAATACTGAAAACAAAATCACTAAACTACAAAAACCTAAAAATAAATAGGAAAATCTCGAATGTAGCACCGTCCTTGACAATGGTGCCAAAAATATAAGGCCTTTCTAATGTTCAATCAACTTGGTGTTTATGAGTGGACACACAATGCAAAGGATAGGTTCCTAATTGAAAATTTCACCAAACCCTCACAAAAGCTTCATCAAATTATCAACCAAGGCTCGTAAGCTTTTGACAGTGTTGGAACTATATGTGCATTCAAGGATCCTAACTATGCCCTATATCAATGAAACATAGGTGGTCACACATGTAATGAAAACTATAAAGGCTTGAAAGAAAAATTATTAAATCGCAAAACAAGGGAAATAACTTGAATATGTTGCTTATGCTACGGGTACCTTCTGCTTAATGTTGTAACTGCTAACTACTGAATCTAAACTTGCAACTAACACTAATGACTTTCGAGTCCAAAATTCTTCAGAGACTAACTCAATGTAATGTTACAAAATGTAATTCATGCTACAGTATATCATTCATGGGATTCACATAAATGTAATTGAGAATTTAGATAACTGGATACAACAATGTAACATCTAATCTAGTATAGAAAAGAATATGGGTTGGCAGTACCTTGAGTGGCCCTTGCTCGAGTTGTTGCGCCCATAGGGGGTATCAAATATTCATTATTTATCAAAAAATCATGATAGTAACTAACTCCTTTATTGCATTAGAACTGGACTTCTTACAGTCTGAAAATAATCTTCAAAATATTTACCATTCAAAGGTACATATCCATTACAACTTAAATAACATAAAACTAAGAGAAATGAAGTATTATTTGGTAGAAACAATAAAAAAACTAGATTTTCTCCTCAACCATTGATCCCAATATATAGGATCGGGAGGAGTTTTATTCATACAAGGACTAAAAATAGAACATAAATACATGCGTCCACTCTCCCTCAAGAATAGGGAGAGGACTAGTCTTTGTAATTGATAACCATAATTGAAAAAAATAGAAGAGAATTTAAACTGTAACTCTGTCCTAACAGTATGACAAAGATGTTCTCCATGCAAACTATCACATCATTAAACTTCCCTACTCAAAGTAGACTTCTTCTTCTTACCATCTTATTTGGTGTTGGTGGTGACTCATAGTTTACTATTCAATGGTCATCTTCATTCCTTCTTGAAATTATCACTTTTCAAGCGTTCTGGATTTTCCCTTGTAACTCGTTGCGGTCCTTATGCTATGGGCTAGAAATATAGTTGTTATGGGTTACAGTTCTCTTGAGCTACAAAAGGTTAGTTTCATCCTAAAGCACACACATCATTAGCAATCATGAATCAAGTATAGAATCATATTGAATTTCATGAACATTCATACATCTATACATATAAATGTCATCATATCATAATTATATTTCTACATACTAAAGTCTGGTTTAAGATGCATACAAGATATAAAAGATGTATAAGTCTTTAGGATTTTTTGTGGACTTGGAAGGTTGAAATACTAAAAGTTGTGAAATTAATGAAAGAAAACTAGCTATTATCTAAGCTCATCACTCATCATTGAAAAACACAAAAATTTTGCACCACATGCTCATTTCAACTTAATATCTATTGTTGCATCATGTGTAGACTTATGACTACATCATGTAGAATCTTTCTTGCACAACACATTTGTATTGTGTGGAGATTTTCTACCACATCACATAGAGACTTAAAATTGTATCATGTAGAATTGTATTACCACAATGCATAGGAACTTATCATTTTATACATATATTACCACATCATATGAAGGTTGATTAGATGGTCATAATACACATGCTAAATCACGTAATTATATTATCACTTTCTATAAATCCATAAATTTGTAACACTTCTTCCTCTCTTCTTTTCATTTTTGTAGATAGTTAGATTAACATATAGTTTAAACCTATTTTATTTATGTGATAGAAGCTACTTATTTCATATTTTATTATTTTTTAGTTTTCAGAGAACACTCATTCCAAGGAGCATAGAAAAATTATTCAAGAACATTCCATTACTTTACTTGTATCCTATGTCATTTCTATGAATGTTTAAATATTTACTTTTCACATTAACTAAGAATGTCCATGCAATTTAAAACGCATGTTGATGATGGATTTATATGAATAAAAGTGGGGGGAAATGTAAAGGTGAAATACACATGCCCATGCCATTTCCATTTAATTTTGTGTCACTTTGATGAAATGTCTCAAATTTAATCGTCGATAGTGACACATTCTTGTGATAGGTTTAACTTTTTCCCTAATCCTTATTAATTCTTATTTACTTGCACTCACACTTATTCCCACATATTTTCCATTTATCCTTCATTATTGCACCTATAGCTATTCCCACTCCCATTTTCCCCTACCTTAAGATTATCACCTGACCAGGTTCATTTATATGCCACTTAGGATCAATAACATAATGTGTAGGAATGAACCTAGGGTTCAAACATTCAATTTTAAATTATAATATTCCTACCTTTTTATACTAGCCATTATGAGTTGACTTGGTACACATTTTTAAAATATGTCATCATGTTTTAGTGTATAAATATATTTAATTACACTTAAAATCATATAGGAAAATCAACCAAAATCAAGAGAATTTAGCAATTGCAAGGTGGAATAACTAGAGCACACTTTGATTTTCTAAAGGGATAAAGCGCCACATTTGCATATAGACTACTTACATATCGGTGAATCCTATCTTTAGGTCTTTGTTGCAAGCCTTAAAGTCAACCCATCTAAGGCTTTGTCTTAGGAGAAAATGGCATTATAATTTGATTGATTTTTGTAAAGGTGTTTCTAGACACTAGAGTCGTTACAAGATTACAAGACATTAAAGATCAAGGTGACCAATTTTTTGAGTCCATATCTATAATGATCAATATTGAACCACATGATTTTTTGTACTAGTTCTTATTATAAGATAATCATCATATTGAAGTTGTTAAATTTTTAGAGGTAGAGATTCAATTTTACACATCTTCAACATCATTTGTCTATCATTAGATTCATCGCTAAGTACCTCTATTCCTCACATTTGAATTTGGAATATTTATCATAATTGATTATCATTTCTAACTCTACTTATTGATTGAATTTATTTAAAAAGCATAAATTTTTTATATAGAGCATCTTATTTCTTTACAAATATTTAAAAAAAAATACACTTTCCTTAGGTTAATCTAGGCTAATCCAATAAGATGCAAACATATAAGCATAAATTAACATAAATTAAATGATGATTAGTTGTGAATAATATTATAATTTACAATAGCTATTTTAGGAAAGTAAATGCAGTGAATATGAGTACATAGCTATATGATTGAAGAACGAGTGTTAATGAGGATATTCCAGAATCATATCAAAATCTACTTAAAAAATGATAATTCTATAAGTGAACAACTTTAAATCTATGTTGAATTTGTGTTTTGTCATAGGCCAAGTTCACAAATCTAGGTCAAGTTCATGATCATGGATTTGTCTTACGAGTCTAGACTCAACCCCATGCAATGTGAAATTGTGCTTTGTTGCTTGCTCCTATAATTCTTATAAGTTTTGGTAGTTGAGGGTTGGTAGTATTTAAATATTCCTTGGAATGGTTTTTGTTTTTTCAATAGAAGACAATTTCTCCTTGGTCAACCCCAAAAATGTCTGCTAATTTGGAAAATGTAAGCTTCCTAGGATGATATATTTAATTTTGTTACTCCTCTTAGTGCACTAAATTGAAATGTGTTGCTATTGATTAATCCTTCATTGCTCTAAAAAATTAAGAGATGAGAGAGATGTTTGAGGATTATAATGAATATATTTAATTTTTTCAAAAACTAGTACACAAAATCAGATTATGCCAAACTTGTAGTTAGCTAGCTTAGGGTGCAAAAATAAAAGGGGCTAGTTTGCAATATTTGAAATTTGAGAAGGAAAGGGATGGGTATGCAATTGTGGAATCACCCTTGCAATCATGGATGGGAAAATGATTAGATCTAATCAACTAACGACCTTATGGAGGTAGGCATACAAATACGCATAATAAAAGTGAGATATAGGTGAATGTATCATAGTATGTGTAAAGATAAGATTGGAACTAAATGCATAAATATATGTATGTATATGGATAAATAAAAGAATAGAGAGATGGACCCAACTTCATACAAGATTTTAGCACTTATCAGTATATACATCAAACTTAATAAATAGTCTAACAACAAAATATCAACAAATAAAAAATTAAAATAACAATATTTGTTGTCTCATAAATTATCTTTAACCTCATAGACATCTTTTTTCTATTCTAATTTATTTTATATCAAAAATTTCCTCCAATTAAATAAAAAATCACTTAATTATACAAAATTCACCCTAAAATTATTCATATAATTTAATTTTCTCACTTCTAGTTATAACACTAATTATTATCCAATATGGAAAATAAAATCTAGTCATTATCGATTATGGTCATCTTGTTTATCATCAATATTTATGACTAAAATTCACTTCACATGATAAATTTTCACACACAATAGGGGAGAGGGCTTGACAGTGTATCAAGGTCCAATAGTGGGGAAATAAGTAGTCCTCAATGGGCCCCGTAGTGGAGTACCTTAATATCGAATTGTAAAACAATTTTTATCTGTAAAGTAAACAAAGTCTATCCAATCATTGTACAGATAAAAAATGTTTTGTAAATGGTTTATATTTGTTACAAAAACAAATAATTATTCACAGTCTTACATGCCAAAGAATATTCAAAACCCATCTAACACCACCAACATACAATCCAAGTTGCTCTTGTATGACCCGTAGCTTGAAAACATGCAGCCAAAATATAAAAATAGTATAACCCACACTCCCTTTACATATCACCCACTACATCACATCACCATCACTATTTTGAACGAACCGATGCCACATGAACATCTAAGAACCAAGTATGTCCCATCACCAAATCTAATTGAACCCACTCCCCTATCTGACTTTCCCAACAACATAATACTCAAGGAAAATCGATCATTCACATGTGTCCCATCAGTCAAATTCCACTGCACAACTATTGGTGCCTTCTCCTCATTTGCCACTTGCAACCACCAAAAAATTGTTTAAGGCCACAAAAATTGCTTGGGAATCAAACAAGGATTACATGCCATAAATACATACAAACTTTTCAATTGAAGGCATCAAAACATATTTTTAAATTTGAAAAAATGAGATAGAAATTAAAGACTCAATACCAAACCAACATTGAACATATAAAGAGATTTACAAATTTAAAAATTAATTACTCAATATTTGCCAATTTCCATTTAGCATGTCTCACTTTGATATTCATGTCTAAATTTTCCTAAAGGTAGTGGTAGAAAAATCAGAAGCAATAACTAAATCAGACCATAAGTTTCAAGTATTCTAGTGCTATTCATTCTTTATGCCTACGAATGCCAATTTGTTGTATGCTATGCAATTTTTTTTCACAAACCTGTAACTCAATATCTGGGGTTTCAACCTAATACTGTTTATATTGGGTTTTTCATTTATATTCTTTATGCCTGAGAATATCAATCTGTTGTATGCGATGTAAATGTTCATCACAGTGACCTGCAACTCAATATATTGGGTTTCAACTAAAATTGTATATCAATGTGAATACATTTCTATTGTATACAATGTGATAGTTACACCCAATCTGCTCTAACTGCATAAGATTAAGTGCTTTCAGTTCAATTCTTAATGCCTAGGAATGCCTATTTGTTCTATAGGATGTTATTGTGTCACCCACTCCATTGTAAGTGCTCAACCTATTAGGTTTTCACTTGTATTCTTTATGCTTGGGAATGCTAATCTATTGTATGCGATGTAAATGTGTTACCCAGTTTGTTGTAAGTGCTCAACCTATTATGTTTTCATTTATATTATTTATTCTTGGGAGTGCCAATCTGTCGTATGTGATATAAATGTTTTTGTCACACTAACTTGTAACTCAATATCTTGGGTTTGAATTTATACTGTTTATGAATGTCAATGCATATCTATTCTATATAATGTGATTTTTTCACCCAATCTTCTCTAAGTGTATAAGATCAAGTGCTTTCAGTTTAATTCTTAATGCCTAATCATGCCTATCTGTTCTATAGGATGTTAATGTGTCACCCACTCCGTTGTAAGTGTTCAACCTACTGGGTTTTCATTTATATTCTCTATGCTTGGGAATGCCAATCTATTGTTTACAATTTAAATGTGTCACCCACTCACCTACAACTCAATATTTGGGGTTTCAACTTATATTATTTATGAATGTCAATGCATTTTTGTTGAATACAATGTGATTGTTACACCCAATGTGCATTAAGTGCATAAGACCAAGTGCTTTCAGTTTAATTCTTAAGCCTAATAGTGCCTATCTATTTTATAGGATGTTATTATGTTCCCCACTCCATTGTAAGTACTCAATCTATTGGGTTTTCATTTATACTATTTATGCTTGGGAATGCCAATCTATTGTATGCAATGTAAATGTGCCACCTGCTCACTTGTAACTCAATATCTAGGGTTTCAATTTATACTGTTTATGAATGCCAATGTATTTTTGTTGAATGCATTGTGATTGTTACATCGAATGTGATTTAAGTGCATAATACCAAGTGATTTCAGTTCAATTCTTAAGCCTAATAGTGCCTATTTATTTTATAGGATGTTATTATGTCACCTAATCAATTGTAAGTGCTCAATCTATTGGAATTCATTTATATTATTTATGCCTAGGAATGCCAATTTGTTTTATGCAATCTAAATGTGTCACCCACTCACTTGTAACTCAATATATGGGGTTTCAACTTATACTGTTTATGAATGTTAATGTATTTTTGTTGAATATAATATGATTTTTACACTGAATTTGCTTCAAGTGCATAAGACCAAGTGCTTTCAGTTTAATTCTTAAGCTTAAAAATTCTTATCTATTCTATAGGATTTTACTATGTCAACCACTCCACTGTAAGTGCTCAACCTATTGGGTTTTCATTTATATTTGTTATGCCTGGGAATGCTAATCTATTGTATGCAATGTAAATGTTTGTCACATTCACCTATAACTCAATATCTAGGGTTTCAACTTATATTGTTTATGAATGTCAATGCATTTTTGTTGAACACATTTTACACCAAATGTGCTTTAAGTGCATAAGACCAAGTGATTTCAATTTAATTCTTAAGCCTAATAGTGCCTATCTATTCTATAGAATATTATTATTTCACCCACTCCACTATAGGTTCTCAACCTATTGGGTTTTCATTTATATTGTTTATGCCTAGGAATGCCAATTTGTTGTATGCAATGTAAAAGTGTCACCCACTCACCTGTAACTCAATATCTGGGGTTTCAACTTATACTATTTATGAATGTCAATGCATTTTTGTTGAATATAATGTGATGGTTACACTGAATATGCTTTAAATTCATAAGACCAAGTGCTTTCATCTCAATTCTTAAGCCTAACAATGCCTATCTATTCTATAGGATTTTACTATGTCAACCACTTTGTTGTAAGTGCTCAACCTATTGGGTTTTCATTTATATTCTTTATGCCTAGAATTCCAATCTGTTGTATGTGTAAATGTTTGTCACATTCACCTGTAACTCAATATTTGGGCTTTCAACTTATATTGTTTATGGATGTCAATGTATTTTTGTTATGTAACAATGTGATACTTACACCCAATTTTCTCTAAGTGCATAAGATCAAGTGATTTCGGTTTAATTCTTAATGCCTAGTAATTCTCATCTGTTCTATAGGATGTTATTGTGTCACCCACTCCACTGTAATTGCAAACCTATTGGGTTTTCATTTATATTCTTTATGCTTGGGAATGCCAATCTATTGTATGCAATGTAAATGTTTGTCACACTCACCTAAAACTCAATATTTGGGCTTTCAACTTATACTATTTATGAATTTAAATGCATTTCTATTGTATACAATGTGATTGTTACACCCAATCTGCTCTAAGTGCATAGGACCAAGTGCTTTCATTTCAATTCAAACTGCTTCAACTTTTTCTATATAAATAAAGTAAAAATACCAAATAAAAATCAAACTGTTAGCAACTTTTGCATTATAAACTCTTAACATGCACACTAAGGAAAAATAATTTGTTCATGCATCACTATGACTTTAATGGTGTTCACTGATGGTTGTTATCATTGTTTGAAACATGTTTCATAATGTCTGTAGGTGTAATATAAAGCTCAAATGAGGACCAAACCAATGAAGAAGACTAGGATGATAAGGTTGCCTACATGTAAAAGAGGGGTTACATTCCCCCTGTAGAAGAACCTAATGTACAAGCAGACGACAATCCTCAACCTGTTGAGGTAGTTGTGGAAATTAGTGCACCTACAAGTAAGTTGAGAACAACAACACGAGAATGGGAATGGTCAAAAAAGGACATGAATGGGGCTCTATAGGACGTGGAGGACAATGGGATGTCCATAAGGTTTGTTGCCAAAAAATGGAGAATCCTAGCTACAACGCTCACCAATTGGTTAGGTGGGCTTACAAAAAATTCAAAGAAAGGTCCACCAACTGTCCTCATAGAAGAGGAGGAGGGTCTTATCATCAATTGGTGCAAATAAATGGAAGTTTTCAGCTATAGCCTTGAGACTATCGATCTCAAGGCAGAGGTTGCCCAAATTTTCCAAACTAGACCCAACCCTTTCAAGGATGGGCTTCCTGGTAAGTCATGGTGGACTAGATTTAAGAGGCACCATCCAAAATTGATATTATGTATAGAATAAGGTCTTGAAAAGGACAAGGAACTAAACCTTTGACCTACAGTAGTAGCTACATTTTATAATACGTTGTTGATGACCTATGATGATAATCTACATGGTCCTCACAAAATATCGAGCTATGATGAAATGAGTATTCAAGCTGGCAAAAATGGTGTGATGAGGGTGTTAGAAAGAAGAGGTAGCATAAGTGTAATTCCCAAGAGTTGGGAATGGATAACAATTCTCTGTTGTGTTAATGTAGTTGGTCAAAGCATACTAGGATTCTATTTGTTTAAGGGAAAGAAGCAGCTAATAAATTGCATCACTAGTTGTAAACCAGGTGCTTGTATGGCAGCCCAACACACCTAGATGATAAAAGAGATTTTCATGAACTGGTTGCACTATTTTTTGTAATCAGTTCCAAGAGGCATGTCACCAACTATCAAACACCTTCTCATTTTTTACGGCCATGGTAACCATGTTGCAGTGACAACCATCCAGGATGCAAGGGTGTTAGGCATTGATATGCTTACACTGCCTGTACACATATCACACAAGCTACAACCACTATATAGGAGCGTGTTCTCACATTTCAAAAAATATTTCAAATATGAACGAGTTGCATGGCTAGATAAATACCCAAACATTGAAATCATAAGGGTGAAATTGGTAGAGGTAAACAACAAGTCCCTACAAAAAGCGTTGACAATATCAAACATCACAATAGGTTTTAAAAGGATGGGGATATGGCCCCTCAATCCCAATTCCTTGGTGGATGACATGTGTCTAAACAACACATATCAGTTCAACATACCTGAGGATGTTTCTACAATGAAAAACATCCTTAATATTTCAAGTGTTGTAGTTTCAATGGATGAAGTCGCACACACATTACAGTGTGCAATGAAATGTCAAGTGCAGCAAGGTGTAGAATATACAAGACATAATAGTGCTACTCATTCAATTGCATACCAACAATCTCATGACATGGTGGACAACTAGCCTGAGGAATCTATTGACAGTCAAAGTCTTCCCTTGACCCCTAGCCAACTGTCTTGTTGGTAGAGGGAGCTATAAATTTGGGTGTTGACTTACATTGTGAAGAAGAGCAAGGAACTTTTTCATTCCCATCTCCATTTGCCACATTTCCCATCAAAATGGTATATTACTATGCAAGTTTTAGCTAGGAAACTCAAGGTATTGGCGAGCAAGAGGAGGAGAACCATTTTTTTTAAGCAAAAGTGGCAAGCCACTATAATTTGTTATATATAATATATTAAGAGGAGGAGAACATTGACTCCCAAGTGAATAAAAAAATTGAATCCCAATCTATTTTGAGAATCGGTAAATTCTTGAAGCTACTTTTTCACATTGTCAATGATAAAATAAATAATTCTACTGATAATGGTATTCAGCTAAGCCGACAGTCTCAACTATTGACAACTAATGGTTACATGAATCTCCTAATGCAACAAGAGCAAAGGAAAAAAGAATCAAAAGACATTAAATGCAGAAAGAAGAAACACATTGAGGAGAGAAAGGCAACACCTATTGTGGCATTGGAGTTAAAGGATCAAAGGAAAGTTGACAAGGAAATTCAACGTAAGGAAAGAGAGCAGATCAAACAGTTACAAAAGAGGGAAAGAGAGCAGAAGAGGGAGCAAGAGAGGATTCAAAAGGAACAAGATAGAAAGGAAAGAGAGATCAAGGTATCCCATAAGGCATTGTTGTGAGAAAGATGGTTAAGCATTCTTGCGAACCCAATACCAAATAATCATGATTTATTTTAGGAATTATTAAACACAAACATCCCTTAGTTTGCTGCTAGTAATATCTCTTCGAGTCTCAACCCATCACATGTAAGATGCACACAATTTTCTATTGGAATGAATTGTTCACCACTCACCTCGTCGCATGTAAGTTGCACTCAATTTACAAATATAAATCCAAATCATGTAAAAACAACACAAAATTCAATCACACAAGACAAGAACACATCTCCATATGATTTTCTTGGCATGTTTGATTGAGGTTGGGAGGGACCAACCCTACAATTCCATCATTTTTTGGATTTTTTTGTTGTGTACATTGGGTACTAGAAGATTATGTTTCAAGTTGGGAATTCCAATCTATTGTATGTGATGTAAATGTTCATCACAGTGACCTGCAACTCTATATATGGGGTTTCAATTGAAACTATTTATCAATATTAATGAATTTTTGTTCTATACATTATGCTTGTTACATCCAATCTGCTCTAAGTTAATGTGATTGTGATTGTGATTGTTACTACCAATTCCCATTTGTTTTATAGGATGTTATTGTGTGACCCACTCTGTTGTAAGTGCTCAACCTATTCTTTTCATTTACATTCATTATGCATGGGACTGCCGATCTGTTGTATGCAATGCAAATGTTTGTCACACTTACATGTAACTCAATATTTGGTGTTTCAACTTATAGTGTTTATGAATTTCATTGCATTTTTGTTGTATACAATGTGATTGTTACACCCAATGTGCTCTAAGTGCATAAGACCAAGTGCTTTCAATTTAATTCTTAAGCCTAACAATGCTTATATGTTCTATAGGATGTTATTGTGTCATCCAATCCACTATAAGTGTAAGATTGGGTTTTTATTTATATTCTTTATGCTTGGGAATGCCAATCTATTGTATTCAATGTAAACGTACCACTCACTCACCTGTAACTCAATATTTGGGGTTTCAACTTATACTATTTATGAATTCAGTGCATTTATGTTATATACAATGTGATTGTTACATCTAATCTTCTCTAAATACATATGATCAAGTGCTTTCAGTTCAATTCTTAATACCTAAGAATGCTTATCTATTGTATAGGATGTTATTTTGTCTCCCACTCCGCTCTAAGTGGTCAACCTATTAAGACTACAAAATTATGTTATTAATTTCTAATTTAAATCTACCATGTGTTACAGTCCAATTGATCCAACCTATTCATGATGGTACAATATATATTTGTCTTTCCATATAAAAATTTATCTATCTATATATCATTTCTATTTAAATCTATTTGTCTTTCCATATAGACATTTATCTATCTATCTATATTTATATCTGCATATATCTATCTATCTATCTATATATGAATGTATAGATATATTCATATGGGCCACCTGATGCAGAGAAAAACAACCTAAATAATTTGTGGACAAACAAGAACAAGGGAAAATGTAAGGCTTCAACTATTCTCCAGGATTTCAATTTGGTCCTTCAATGGAATAATCAGATTATGCTTGAAGATTGTTCTACAAGCCTAATTCCTAAGCTCAAACCCTCAAATTGACCTATTGCTATTTGGAATGATGTAACTCCTCCTTTACACCTTCTTAGGCTTCACCAACATTCAACCATCTCTAAAGGGTCTTAACAAACCCTAGCTCTCCCATGGCAAACTCAAAAGGGCAAAAATTCACTAAAACCCTTAAGGGTTCATAGGGTTTAACAATCCTTTTTGCACTCAGACCTATAGAACTTTCACCTGCAACACATTCAAGATATCTCATTTTTTAGACCCTTGGGTAGCAATTAAATGAAGGTTTCTACCAAGTTTCAAAATTTTCCCATAGTCAGAACAAAAGATATGCACAAATCTTACCCGCTGGAAACCCTAGTTCTCGAACAAGGCAATGTACATAGTTTTAGCCAATTTTTTTTTTAAAATCAATTAAATCAATTCAAACCACTTGAATTTGAAACTTTAAATAAATAATCATTAGACCATCATTTCTTAGACCTACCTTAGTGTCGTACAAGGCCGTACAAACTTGATTTTAGATTGTATTTGCATAAAAACTGTCAAAAATCATGAAAGAATAGGGTATTTCTTGAAATATTGCCTCCACCAATTCTCGGAGCATGTATATTCATTGAATTAACATGAAATAACTACAAAAATAATCACCCATTGAGGATATGTCCCTTTTTCTCAATAACCATAATATCCATGTCATCAAACTTGACAATTGTACCTTTTTTGCAACTTTCAAACTTGAACTAAGGAACAAAAAAAGAAAAAAAGACCTTACATAATTTCCATGGTCCACTAAGACCTTATTATTCACATAAAATGTCATGTCCATTTTTCCAAAAATATAACTTACTAAAAATACTAAGTTTCCATTATCCAAAAATAGTAAGTCGGAGGTATCAGGACAACATTGGAATATAATATTATTTAATACTTATATTGCTTTGGTGCAATTTTTATATAAAGGAAAAATAAATATTAATTATTTAGTGGTGCCAACACAAGTGGGTTGTGAGTTTTGGAAAAAAACACTATAATCTCATGTAAGTGCTTCAAAAAATGCATTTTGAGTTGTCAAAAGATGCCTTATAAGTGGTATAATTTGAAAGGCTAATTTTAGAGGTGTTATAATTCATATTTGGGGAGGAATATTTGGATGTGAATCCAATGTTTTGTAGAAGCTTCTTGAAGAAGGCAACAAATATAAAATGCGATTTCTTGCTTTTTGGATTGATTCGATGCATATTTTCTCTCACAGTTTGTGAATCTTCTTCATAGGCTGATAATCCGATGAAGGAAAAATCTCTAAGGCTGATAAACCTTAAAGATTAAGGCTTGAAGATAGTGGTTCCAAAGGTCTCCAGAGGCAATTTCACTCAAAGATTGCAATTGTGCTTCAGAAGCTTAATTGTTGCATTGTTGCAGGTTCTTGTTGGGATTTTTCAGTGAGTTTTGATCCATAGTTTGTAATCTATTTTTTTGGTGTTGTAGCAGCATATTAATAGATTTATTTTTCTGTATAAATCAGACCCATATCATATATATTTCAGTTATATTCTTATTTTCAAATGCTGGAGAGTTTTTTGTGCAAATCTATTGGGGTTTCAGGTGTATTTTTTAGTGCCAAATTGGTGGCAATTGTGCATATTGTAAGGGAAGATCTATAGACTGTCCAAAGTGCATTTTTTATAGTCTGATATGCTGCCAAATTTTTTGTAGAACTCTCATAATTATTGCTGCAATAAAATTCTAAGTATGGTTGGCTTCATTGGTACAATTTTCAACTCACCCGATTTCACAATTTTTACTTGTTACACATAAAATCTCAAAAATTGATAAAGTATTGAAAAAAATAGATTTAATAATTTTATTAGGGATATTACAGGACCATTATTTCTTAGACTTTCCTCAGTGTCGTACAAGGCTATACCTACTTGATTTTAGATTGTATTTGCATAAAAACTGTCAAAAATCATGAAAAAATAAGGTATTTCTTGAAATCTTGCCTCCACCAATTCTTGGAGCGTGTATCTTCATTGAATTAACATGAAAGAACTAAAAAAATAGCTACCCATCGAGGATATGACCTTTTTTCTCAATAACCCTAATATCCATGTCATCAGATTTGACAATTATGCCTTTTTTACAAATTTCAAACTTGAACTAAGGAACAAAACAAGACAAAAAGACCTTACATAATTTTCATGGTCCACTAAGACCTTATTATGCTCAGAAAACCAAAAACAATAGTTTAGAAACATAACTCAACCTTGCAACAAGCCAAAACTCCCTAAGAATTCAAAGTTTCCTTTTTGGTGGGAAATTGCAAATTTGAATTTCTAGCCTATTCAACCTATCTAAACCATTGGATTATGATCCAAATGGCCCTCCTAAGACCTCTAAGACCTAAACCCACTCAACTAAGACTCCTATCAACATAACAAAGCATAGAAACACATTGAGAGTGATGCTCCTGCATCACCACCCTAACTTAGTTGAACTTAATTATTCTTTTTTATAAGATTGCTTGATTATATATTATTGGGTTGGTTATCATGTGGATTGACAATAACTATTACAAAATAGTAAGGAAAAAATGACTTCAATATTGATGGTTGATTCAAATAATTATTGTATATTAACTAATGAAATTTAATGGATTTTGGTTTGTCTTGGTAGGTATAGTCATAACCACAAATAAATATTTGCAGAAAGAAGTGGCACCTGGTACAATGTAAAATATTGGTAGTCTTTTGATTGATCGTGAAATCCTATAATTTGGTTTATACTCTTTTAGATTAACCAAGTTGTATATTTTATTTTTTTAAAATGTGGGGCTTATCAATGTTTGTGTATTTTTTATGAAATTATATATATTAATTATGTCATACCTAACCTATATGTGTTTATGTATGAATTTTTCATATATATTATGTCATGGTGTGATGTTTATATGTTAGTGCAATTTTGGTCTTTTCATGGTAGTTAATTAGCTCAACCTAGTGTTACATACCCACATTAAATGCCTACCGTTACATGTTTGAGTTCACAAATAATATAAACAATAAAACTAAATGTATACCAAGATCAAATAAAACTAAAATTATAAACATTAATTTGTATTTATTGATAACAAACCATATAAATCATGTTCAACCTATCAATAATGGTTCCCTGATGGCATTAGGAGGTATGTTGGGAATCAAGGTGTCTCAACCTTGACAATTCCTAAATTATTTATTTATTATTACTTTAGTTTTTCCCATGGATAAATATTATTTATGTTATTAAATAATTGTGCTCCATCAAAAGGGGCGTGATATTTTGAGTTGGCACTTTTGTCACATGTTGGTGCCTTGAAAAATATGTTATTAATTGTCAAAAGATGACCACTTAGTGGTATAACATGGAAAGCCTATTTTTAAGGATGTTATGATGGATTCTATGACAACTATAAGGGCTAAAAGTGGGGGATATCATTTTGGACGTGAGAATCATCTATGACATGCATAAGAGAATCTTTGCATAAGGTATTGATGGTTTATGACGCATGTAAGAGCATCTCCTATTTTCTAGGGATTCTTATGAAAAATTGTAAGAGGGTGTAATGTCATGTAAGAGACCATGTTTAGCATGTAAGGGGTCGTATGGATTTTTACCATGGTATTTTTGAACCTTGTTTTGACCCATGGTAATGTTCTATGGTGGTATTTTGAGCCCCCATGAGTCTATATATTGAGGGTTTAAGATGGAGACACTATGAGATGTTTTACAGGTACACAGATGATGTCAGATTGAAGCCCGAAGAGGATTTAGAGTGGATGTATTGTAAACATATTTGTTATTAATACAAGCTATTCATCTCTTCTTTGGTGGAGTTTTTTCTCGAAAGGGTTTCTCCACATTAAACACTATGTTATGTGTTCATCTTTCCGTTCTTGTATTTCTTTGTTATTGTTGATCAAGACTCCATATGGTTAACACTGTTAAATTTGACATACAGTTGTTTTAAGCTTCTATTGTTGTTGTTCACCTTTTATTTTCTAACAATTAGGAGGTAGGTGAAGATGAATAGTAAAAAGTGGTGGGATGTTAGAATGTTGTTATTATGAATACCTCTTAGGATGTGTCATAATTCAAGGTTTAGGGTTTAGAAGGGAGGTATACCAATGTGGCGAAGTCTAATTGCTCAAGGAGTGAAGTCTACAAATGAATGTGAGGTATGCTTGGATGAATGAGTCTAATAATCTAATTGGAATAAAGTAAAAGTAGAGTTTGAATTTAATGCATGTCGAGATGGAAAAGTCTAAAATTTTGGTGGGGACTAACGAAAGGTCAAACCTAGATAGGAAAATAATCGTAGATGAGGAACTATAAAACTTTGACAACTTATACAAATATAGTACATTGGCCATGCTTTGATACTTACAAATTTTGGGGGTCTAAGAGATATGTATGCAATATCTATATATCTATTGGAATATGCATATAACAATATATCGGTCTATATATATGTTGTAGGGTGTATCTATGTATATACATCTTTATGTCTACCCATATTCCTAAAGACACAAACATAACATATACCTAACCATAAAAATAAATGAAGGAAACTTTTTTGTAGTTAAGTATATCAACCATATTTCAATAATCTTCTTATGGACTAAGTAAAGCAAATGAACATTTATATGTCATTTTGGAGTTAATAAACTAAGTTAACTTTGGCAAATCTATATTCAATATGTATCTATATATCTAGTTCTGTCTATTTATCTAAATATATTTGTTTATCTATATATATTCCTTACAAAATGAAAGAGGACATAATTCTTTGAATGACAGACGAACGACCATCAAAACGAACACGCCATGAACACATTGGACTGTACCATGTGGCATAGATAGTCCAACTAAGGAGAAACAAAATTGGCAGGTCCATGAAGATTTGAGTGATGTGCCAGACATTTTATTTTTATTTATAATCCATGTGGACCTACCAAGGTAGGGTGCTTCACTATGGGTGCTCTCCCCTATTATTTCGTTCTTCATTGCACAAAAATCCACTCTACAATTTGCTTTTTATATTTGTTTATTTATTATTACAAAATATGAAAAGGGTTTCACTAGTTTTCATTTCGATGATATTTTTCCATGCACTTCTAATATTATGTTCTTCATTGCACAAACATTCATTATGTAGTTCTGTATTTCACAAATTTTTAGTACATATATGTATGTGTATATGTATGTACATATATATGTATGCACATATGTATGTGCATATGTATGTATATATATGTATATATATGTATATATACACATATACATGTATATATAGATATATATGTGTGTGTATATATACACATATACACACACATATATATATACACATATACACACACATATATATATATACATATACACATATACATATATATACATATACGCACACATACACATATATATGTGTGTATATACATACATATATATAGATACATTTATATATACATTTATTTATGTGTATACATACATATATATGTGCATATATACAAATGTATCTACATACATAAATATATGTATTTTCCATGTACATATATGTTATACATATATATATACTGATTAATAGATATATAGATTGATAGATAGATTGATATTTTGATAGATAGATAGGTAGATTAAATTTGTATATAAATTTGTGACCTAAAAATTGAATGAAGACAAATTTTGGCTAACCAATAGACCAAAGAAACGAAGAAATTAAACCCATTAAAGTCATAGTGATGCTTGAATAGAACCATATTTTTCCTTGCAAAAGTAACTATGTTTAGAACACAAAATTTGGAAGTTTTCTTAAACACCGTAGAGGCCATATAATTCATCAAGAATAATGTGGATACACCAAGAAAGCAAGAGAAAATTCAAACTATGGAAAACCACATAAACACTTTAAATATTCAGTTCAAAAGCACCAACAAAAAAACATAACCTTCAACTTACTAAACATAATACACCCATTACAAATCAAATAAATAATACAAAGAAAGAAGCAACAACTGACATGAGACAATGATATAGCCTTAGTGAGGTTGAAAACCTCACCTCTAGATCAAACGAAAAATGGTCAATGATGTGGCTTGTTGTAGTCACCTATATGTTGAATTTCTCCAAGTCAATCCTGCAAGAACAAATGAAAGGATGCATCAATCAAAGCCATGTAGGAGTGTTCACCTTAAGAGAGAAAGTATAGTAAATAAAGTGTATAAATTTGAAGTGAAAGTCACCATCAGCGAGCCATTGAAGGAAGAATGGGTTGAGCCAAACATCTATTGAAATTTTGCACCATTTAAGTAGAGTGAACAAGACACAATTTAGCTAAGTGTTAGTTGAATATACCAACATTTCTATAAGATTGAAATGAAGAACACATTTAGAAAAATAAATATTTAAAGAAAATATAATGATATGTATATATAACTATATATATAAATATAAATATAACTATATATATAAATATAAATATAAATATATATATAGATATAAATACATATAAATATGTATATCTATATATATTTATATATATAGATATAGATAGATAGATATTTAGATATATAGATATAGATAGATATAGATAGATAGATATAGATCTATATTTATATCTATATCTATCTATCTATATCTATCTATATATATACATATATATCTATCTATATTTATATAATTATACATCTTTCTATATGTATATCTATATATATTTATATATATAGATATAGATAGATAGATATTTAGATATATAGATATAGATAGATATAGATAGATAGATATAGATAGATAGATATTTAGATATATAGATATAGATAGATATAGATAGATAGATATAGATCTATATTTATATCTATATCTATATCTATATCTATATCTATCTATATATATACATATATATCTATCTATATTTATATAATTATACATCTCTCTCTCTATATATATCTATTTATATATATACATACATATATATATATAAATATATATCATTATGTTTTTCTTTCGCCTACGTAATTACGTCGAGAGGCATTCTACAATGGCATACAATGGCAACAAAAACCTTTGTCAAGAAAATTTCTTCATACGAAATTTGACATGCAGATGGCAGTAGTTGTGAGAAAAGTAATGTAGGCAGTTACTGAAATAATGTCTGAAGTTAAAGTGTTTGTGTGTAACGACTGCAAGTGATTGCAGTGCATGAGAAATGAAAGATTCTCTTTGCATCCTTATGCTGGCAGAATAGGAAAATTTCCATTTTTCAAATTCCATTCATTGAATGTAGATCAACTTTTGTTTAGTGTGAGCATTATAAATATGAAGATAATGCTTCACCTCCTCCTAGTAGGTCATGGTTGCCACAACAAATCCCCACTTTGCAACTTTTTCGATTAGGTCTCTCATCATAATTCATATTGCATCTCAACATAGGAGTTTTGTATCTAAGCACAAGCAACCACAAATTATAGATTATAATTTCCATGAGGTATGCAATAATAGGCTTGTTTTACCATACTCACCATGCTTCTATTTTTCTTTGATGAGATTACGTTAAAAAATAGGTTTGTTTTCTAACATGCAAGAACGTTTTAATATTGGTGCTTGAATGAAGAAAAGAGGTAGTTCATATATTGCAGATTAGATAGGTGTAGCTCACTAAATAGAGGACAACACTGATCGTAGGATAAAGCCATTGATCGGCCTTTAATGATTTTGTAGAAGGTAAAAATCTTTGTAAATGCATCAGAGGCAGGTTCACATTACAAAGGAGCATGCACAACTGAGATTGATTTAGGTATAGAGGTTTTTAAAGTATTTTTTAGTGTTTTTGATCCATATCTATTTATCATCTTATTCAAGTGATTCAAGTGATTAGGAAGGATTCTTGACATTGAAAATATTGGTAGTATAATACATTGGATATAAGAAATGTCTTTTCTCTATCCAGAGAAATGACATTAGTAGATAAAAACTAATCCTTTAAATATCTTCATATGATACAGTTATTTACATTATTAAATCCTCTCCATGGCATTCCAAAACCTCTAGATTTTATATGTTTTCTCCCTCTGTAAAAAAAACTCTGTAGGGCAAAAGTTATGGTGTCTCTTTTCTGTGCATTTTCTGGTATTTTCTCTGTTTTTATTGTTGTAATATGCCTCTTTCTTTGGTGGGTGTGATGGTTTTTCTTAGGCATCCTAGTTTTTCCTTTTAGTGCCTCTCCTCAACTTGGTGCTAGAAACTTTACTTTTCAATACTTCAGAATGCATTTGCTTTCAATCTTGAGACACACCATCAAATTAGCCAGGCACCTACTAAAATAGGGGGAAATGGGACATGAAGCTTGTGATGCATGCTTGCCACATAAGTTTTGTTGGAATTTAATTTTTATGCTAAAATGGCTAGTTGCCTTCTCTACAAGGAAACCTACAAAATTAAACCATAATTTGTATCTATTTGGATCCTAACATCAAGCAAGTTAATCAAACAAGAGAAGAGATTAGTGAATGGAGTCATTGAGCACAGATACTTGTATACGTATAGAAACAAAAAAACATGGAAACAATAATATATTTAATTAATATAGAGATGATTAGTGATTAGTTTAATATAATGTATTATTAATGCTATAATTAATTTGATATAAAATATTGATTTACAAGCTATGCAATTTAAATGAAGTAGAGGTTGTCAGAAAAAGGATGGCGTTGTCGCTAGCTGCTAACCTGCTAGCTTGAGCCCATTAGGGCTGAGCTGTATGTTGACGCTGCTCTTTGCATGGGACTATTTTCTATAGATCGGTATTCGGGTCTCTTTCTCTGTGTGGGGTGGGATTTTATAGTGCTTGGGGGGGTTGTTATTATGCTACGAATAATTTACTACTGCTAGTTTCTCTGTGTGGTGTTGGAAGCCCGCGTGGGCTGGCTCTCTTCCTTATCTCCATTACGTGGTGTTTGGAATGTGCGGGTCAGGCTTGGTGCTGCATGCTATTGGGTATTGCGACGCCCTTTCCTTTTGTTGGTTCTAATGCTGGCATGCTCGTCTCAGGCTGTGGACTTTGTTATGGCTTGTGGTGAACCGTCTGGTGCTCCTTCTTCAATGGATTTCCACTCGGTGCTTGGAGCTAAGTCACCATCTTAAGGCGAAGGTTTTTGACAATAATTTATTTTCACCGAATCCGGGGTTTGATGGATCAGGCTCATTTGGTGGTTTTCGGATTACGAAAATCAATGGATGTTTGGAACGGTGTAAAAAGATGCTGAAGCTAATTATTCTGGTGGAGATGATTGCAGATGACATTGAATATTATTCAAAGCACTCATTATACTACAAGTTTATGGGGATGCGGGTTTCGCTATAATTTTTGGAATCTTGGGCCCAACGGACTTGGTTGTCGGAAGGAGAGATGGAGATTATGCTTCTGGTGAATAACTATTTCATGGTAACTTTTAATTGCATGGAAGATTGGAATAAGGTCTTTGAAGGGGGGCCTTATTTCTATAACCAGATTAGGTTGTTTATTAAACCTTGGCATGCAGGATTCAACCCTACTGAGGAGCTTCTGAATCAAGTTTTGGTTTGGGTTTGGCTTCTATGGTTTCCTATGGAGTGTTGGCGGGAGGATGTTTTGCACTCGCTAGCTTCGATGCTCGAAAAATTAGTTGGCTCTTCGCAACAGACTCAGTTTAAAAAGGTGATGACTTTTGCTCGTATCTATGTAGAGATTGATTTAAGTAATCCATTGCTAGATTATTTGGATATGTGTGTGGGTCCTTATTCTTGGGTGCAACAGTTGGATTATGAGGCTCTCCCATTTTGGTCATCTTTGTCATGAATATGGTCACCTTCAATGAAGATGCCCAAGGGCTAGGCCTGTGGAGCCTTAGTCTTCTCAACCTCCTCGCAACCCACCTAGGGTTGATAAGGGGAAGGATCCCATTCCTGGTGATGGGGTTGGTGCGGATGGTTTCATCCCAGTTAAGGCCTGTAACAGGAACCAGGGTCAAAAAAGGACCTTAAGGGAGAGGCAGGATGAAGATACTTTTAACAGATTTGAGGTTTTAGATGATCTTAGCCAACAGAAAGTAAATCTGGGCTTGGTGAATCTGGATCAGGGTGCTTTGAGTATAGGAAAGGAGGGTCTTATTTCTAAGGCTAAGAGGGATATGAAAGATGTTGGTGCTTTGCAAATGGGCATGGATCTTGAAATGGAAGTCCAGAAGGAGTTGGTTTTGGTTGTTGAAGTGAAGATGGGTGGAGGGGATGAATCTCCTCTGGTTTTGAATGCAGGTATTGAAGTGGTGAAAAATAATAAGTATTCTTCTCATTTGGGTCTTCATCAAAAGGACCCAAAAAAAGGAGTGGTGGAGAAGTCTTCCAAGCTTGGTAGAAAAAGGATCTGGAAAAGATTAAATTAACAGGGGAAACTTTGGTGGAGTCAGGGTCTGTCAAGACTCTAGATTCTCATTTTTCATGCCCCTTGAAATGATCGTTCTATCCTGGAATGTTAGGGGCTTCAATAGTGGCCCTCGATAAAAGGTTGTTCACGATTTGGTTAGTACTCAATCTCCTGATGTTCTTTTCCTGCATGAGACTAAGTTATCAGTTGAGTGTATGTTTGGTTTGATGCCTAAGTTGTGGAGGAGTGGAGAGTGTCGGTGCATTGGTACTCATGGCTCTGTTGAGGGAGTGGCTTGTTTATGGAACCCTTGGAAGGTCCGCCCCTCTGGTGGATATCCTTTAAGTCTTCTATCTCTATGATTGCTTCTTGCTTTGAGATGGGGTCCAGTCCATACTCTTCTCTAATATCTATGCCCCTATTGAGATTCAGGGTAAACAACTATTGTGGTCCCATATCAGGTTTGTCAAAAGCATGGTCCCTTACCATCTGTGGATTATGGCTAGGGATTTCAATGCTATTTATGAGTTGGCTGAGAAGCAGGGTGGTATTGCGAGGCTAGAGCCCTTTGCACTGATACTACAAGATAACATCTTAACTTTAAATATTGTTGATGTCAAGCCCAATAATGACCACGTTACTTGGAATAATCAGAGGGTTGGGGATAATTTCATTACGGAATGACTTGACCGTTTTATAGTCTCTTGTTATTGGGTTGGTGGTTTGTGGTCTTCTAGCTCTAAAATTTTGGATTGGAGTGGCTCAGATTATTAGCCTATCAAGCTTGCTATTTCTTCAGCCCGTGTGCCTTGGTCTCCTTCATTCAAGTTCTAGCTTATGTGGTTGCGTGACCCCTCTCTCCATGGTTATGTTGCTGATTGGTGGAGGTATGGTAGACCTGCTTATGGTATGGCTATGTATACTTTTGCTAAGTTACTTCAATTTTTCAAATATCAACTTAAACATTGGAATCGACAATGCTTTGGAAACATTTTCCATGCTAAGGTTTTTGCTCAAGCTAAGTTGAATGGTATTATGAGGTTGATCAGGGAGGATGGGGTGACTGAAGATCTGCTTCGGGAAGAGGCTAGGGCTTTGAAAGCACTGGAGGAATGTGAGATGCAGGAGGATGTTTATTGGAAACAAAAGACCCAGATTGAGTGGCTTCAAGAAGGGGATAAAAATACTACTTTCTTCTTCAATTCAGTGAAAGCCAAGAGACATGGTAATTTATTTCTATTCTGGTGAATGACAAGGGTGAGCATCTTTCCTCTTTTCATGAAATCTGAAGTGAAGTTGTGCAGTATTTTGCTTCTTTATTCAGGGAGGTCTCGCAGGGGGGTTCTGACGAGGAAGCTCAGGTTCTTTCATGTATCCCTTCTTTGGTTTCTAAAGAGATGAATGAGCATATTATGAGTGTTATTTCGTTAGAAGAGCTGGAGGGGACTATGTTTTAGATGAAGAAAGGAAAAGCTCCAGGCCCTGATGGTTTCTCGATTGAGTTCTTTCAAGAATTTTGGGATATTATCAAATTGGACTTATTGGCAATTGTGCAGGAGTCTCAGATGAATAAGAAGATGTTACAGGCTTTGAATTCAACCTTCCTAGCTCTCATCCCTAAGTGTGATGAGGCAGATAGGTTAAGTCAATTTCGTCCTATTTCTCTTTTCAATGTGATTCATAAAATTATCTCTAAATTGATTGCTGATAGGTTGAAAAAGTGGCTTAAAGTGCTAATATTTGAGGAACATAGTGGTTTTGTGGTGGGTCAGAAAATTTTGGATGGGGTTTTTATCGCAATAGAAGTTATTCACTCTATGGCCAACTCCAAAGATAAGGCGATATTCATCAAGTTGGATATGGATAAGGCATATGACAAAGTTCGGCGGCCCTTCCTTCAGAAGGTTCTGGGTGCTTTTGGATTTGGGGATGAGTGGATTAAATGGGTTATGAGTTGCGTTAATTTGGTTTCTTTCTTTGTGCTGATAAATAGGGAGCATTTTGAGATTTTTGGTGCCTCTCGAGGTTTGTGTTAGGGAGACCCCCTCTCTCCTTACTTGTTTCTTCTTCTTTCTAAAGGGATGGGATGTTTGATGAAAAGGAATGTGGAGTTGGGTCTCATTCAGGGTCGGAGGTGGGGAGGTGGTTTACCACCGTAGTCTCATCTGCAATTTGTGGACGACACTGCTTTGATGGGTATGGCTACAATTAGGGAAGCTTCAAATTTGCTCAGGAAAGCTTCAAATTTGTGCAAGGTGTTGGATGTTTATCTGGTTTCCTCAAGCCTATTGATTAATGAAGACAAATCCTCCATCTTTTTCTTCAATACCTCGGGACCCATTCAGAGGAGGATTGCTCATATCTCGAAATTTTAGATTGGGGCTCTCCCTTTGACCTATCTTGGTATTCCTATCTCTGTTGGTAGGTTGCCTAGGGATTCCTGGCAGAATATTCTAGACAAATTTTGTGTGAAATTTAATCATTGGACCCATAGATGGTTGTCTTTTACGGGTCATGTTCAATTGCTCAAGTCTGTGGTGCAGGCTCTCCCCATTTACAGATGTATGATTCAGGTGGCCCCGATGGGTTTTGTTAAGGATTTTGATTCTTTAGCAAGATGGTTTTTAAGGGTTGGTAGTTTGTTGTCCTCTAAATGGAGCCTTGTCAGATGGGATATTGTTTGTAGCCTGAAGTAGTTTGGTGGTCTTGGGTTAAGGTAGTCCTCTTTGTCTAGGGTGGTGTTGGCTGCTAAATTGTAATGGCAGTGTTGTGTGGAGCAGGATCAACTCTAGGCCAGGATTTTATCTCATAAGTATTTCTCGGGGATCCCACTGATGGATATTCCTCAATATCCCCTAGTAGGGAGAGGTTGGAGGATTTGGGTTACGCTCAAGAAAGGGGCTGCTCTCATCAAGGATGGCTTATTTTGGATTTACAAAAGGGAGACAAAGGGTCATTTTTGGTCTGATTCTTGGGATGATTTTCCTCCCATTGTTTTTCAGTTTCCAAATTTGTTGAATCAGTGTTAGAGGTTCCTTGAGGTTGGTTGGTCAAGGGTAAGTGACTTTAAGTCCTTATCTTCTCATGGTCAGTTGGTGGTGGCGAGATGGAAGAATCCTGATGAGTGGCCTACTATTGGCATGGAGGAAGAGTGTGTTGAGCTTCACAGTATCCTTTCTAGTAGACGTTGTAGCTCCCTCCAGGATGGGGATGTTCTTTCTTGGTCTCCTAATCCTAAGGGTGTCTATACTGTTGCTTTTGGACATCAGGTGTTGTTATCTCATAGGTTGGATGGGGTGGAGGTTCACTAGTGGAAGAGACTATGGAACAAGTTCTCTTGGCCTAAGTGTAACTTATTTATTTGGACTTTGGCCTGGAATAGGTGCTTGACTTGGGATAATCTTCAGAAGTGGGGTTTCCAGGGCCCTTCTATTTGTGTGTTGTGTGGGGCCGGAGAGGGAAAATCTTCTCACTTGTTTTTTCGCTATCCCTTTGCTTTGAAGCTTTGGCATTCTTGGTGGGGAGTTTGGAAAATCCCCTGTGTTCATGCTTCCTCCCTGGTGGATTTTTGGAGTAGTTTGGGTAGGCCTCCTTCTATGGTATCTTTTTTGCATGATGTGTGGTATGTTGGGCCTACCTTTATGCTATGGCAAATTTGGTTGGAATGAAATCATAGAATATTTCATGGTGAAAAGATGTTGATTCAACAAGTTTGGAAAATAATTATGGGTATGATTCAGGAGACGGTGAAAGCTAAGTGTGATGTGGTGTTTCCTTTAGAGAAAGGGGACGCTGAGATGGTGGATAGATTAGGGATTCAGGGGTTGTCTTTGGCTTCTACTTGTGTCGAGAGAGGAAGACAGGTGAAACAAAAAGTTCAAAGGGTGGGAAACCGACTGGAATTTTGAAGATCAATACCGATGGGTCCTCAAGAGGCAATCCCAGGCCTATTGGGATTGGAGGGGTTGGCAGGGATTTTTTGGGTTCAATCGTTTTCTTCTTTTTTGTTCATGAAGGGATACAAGCTATCAACATTATGGAAGGTTTGGCAATCCTCTACGCTTTTGAGCGGGCTTATGCTTTGGGGTGGCACAAGGTTATTTGTGAATTCAATTCACAGGTTTTGATTAACTTGTTAAAGGAATGAAAGGTGTTTGATGTTAGTTGGAAACTGGCTATGGTGGTGCAACACATTCTAAAGATTAGTTGTTTGATGGAGATGGTGTCTTTTGTCCATATTCTGAGAGAGTGGAATAGGGCAACAGATTATTTGGCTAAGTGGGCTTTTGAGCATATAGATGTTGGAAGATTGATGAGTGGGAGCAGGTTCCCCATGAGCTCCGACATGACTTGGAGGGGATTTTGTCTGAGGATGGGGATGGTAGTGGTGAGGATGAAGATGTTTCTTTCTTTTTGTGGTTGCTTCTTGTGAATTCTCGGGGCTTTGGCCCTTTGATTTTATGTAATACTCTTCTTTGAATTTCAATAAAGTTTTTACCCTTTTTATTTAAAAAAAATTGATATAAAATATTTGAGATCTTTTCTGATTTGACAAATGATTATGAGGTGGAGGATGATGATATAATTTTGAAGTTGTTTGTTTAATATTGAAAAGTGATGTGAATGAATGATATGTCAAATATAAATGAACATTCCACTTTTACATGAAATGAGTTTATGACATTTTTTATTGATCATTTTGGTGATAAAATTAATCTTAATTTGATGATAAGTAAAAATCTAAATATTAAAACAAATTATAATGAATTTATAGTAAAATTTAATACCTGATTTGTAAAGGCTTTGAGACATGGTTATAAGCATGTAAGTCAAATCATTCAATAGGAATGGTTTATTTACTATAAATAATTTGATGCAAATTTAGATTTATTTTTATAGATTTAAATATAATTATATAGTTTAGATTCATAAAAATCTCATAATCTTGAACATAAAAAATCTTTTTTTGAAAGTTCTTATAATAATGAATTATTTTCCATGAACATATTATGTAAAAAATAAAACGTAGTCACTAGAATATGTTAACAGGGATGGAGATGCCATAGTGAAATAGGTTATGCGATTAAATGAAGAGGGGTACCATGTACTAAAGGATACATTGCATTTAAATATGGTTTTAGTGATATATTAGCTTTGAATTATTTTATTTATTTATTTTAAAAAATAATTTTATTTAATTATTGTTTTGATTGTTATTTTCAATCAATTCATTTATTTTTAATTTGTTAAGATTGTCATCTACGGCTGTATCATGCATTTCATGCATTCTTGATGTGAAATCTTATGAAGAATAAATAAATAAAAAATAGAAGATTTGCTCGCAAACAAATTGAACATACAGGTCACAAATAAATCATGAAAAGATCAAATAAATAAATCAAAGATAAAAAATCAAAATCACATAGATCAAATAAAAAAATAAAATTGAAGAGATTTGATTAAACAAAAATATCAAAAGCAAAAAGATTTGATCAAATAGAAAAATCAAAATCAAAGAGATTTTCTCGAATAAAAATATCCAAATAAAAAACATTTAAACTAACAAAAAAAATCCAAAATCAAAGAAATTTCATCAAACAAAAAAAAAACAAAACAAAGAGATTTGATGAAACAAAAAAATTAAATCAAACCTGCTTGAGTTGCGGGGATATGAGAGATAAAAATAAAAAATAAAAAAATCAAAGAGATTTGGTGAAACAAAAAAATCAAAATTAAAGAGTTTTGGTCACAAAAATAAATCAAAGATAAATCACAAAGATTTGAAAATATTTATTATAAATAATTTAAAAATCAAATAAATAAATTAAAGATTAAAAGAAAAAATTAATTAAAAGATCAAATAATTAAATCAAAGATAGAAATAAATTAAAAGATCAAATAAATAAATGAAAGATAAGAAATAAATTAAAAGATCAAATAGATAAATAAAATAAATGAATATATATTTAGCATAAATTAAAAGATCAAATAAAAAAATAAAAGATAAATAAAAAAGATGAAATACAAATCTTTATGGTAGATCAATTAAAGATCAAATAAATAAATCAAAGATAAAAGATAATTCAAATATTTGAATAAACTAAAAGATGAATTAAATAAATAAATAAAAATATTTGATCACAAAGAGAAATCAAAGATTTGATCACATAGATAAATCAATAAAAAGAAAAATGAGAGATTTGATAACAAAGATTTCATTAAAATATCAAATAAATGAATCAAAGATAAAATAAATAAATTAAAAGATCAAAGAAATAAATCAAAGAGATTTAATCACAAAGATTTGAGAATCTTTACCAAACAAAAGTAAAAGATGAAACAAAACAAAGATAAAAGATAAATAATTTTTTTATCACAAGGATTCTAATAAATTAAAAAGATCAAATAAATAAAAAAAATATTTAAGATAAATCAGAGATTTGATCACAAAGATAAATCATTCAAAAAGAAAAAACAAAGATTTAAAATATAAATCAATAAGAAATATTAAATAAATAAACCTCACAAAGATTTGAATACATGGGTTAAATTAGAGTTTTGGATAGGGTTTAATTACACTTAGGGTTCAATTAGGATAAGATTTTCGACTAAGATTAGGGTTAGGCTTCAATTATAGTTACAATTAAATGAAGGTTTAGGATGTTATGGTCCATATAGGGTTACAATTTAATTATAGTTATGATTCAATTAGGGTTAGAGTTAAATTGGTATTATAATTAAGGTAAAGTATAGGGTTCAATTGGAGTTACTATTAGGGATAGGGTTTGGGGATTGGTGAAATTAGGGTTTAATTAAGGTTGAGTTAGGTTTATAACTAGGATTCAATTAGTGTTATGACTATGGTTAAAAAGTGTTATTGTTCAATTAGAGTTTAACTATGGTAAGTGTTATTAAGGTTCAATTAGAGTTAGTATTAGGGTTTGGGTGCAACTAGAGTTTAATTAAGGTTGAATTAGGATTACAACTAGGATTCGATTAGTGTTATGACTAGGGTTAAAAAGTGTTATTGTTCAATGAGAGTTTAACTATGGTAAGTGTTATTAAGGTTAAATTAGAGTTAGTATGAGGGTTTGGGTGCAACTAGAGTTTAATTAAGGTTGAAATATAATTACAACTAGGATTCAATTAGGGTTATAACTGGGTTATAAAGTGTTATTGTTCAATTAGAGTTTAACTATGGTAAGTGTTAGGCTTCAATTACGGTTAGGGTTCAAATTAAGGTTAGGGTTCAAATAGGGTTAGGATTAGTGTTAGGGTTAGGGTTGAATTAGGCTTAGAGTTAGGGTAAGTGTTAGGACTAGGATTAGTCTTAGGTTTAGGGTTCAATTGAGGTAGTATTCTATTATAAAGCTTGGGGTTAGAGTTATAGTTGGGTTTCAAATAGGGTTATGATCAAGGTTAGCTATAAGATTCAATAAGGGCCAGGATTAAATTAGAATTAAATTTAAGTTAGGGTTAAATTAGTGTAAGGTTAGTGTAAGGGTTAGAGTTCAATTAGGGTTTGGGTTAAATTAGGGTTATATTTTAATTCTTATTATGGTTAGAGTCTAATTATGGATACTGTTCAATTAGGGTTAATATTAGGGTTCAATTATAGATCTATTTGATTAGGGTTTAATAAGGGTTGGGTTTATGGTTAGGGTTCAATCAAGGTTAAGGTACAACTATGCTTAAGATTTAATTAGGGCTACTATACATTAGTGTTCAATTAGGGTTAATGTGAGGTTTCTATGATAAAACTTGGGGTTAGGGTTATAATTAGGATTCAAATAGGGTTACAATCAAAGTTAGGTTTAGTATTCAATTAAAGGGTTAGGAATGGGGATCAATTAAAACAAGGTTAAGATTTAATTAGGGTTCCTAGAAATTAGTGTTTAATTAGGGTTGGGCATCAATTAGGGCTAAGCTAAGGGTTCAATTAGTATTATGATTTTACGATAAAGCTTGGGGTTAGGGTTACAATTGGGGTTCAAATAGGGTTATAATTAGAGTTAGGTTTAGTATTCAATTAAAGGGTTAGGATTGGGAAACAATTAGGGTTAGGAATCAATTAGAGTTAGGGTTATAGTTAGGATTCAATCAACATAAGGGTTAGTGTTAGCATTAGAATTAAAATAGTGTTCAAAGTTATGGTTAGAATTTAATTAGGATTAGGGCTAAGCTTAAGGTTAAATTATGGTTAGAGTTTAATTAGGAGAATTTTTAGAGTCCAATTATGGTAAGTGTTCGATTAGGGTTAGGGCTAGAGTTCAATTACTGTTATTTTATGTTAGGGTTTAATAAGGATTGAGTTTATGGTTAGGGTTCAATCAAGGTTCAATTAGAGTTAGGGCATAATTAGGAAAAGAATTCAATTAGTTTTAGGATATATTAATGTTCAAATATAGTTAGGCATCACTTATAGTTAGGATTAGGATTAAAATTCAATTAGGATTAGAGATAGGGTTAGGATTGGAGTTCAAATAGGGTTATGGTTATGGTTAAGGTTAGAGTTAATATTCAATTAATATTAGTGTTAGGGTTTAATTAGGGTCAAGGATCAATTACGATTACAATTATGGTTAGGGTTAGGGTTTAATTAGGGTTAGGATTCTATATCTAATTGTAACACAAATACTAATATTAACCTTAAATATAACCCCAACCCTTTAACCATATTCCTAACCCTAAACCTAACAATAATTTTATATCTAACTATAACCCTAAGCTTAACCCTAAACCTAACCCTAACTATATAATCCTAAACGTAACCCTATTAATAAAATATATTGAGAGTTATCATTATCGAGGCACCTATTGCACTGAGAAAAAATGATGAAAATAGGTGCCTCGAGAAGGATAACTCTTGACGTATTTTTATATATATTAATATTTAATATATGTATGCTAGTTATAAATGTATACCAACAAATGCATATGTCTAAAATGAATAATAAATTAAAAGAAACATAATAATGTATTTGAAATATATATATACACACACATATAGCAACATTTGTATATGAAGTTAAATGAAGAAATTGAAGAACAAATTAAGATTGGGTGTAACAATCACATTGTATACAACAAAAATGCATTGTCATTCATAAACAGTATAAGTTGAAACCCCAGATATTGAGTTACAGGTGAGTGGGTGACAATTTTACATCACATACAACATATTGGCATTCCCAGACATAAATAATATAAATGAAAATCGAATAGGTTGAGCACTTACAATAGAGTGGGTGACATAATAACATCCTATAAAACATATAACACTGGTAGGCATTAAGAATTGAACTGAAAGCATTTTATCTTATGCACTTAGAGAAGATTAGGAGTAATAATCACATTTTATACAACATAATATTAAAAGTGCATAACATATACATATGCTGGCATATATAGATAAGAGACCAAAGAATATATATATATATATATATATATATATATATATATATATATATATATATACATACATACATACATATATATGCATACATACATATAGTATATTGAGACATCAACAAACATTGGTTAAACAATGGGACAAGACAAATTGCGGTTAATTATCCGACCAATGAAACCATTTTCATATTTCGTAATAACAAATAAATATAAAAAGCAAATTGCAGAGTGAATGTTTGTGCAATGAAGAACAAAATAATAGAAGTGCATGGCAAAATATCATCAAAATGTGAACCAATGAAACCCTCTTCATATTTCGTAGTAACAAACAAATATACAAATCAAATTGCAAAGTGAATGTTTGTGCAATGAACAACAAAATAATAGAAATGCATGGCAGAATATCATTGAAATGGAAACGAGTAAAACCCTTTTCATATAATATAATACTGTAAACAAATATGAAAAGAAAATTGTAGAGTGAATGTGCAATGAAGAACAAAAAATTAGAAGTGCATGGCAGAATATCCTAGAAATTAAAACCATTGAAACCCTTTTCATATTTTATAATAATAGATAAATATAAAAATCAAATTGCAGAGTGAATCTTTGTGCAATGAAGAACATAAAATTATAAGTGCATGACAGAATATCCTTGAAATGAAAACTAGTGAAACCCTTTTCATATTTTGTAATAACAAAAAATTATAAAAAGTAAATTGCAAAGTGAATGTTTGTGCAATGAAGAACAAACAATTAGAAGAGTGCATGGCAGAATATCCTCGAAATGAAAACCATTGAAACCCTTTTCATATTTTGTGATAACAAACGAATATAATAAGAAAATTACAGAGTGATTTTTTGTGCAATGAAGAATAAAAAATTAGAAGAGTTCATGGCAAAATATTGGTGAAATGAAAATAAGTGAAACCCTTTTCATATTTTGTGATAAAAATAAATATAAAAAGAAAAAATGCAAAGTAAATGTTTATGCAATGAAGAATAGAATAATAGAAGTGCATGGACCAAAATATCGTTGAAATGAAAACCAGTGAAACCCTTTTCATATTTCGTAGTAAAAAACAAATATAAAAAGAAAAATGCAGAGTGAATGTTTTGATTATATGGGAAAAATAGGTTTTGAATGGACCCAAAACAATTTACAAGCAGGTTTTGAAGGGACCCGAAACCCAAACATGGACAATAATGCTGCCAAAAGAAAAGGCATTGAACAACCAACAGCGAAAGAACAATAGTCCTTCAAAGGATTAGAAAGACTACCCAAACCTGCAACATAAGACAAGGTTTTGAAGGGAACCTAGAACCCAATACAACCGGGTTTTAACAGGGACCTTAATCCCAAACAAATCAAAAAACTTGCCTAAGCAAACTAGGCAACAACACGACTTGCATAAGCCAGTTCACAAACACACCAACCTCCTAGAATAGCCAACATCGAGCTAACAACACGACCTACAACAACTAGGTCACAACACACCAACCTCTTAGAACAACCATCACCAAGCCAAGAAAGATATCCAACAAATTGGTGTATAACACCCACATAACTAGATTTGGTTCTCCACGGTAGAATATAAGCAACAAAGAGAAAAGAGAACATTTTCAACACTTTTAGCACAATCCAACTCCCAACCAAAACTATGGAGAAAGAGGGTACTAATGAGAACATAGTAGCAATAACCCTCTTGCAACACCAACCCGCCCGATTAGCCATCCCAAACTCCACCTATAAAGGAGAGAGCTCCCCTCTATAAGATAGGATGAAAGGAGAAACCTTTCCACCAAAGACACAACCCTCCATCCCACAAAGGTTGCACCTTAATAGAAACCCATAAGAGAGAGGAAATATTTCCACCAAATCGACAACACCTAGATCCGCCTCATTAGGAAAGGGCTCCCCCTCAATAGGAGTAGTCTCCACCTCCATAGAAGACCGTAGCTATAGAATCCATCAAAAAGAAGGTCGACCGATAGAAAGGGAAAACACAACATCCTTTGGCAGCACGAGCAAATGGTAAATCTAGAAAGTAAGCAACCCAACCATCAAAATAAAAATCCAACACACCTGGGTCTTCAAGATAAATAATAGGAACAACCCAGGCATAAAAAAAAACACCAACCTTACACTAAGCCCAAACGCATTGCAAACAACCAACAAAACATGAGTGATCCAACCAACAACACCACCCATGCATCTAACCACAACCCAACAACACAGAGAACCTAACAGCTTGTCAATGACAAAGCAGTCAAAACACAACAACCTACCATCCATGAAGTACAACAAAGAGAGTTGAGGAGGGCAAGGGGAAATAGTGCAGAGAAGAGTAAGGGAAAAAGCCAGAACAATAAGCACACCATCTACCCCAAAACGCTGGTTAGAGCTAAAAATAGACCATTCCACTGATAAAATGCCTGCAAGGGACCCAAAACACACTCCAACAAGGCTTTCTCACAACCCAAAAACATCCTAAATAGCCAAAAAATGTGAGGAAGCACACTAGCAACACCAATGTAACCAGGCGCAACCCAACACCATAGAGAACTCAACAACCAACCCACGAAAAAGCAACTGAAACCCCACAACATGCCATTTGCATCAAGCACTAGGGAGAGCCCAAGGGGCAAGGGGGAACAATGTAGAGAAAAATCAGTGAAAAGGCCAAATCAAGAAGCACACCATTCACTGAAACACATCGGACAGAGTTAAAGATAGACCATTCCATTGACAGAACCCTTGCAAGGGGCCTAAAGCACCCACCAACCAGGCTAACCCGCAACCCAAAAGTAGCACAAGTAGCCAACAAAATGTGAGGAATCCAAACAAAAATCTGACCCATGCAACCAGCTGCAACCCAACAACACAAAAACACAAAAGCCTGCCAATGATAAAACATCCAAAACCCAAAATCCAATCAATTGCATCAAGTAATAGAGAGAGCCTAGGAGGGCAAGGGGAAACAATGCAAAGAAGAGTCGGGGAGAAGGACAAAACAAGAAGCACACCATTCGCCCCAACACGTCGATCAGAGCTAAAGATAGACCAATCCACTGACAAAACCCTCGCAAGGGGCCCAAAGCACACACCAAAAAGGCTTTCCTACAACCCAAAAGCAACAAAAAGTAGCCAATAGAACGCGAAGAAGCAAACCAACAACACTATCCACACAACTAGCCACAACCTAGCAACAAAGAGAACCCAATTGCCAACTAGTGACAAAACAATCAAAAACCAGTAGCCCGCCATCCATGTCATCACCATCTGGTTCAGACTCTTTAGCTCCCTCCCTTCAAAGAATTCAAACCCCCACTCCCACCGCTCTTCTCTCTCTCCATTGGTACTCTAGATTTATTGTTGGTGATAATACAGAGTGAATGTTGGTGCAATGAAGAACATAATAATAGAAGTACATGGTAGAATATCGTCGAAATGACATTCAGTGAAACCCTTTTCATATTTCCTAATGAAAAACAAATATAAAAAGAAAAATGCAAAGTGAATGTTTGTGTAATGAAGAACAAAATAATAGAAGTGTATGGTAGAATATTGTCGAAAGGAAATTCAGTGAAACCGTTTTCATATTTCATTATAACAAACAAATATAAAAAGAAAAATGCAGAGTGAATGTTTGTGCAGTGAAGAAGAAAATATTAGAAGTGCATGGCAAAATATTGTTAAAATGAAATTCAGTGAAAACCTTTTATATTTCCTAATAACAAGCAATTATAAAAAGAAAAATATAGAGTGAATGCTTGTGCAATGAAGAATAGAATAATAGAAGTGCATGGAAGAATATCATCAAAATGAAAACCAGTGAAACCCTTTCTATATTTTGTAATAGCAAAAAAATATAAAAATAAAATTGTAGAGTAAAAGTTGTGTAATGAAGACCAAAATAATATAAGTGCATGGAAAAATATTGCTGAAATGAAAACCAATGAAACCATTTTCATATTTCGTAATAATAGACAAATAATAAATAAAAAATCAGACTGAAAACCCATGTCCAATTAAAAAATCGCTATTTTTTAAAACCCTTTTAACTCACCAAAGACATGCAAGAACATGCAAACCCAGTTGAAGAAGCAAAGACAATAGTATAGGATTAGTGAGGTAAAACACCTCACCTAAGTTTAATGGCTCTCAAAACCATAGACAAAGCCGAAGAAGAATTGGTGCCAATATGCATTTGCAGAGTGTAGAGCCGAACATGTATCAGTGCCCAACCAAATGAAGAATCAAGAACAAACACAAAGGAAAGGAATGACATTGAGCAGGATATGAGAGAATTCAAAGCATTGAATGAACTCTGTCCTTCGAATAATATGCCAGTCAAGCGGAGTAAATGGGAAGGGACACGTAAGGAATGTTGTTGGATGGAGCTAACAAAGGGGGTGACACATGATTAATTCTTTGAATTGGATGTTCGAGGTGGCAAGGTTTTCAACTGCCACATGTTCGTCAGACCCACTACTAGCCCCCTTCATGTAGCCTCTAGAGGTGGACCTAATCGATGATCGATCAAGCCCCAAAATGGGCCTGTCATGAACAATGCGGACCAATTGGAGCGTGACATGTGGCAGACAAGCCGATTACGTAAAAAAATAATATTGGTGGGTCCACAATGGATTGGTTGACGTGGTGGGATTTTTTAATTCTTTTTGGTCCACATTATTGTTCATGACTGGATGTTACCTAATGTAGTAGGTACTAATACAAAATTGGTGAAGGATCAATATTCATCATTCAAAACACCCTCCATCCCTATTAGAAGTAGGAGTAGATTAGATTTCAATTAGGATTTATGCATGTTGTTCATGATTTTGTATTACAAACCAGGGAACAATCTCAAGTGGATTTGATCATCTAAATCAATAGTAAATAATTTCATAAATGTTTATACCTTGAAATTGTGTATAAAACATCAAATGAAATGATTTGGAGGCATTATAAAACTTTTGTTATCTATAGGTGCATGTGCAAGGTGTTTTATCAACTTTATAAGAGGTCTTATGCAACTAGTTTGTCTTGACATAGTGACAACTATAAGCATCAAGTGTATATTGGGTATAGTTTTTTATTGTTATAGTTATGTTATATTTTAATTTATGTACACACCTATTTAGGATACTGATGTGAATACCCTCTTGAGTCTAATTGAGTCCCAAGTGTGAAAGAGAGACTACCCACTCTCATCAATCAACCTTCAACCATTCTTAGTTTGTTGATGAACCCCCCTTTTTATCTTTTTGATGATAAATCCTTAGCCTTTAAGGTGAAAATAAGTTATAGGATTGTGGAGTAGTGGTTTTGGGACCTAGCACCTTACATGTTTAGGAATTAGCCTCCAACTTTATATTGTATTATATTATTGTTTGGTTGGAGAACTATCTATATTTTTGAAGGAAATTAGCATGTTATGAAATTTGGCACTATTGTAGAAATCTAAATATGTCCATACCCGACCACACTTGAATTTACCTCATTCTATTAATTAATTAAATAAACAACATTTATTTATTTATTTAATTTAGCCTTATCTCACCCTTAAATAAATAAATTTATATTTATTTAATTAAATCTAACCTTAACCCACAAGCCTTCCAACTAAATAAATAAATTAATACCTAATTAATTTATTTATTTAGGATAGTTAACCTTTATTACCATTTTCTTATTATTTAATTCCATCTCACCATCACTCCTTGTCCATTCAATCCCAACCATTGAATCCATATACATGGATCAAGATCTAAACTTGTCACTATGTGACAAGTGTCCTAATCTACCTATCCTACCCCTCGCTCACACATGTGTGAGCATATATTTCACACATGTGAAGCCACCCTACCACTTACACATGCCATAAAAATATCACTTTACCTCTTACACATGTCATAGACATGCCACTTTACCTCTCACACATGTAATAGACATGTCTCTTTTATGTTCTTTCCAATGTGTTCTCACACATGTGTGAGCACACCTTGCTCTTACACCTCCTTTCCTCTTGTGACACTTGTCAAAATGCTAAGCCTCCATCATCTCATTCAATCTTGACCCTCCATTTAGTCAATGCATCTTGGCCATTGATTTCCCCTATCAAAAATCTATAAATTGAGGGATTTTCTCTCATTTTAAAGATGGACCTTCACCATATCCTTATGCTACTATTTTCTTCTATCAATCCTCAATCCCAACATCATGTTGTTGGTATTAACAACCACATTCCATCCAACTACAATATCAAAAGGAGCACATCAAGTAGACATGGGCGCATCCACTTTAGCTCAATCCATGAGGTGAGAAAAAGGCAAGGTATTTGTTCATTATTGCATTTATCTTCTATTTTTTGTTCTTTATCCATTTCATCATTTTCAACTATTTGGGACATTAGAGTCTTCTTTTCTATAATCAATATTTTTTTCACATTTACTCTTAAGTGTTGGCTTGCATTATGCCCATATAATGGTTGAATGCTATATTATTACTTTTGGTCATATCAATGTAGGTGTTGAAGGGCATAACATTTAATAATTCTTTTTATCATTTTTTACTATATGGTTGTTATGGATAAAATTTCTAATTTCATTATTTGTAAATTGTTTGATGGCTTAGTGTAGATGGTTAAGGATATTCAATCAATGTGTCGAGTCATCTTGAGTTGTTTGTCAATTATTGGATAGAGTGGATTTTACACCTAACCTATCCACCTCCTCCTTCACATGTGGGCTTCTCCAAATATGTTAAAGAGTGTGTTGGTAAAGTGTCTTGTAGCATTCCATTATATGTCTTGTTCCACTTTGTAACCTTATTTCTTGTTGGAGAGTGTATCTGTCTGACGTGTTGTTCAAATATTAACAAGTTAGAGGCTTTAGAGTAATATTATAGATATTTTATAGTCTTTTGATAGTTTGTAGGTGACCTAGGGATGTTGTCCATGTTAGTAGAGTCCTTGAGGTACACTTGGTCAAGTCTTGAGTAGGTGTCCTCAAGATTTTTTTTGTTTGAACATGATGGCAACACAAAATTGGGATAATGACACCATTTTAAGATACTAGAGGGATGCATTGCAATCCATTTGGTGTTTTGGAGTTCTCTTGGGGCATTGTAGTCCTCTATACTAAAACATCCATGAAGTCTTGGACAACATGTGTTTCCTAATTTTTTCTAAAGGATATTTCCATATGGAAGTTGTTCCCCTTGGTGTACTAAGTCTTCTCGTGTCGACACTTCATTGATAGGTGTTCTAATCTAGAAATTATTCAATATTTTTGTATTGGAAAGTGTATATTTGCATAAAATTGATTGGTGGTCATTCCAAATAGTTGAGGGCTTGTAACTCGTAGTTGTCTGACCTATTGTGTAGGTTTCCCCTTGTGTTTTGGGTATTTATTGAGTTGGCATGAAATGGAATGGAGGTAGTATTCACCCTCAACCTACTCCATGTGTTCATGAGAGAACAAGATTGTGGATTTATTTTTGATTATACTTGTGGAGGGAGTTCCATCCTTTGATATGATCATCACGGTGAATTTTTCACATGATTAGTGAAGTCTTTCGTGTGAGGTTTTTATCTTGGTGAAATGGTGATGTCATCTTGTGTGTCATTTTGATTTTTAAGATGATTTGTATGTGTGTTAGTGTGAAATAATGTAGACTTATCATTGAAAAATAAAATATTTTGTACCACATGCTCGTATCAAGTAAATATCTATTGTTATATCATGTGGAGACTTATGACTACATCATGTAGAATCTTTATTGCACAACATATTTGCATTGTGTGGAGATTTTCCACCACATCACATAGAGACTTAAAATTGTATCGTGTAGAATTGTATTATCACAACACATAGGAACTTATCATTGTACTATATAGAATTATATTACCACATCATATGGAGGTTGATTTGATGGTCATGATACACATGCTACATCACATAATTGTATTATCACTTTCTTTAAAGCCATAAATTTGTAACACTTATTCCTCCTCTCTTCTTTTCATTTTTGTAGATAGTTAAATTAACGACTAGTTTAAACCTATTTTAGTTATGTGATAGAAGCTACTCATTGCACATATTTTATTATTTTTTAGTTTTCATATAACACTCATTCCAAGGACCATAGAAAAATTATTCAAGAACATTCCATTACTTTACTTGTATTTGTTGCACAGATGGTTGCCGTTGCACTAAAAGATCAACCTGTTAATGCCTGATACAGTCACTAGAGTTAATGAATCCATGGGAGGTGGTTAAGCCATGTCACGAACCCAAGTGTTATGTTGCACAACACAAGGAGAACAAGTGCACACACCTTGCAACCCGATACAACCACCATAGTTAATGAATCCATGTGAGGTAGTTAAGCCATGCCACAAACTTGAGCACTATGCTTCACAACACAAGGAGACCAAGGGCGCACACCTTGCAACAGTATCTTATGTCCTTTCTATGAATGTTTAAATATTTGCTTTTCACATTAACTAAGAATGTCCATGCACTTTAAAACACATGCTCATGATGGATTTACATGCATCAAAATGGGGGAAAATGTGATGGTGAAATGCACATGGCCATGCCATTTCCATTTAATTTTGTGCCCACTTTGGTGAAATGTCTCAAATGTATAATCTCATATCGATAGTGACACATTCTTGTGCTACTTTTAACTTTTTTCGCTAATAATTTTTCATTCTTATTTACTTCCACTTACACTTATTCCCATATATTTGGCATTTATCCTTCATTATTGCACCTATAGCTATTCACACTCTCATTTGCCCCTACCTTAAGTTTATCAATTGACTAGGTTCATTTCTACACCACTTAACAATCCCACAATGTGTACGAATGAACCTAGGGTTGAAACATTCAATTTTAAATTATAAGATTCTTATCCTTTTATACTAACCATTATGAGTTGATTTGGTATATGTTTGTAAAATATGGCATCATGTTTTAGTGTTTAAAGATATTTAAGTACGCTTAAAATCATATAGGAGAATCAACCAAAATCAAGAGAAGTTAGCAATTACAAGGTGGAATCACTACAACACTTTGATTTTCTAAAGGGACAAAGTGCCACATTTGCATATTGGAGAATCCTATCTTTAGATCTTTGTTCCAAGCCTTAGAGTCAACCCATCCAAGGCTTTGTCTTAGGAGAACATGACCTTATAATTTGATTTATTTTTTAAAAGGTGTTTCTAGAGACTGGAGTCCTTACAAGATTACAAGGCATTAAAGATCAAGGTGAACAATTTTGAGAAGCCTACATCTCACTAGTCCATATCTATAATGATCAAGATTGAACCACATGATTTTTTGCACTAGTTCTTATCATATGATAATCATCATATTGAAGCTGTTAGATTTTGAGAGGTAGAAATTCAATTTTACACATCTTCAACATCATTCTTCTATCATTAGATACATAGCGAAGTACCTCTATTCCTCACATTTGAATTTGGAATATTTATAATAATTGATTATCATTTCTAACTCTACTTATTGATTGAATTTACTTAATTAGCATAAATTATTTATATAGAGCATCTTATTTCCTTACAAATATTTTCTAAAGAAAAATACACTTTCCTTAGGTTAATCTAGACCAATCCAATAAGATGCAAACATATAAGCATAATTAACATAAATTAAATGATGATTAGTTGGGAATAATATTATAATTTACAATAGTTATTTTAGGAAAGTAAATGTAGTGAATAGGAGTACTTAGCTATATGATTGAAGAACGAGTGTTGAGGATATTTTGGAATCATATTAAAATTCCACTTAAAAAATGACAATTCTATAAGTGAACAACTTTAAATCTATGTTGAATTTGTGTTTTGTCATAGGTCAAGTTCACAAATCTGGGTCAAGTTCATGGTCATGGATTTGTCTTATGAGTCTAGACTCAACCCCATGCAATATGAAATTGTGGTTTGTTGCTTGCTCCTATAATTCCTATGAGTTTCGGTACTTGAGGGTTGGTGGTACTAAAAAATGCCTTGGAAGGGTTGTTGTTTTGTCACTAGAAGACAAGTTCTCCTAGGTCAACCCCAAAAATGTCTACAAAGTTGGAAAATGCAAGCTTCCTAAGATGATATATTTAATTTTGTTGCTCCTTTTAATGCACTAAATTGAAATACATTGCTATTGATTACTCCTTCATTGCTATAAACAATTAAGAGATGAGTGATGATGCTTGAGGGTTATAATGAATACTTAATGTCTTTAAACACTAGTACATAATATCAAATTGTGCCAAACTTGTAGTTAGCTAGCTTAGGGTGGGGAAATAAAAGGGGCTAGTTTGCAAAATTTGAAATTTGAGAAGGAAAGGGATGAATATGCAATTGCGGGATCATCACCCTTACAACCATGAATGGACAAATGATTAGATCTCAAGTAACTAATGACCTTATGGAGGTAGTTGTATAAATATGCATAATAAAAATGAGGTATAGATGAATGTATCATAGTATGTGTGTGTAAGGATAAGATTGGAACTAAATGTATAAAAAATATGTATGCATATGGATAAATAAAAGATTAGAGAGACAACCCAACTTCATACAAGATTGTAACACTTATCACTATATACATCAAACGTAATAAATAGTCTAATAACAAAAGATCAACAAATAAAAAACTAAAATAACAAGATTTATTGTCTTATAAATTATCTTTAATCTCATAAACATTAATTTTTTTCTATTCTAATTTAAATTATATCAAAACATTTCCTCCAAATAATTAAAAAAAAAAATCACTTAATTATACAAACTTCACCATTATATTATTCATAAGATTTACTTTTTTGACTTGTAATTATAACACTAATTATTATCCAATATGGAAAATAAAATATAATCATCATGATTAGATAAATCTTGTGTATCATCAATATTTATGACTAGTCATTCAATGACTAATCATCATACTTCACATGATAGATTTTCACACACGGTAGTCACAGTGTGAACTTTCCAAAGCAACAAGCTTTCTGCAATGCTTATTTCCAATTCAGGAGACACGGGATTCAAAGTACCCTACAACCTGTTGCAGAACTGGTGGGACATTTCCCACAAAGCTTATGGGCTCTACACATAATACACTCATTTCCTATGAATCAAAGCACCTAAGAATCTGTTCCTTTTAAAATAAACCAAGACATTCCTGCATTCCCTATGCAGTTAATTGCAGATGACACGTTTCATCATAGCTGTATTTTTAAGTTCTAAGGTAACCTCTGTCTCCACTCTTAAACCACTAATATAAAAATCTGTCCACGTCAATTCCAATGAAAGAAAAAAGCATGCTTTTATATTTTATACTTTTTTAATAAAGTGAGTATTAATCGAAGTTGTTCGAACAGGGAACATTGAGTATGCCGCGTGCATGTAAGCTGTATCAATCGGAGCGTTTTTTAAACGTTAGGGTGAGGGGAGCATAGTTATAGCGAACCCACTTCTTATTCATTGCATATAACACATCCCCAATCTCTCAACACGCCCCGTTTCATGCTTCGCAGCAGAGCATACACCATTATAATTCAAGAGGTTGCAGCAATTGCAGGTTACTCAGCTCTTTGCTTTTGTGAATGAAACCATGATTACGAGCAATAATTTGAAGAGTTGAGGTTGCTGCTCTTTCCTGCTAACTTCGGTAATACCCCAACAGCAAGCATAATTCCTGGCATTACTTGGACTGGCAGTTTGTTTTTGTTTTATTTATTTTCTGTCTAGTCGCAAAAGTATTGAATGAAAGTAGTTGCATGTAGCTCGCCGACTCTGATTTAATGGTGCTCGAGTTTTTATCTTTGCGGTCAATGGTAATTCGTTTATTCATTTTCCTTATTCTTAAAGGTGAAAAGGAAAACGTAATGTAAATCGTCTGAGAAAACTAATTGCACGGGAACATACATCATACTACATTTTGATTTTTTTATCTTAAATGCTTTAAATTGACAGTGGAATTGCTGCGGTTGCTTCAGAGAAAACATTCTGCTATGACTGTTTAGTGATCAGGGTTTGTTTAAAATAGGATTATAATCGATATTACTCTGGTGTACGAACATAAATATTTTATTATAAACTAGTAAATCTTCTAGAAGTAATCAACTTCCTGTATTGCAAATGTAGATTTTCCTAAGATCAGGTAGAGAACTAGGTTGGAATTGGAGGCTTAAACGCTGTTTCTTAAAGAAGTGGGACAAAACATTGACCAGAAATTTTATTGAGATGGAAAATCTTTAGAAATTTGTGAGAGCAGTCAGGTTTGTGATTAAGCTCTTCCGTATGACTATTCATAAAGGCATTTCATGCCAGAGACTGATGGCAATCTCTCTCTAAAGAAAGATTTATGTGCTCTAAAAATAACCAAATGATTACTTGCAAGGCCTGTTAATACTCAAAATGAGCTCGGTAAGCTCTGGAATTATACTCTCATAAATGTTTACCTGTGTAGGAGCATGCCGAATTGCTTTTTCGCGGAGTGAAATCTGAAACTAATCATCCGAGCTAATCATACAGCACCCAGTGATTAACTAGCTGAGTATGAATTCAATGCTGGTTTGTATGATCTATCTGCAGGTGGTTTTCATTACTATTATATAGATGCCAGTGTTAGGGAAGTAGTATTCTTTGCAGAGATTTTCAGTGATCCCATAGTCGCATCATTTGACATTGTTTTCATTCCCAGCCCTATCTACATGTTATATTAACTTACACTGTTAAATTGCCATGCCATTGTACAGGACAGATGAAAAACTGCACTAGGGATTATTTTGTAGACCATGTTCGCGGATTTGACATGCTTTTTGCATGGAAAAGAAATGCTAAGTTCGTTTCTATAACACAACCATCTTTCCTTTGATAAGTTGGGGTAGTACTATCCTTTTAGCTAAAGCTTGAACTAATTTTGGAAAAGACCTTGAGAATCATCGTTTTGCAATTGAGACCTTGATTGGGCATCAGATGGTGCGACTGATGAATAATTTCCCCAAGGAATTGAGTCCAAGTGCTCACTTCGCATTGTCACCAGTGCATTGAAGTACAAGGAAAAGTTAAATTAAAAGGGCTAAAGTGCGTGGAAAAGTACAATATGAAAGATGATTTTATATCCAGTCTACAATGGATAGGCTTTAATACAAAATGTTATTACACAATACACCAAAACCAATGCCTATAAACTTTTGGACAATCTACTGTATTGTTTAATTCTCTATCTTAGATCCTAAGTGGATATGTAAGTTGCAAATTTAACCTAATCTTAACATACTCTGAACAGTCTGAAGAGACTCAATAAGACTAGTGAGCTTGCTAGGTCAAATTCATGGAACTAAGAGGGGACAAATGAATAATTTCCCAAAGGAATTGAATCCAAACACTTACTTTGGACTGTCATTGGTGCATTGAAGTACAAGGAAAAGTTAAAATTATCAGGGGAATAAGGACGTGAAAGAAAACAAAATTAAAGATAATTTTAAATTCAGTCTACAATAGGCTTTAATGCAAAATGCTATTAAAGAATACACTAAAGCCAATAACTGTCAACTTTTGGACAATATATTGTATTGCTTAATTGCCTATCTTAGATCCTAAATTAATATGTAAGTCGTAACTGTATATTTAACCTAATCTTAACATCTTCTGAAGAGAGACTCAATAAGATTAGTGAGCTTGCTAGGTCAAATTAATTAAACTGATTTGCCAGGTCACCGACTTCTAGATTAAAAAGTTAGATTTAAAACTCCCCATGGGATTTCAATTCTTAAATCTATTTGGACAAAGAAGCATTCATTTACCCAAAACTTATCTTATCAATAGACAATACAACATGCCCAAATTTGATCACTGCCTTAAATCTGGCTCTGATAGCTTAATTCAACCAGGCTGTTGCCTAGAGGGATAATCCGGGTTTATGTTTGATGATTGGGTTATAGCTTATATCCTTTGACACAAATTGAGTGTAATAAATCATAATTGCTAATTTGCTACAATTAATATAGAACATAATATTAGTAAAGTAATGCTCATGCATACAATGACATCATGTTTCCTTTTCTGCAGAATAAAAGAATAATGCAATTGGTAAGACTATTGTTGTACTTATTACTGTTCAGCTGCCACATTGAGTATTAACAAAGAAAAATGTAAAAAATTATACAAGGATTTTGCCAAATTTGTTCTGCTTTTTAGTTTTTTGTCATCCTGAAATGTACAAATATGCTTCAAAACTATCAATGTGTCTCCAACATAAAATCTGCCCAGGATTTTGATTCAAACAGAATAGGCATGTGTTTTGAGAGATCTGTAATGGTCAAAATTCTTTTGCTCTGGCATGCTTTGTTTCTTATGAGAGGAAACAAGTATGTCAGATGATCTTAACAACGTTGTATCTATCAGTATTTATACATGTGAACTCTTTTTTACTTGTAGTATTTATTTCAATTTACATTGTATGACCAAGTAAACCATAAAGATGTTAATTTGTTAAATAGAAAGTTAATTGTTGGCTACTTTTTAAAAATAATCTGTGTGGAACTTGAAATATCTGAATGACTTATTCCAATGAACTTTGTTTGCAGCTTAAAAATTGAAAATAATTCCCCTCTTAACACCTTTCTTCTATCAGAGTAAGTCATCATGAAAAGCAGCTTTACCTTTTGGATCCCTATCTTAGATATCTATGGGAGTGTTTAGATAAGAAACACTTTCTTTCTGGCTTGTAATAAATACATAAAATTGTATTTCTGGATGCCCTTGTGCAGCGGACAACTGAAATCTTTTAAATGGACTTCAATGATTCACGGGATGACATTGTGCCATTGGCAAACTTGACTGGTGTCCGGTTTGATCTGTTGACAGCAAATGAGATTGTGAGTGCCCTTATCACCTTTGTAATGTCACAAAATAATTTGGTAGTTAATAAAAGTATTCAGCTATTTGTCCTTAGAATCGTTCTCTGCCATGCTATTTTTGTATGGAGTAAGGGGTTTGTCTACTATTCATTGAAATATTTGTTGCCAATACTGTGAAACTATTGATGAAAGTAACTTATAAATTGGCTCTCCTACACCGAATGTCTCCTATTCATTGAAATATTTGTTGTCCATACTGTGAAACTCTTGATGAAACTAACTTATAAATTGGCTCCCACTTCAAAGGAATTTTGCAAAGTTTTGTTTAAAAAGTTGTACAAAACACAGGCATCCTCGGTTTAGATGCTGAGCTTGAGAGGTATATATTCAGCCAAAGTTGCTCAGGACATGAAACTGTTCTCATTGCTTCTACTCTCAGACATTCAGGTGGAGTAGATCACAGCTGAAATGGAATCCTAATGGACAGCTTAATAATTTTGTCTACTTCATGAGTTGCTCAAGGTCTTCATAGCACATGATTTATGTTTGACAGTATTGAGGAAATATTTCCAAGGAGAACTATCCAGTACAAGCTTGAAGGCATTAGTCTTTGGCAGCTTGTCACTTTGAATGGGTTGTAACTTGTGCCTATTCTTTCTGAAATATTTTCCTCAGTGTGGCATGTGTTTAGGTTTTTAACCTATGGCTAATATTTTTGGATTAGAGAGTTAATCAAATTGAGGAAAGGGGAATTAATCAAGTTGAGGAAAGGGAAAATGTAATAAGAAAACCTTTATAGGCCACCGTGTGCATCTTTGAGTACATCAAATCTATTTCAATGGGCTCATGTCAATGCACTGGGATATTGTAATTGAAAGCTTTGGAAAGTTGTCAGCATCCTAAATACAATTTTGTTTCCCTGTTGGCTCTTTTAAATTATTAAGAATGTAGATTCCTCAAGTCTGTTGGTTGCTTGAAATCCTTTTTAGATCAGGTTCCTAATCACTTAAGGAGTAGGGAAACATGATTTTTGCCATATATTTTTAGTTTACCGAAGTACGGAGTCTTTTAGTGAGTAGACCATAACTAATCTACATTAAATGGACATAACATATTTATCTGACGCCTACTTTTCTACATTTCTTAGGTAGCACATGCAAGTAATATTTATGGTGCTTATTTCTTTGTAACTGCTATACAGATTTTTTAATGCACAGAAAGCATAACTTTGATGCTTATCTGTCACGAATCTTGATATACTAAACTTTTTTATGTTTATATTTTATATTGAGAATGGTGCTACACTATCTAGCAGACAGCATCCATATGGGAATTGGCCCTGACTGAGGAGCCCACATCCCTAAGGGCTATTGCCTGGTTTGAACTTGGGCATCCACATGGCAAGCTCCCTGACTTACCATTACGCTGAGCCCCAACAGACATAGATCTACTATATAGATGATACAATAATTTAGGATCAAGTTCTCACAATGTGAGGGTTTGGATTTCAATTTTGTCTTCGTATATGAGCTCGTAGAATCTGTATGCTAGGTTATTCTCTACTTGGGATGCTCTTTACAATGAAGGATTTCTTTCAAGTCATCCTTTTTGTAGCAATGAGAGAATTTGACAGTTCTCTAAAGGTTGACCAAGTGCTGGATTTATATTTTTTGTCTTCGTTGAGTTGATATCTTGAGCATGATCCTGTCTATTGTTTGTGAGTTGTGAATTAATTTACTTCAGTAGGTTTCTAATTAGTGACACGAATTTAACTTTTTCAACAATATAGATACATTACAGGGTTCATGTCTCTCAGATGAAAAATATCCCCAAAGCTTTTCTTGGTATAGATGTTTAAATTCTTTGGGTAGCATGTTGGAAGGGTCAAAGAAAACAGTAGTATACTTATCTCTAGGAGCATAAAATCGTATAGAAAAACTAAAGTAAAATTGAACATCATCCTCACATGGTATATGGGATCTAAAATGGTTTTTGGAGGCATATACTTAATTCTCTTGTTTTCTGCATTAAACTCCGCTATATTAAGAGGAAACAAAGGGTTTGACTACAAATAGTTTAACTTTAAATTATTGGCTCATTCCATTATAAACAAGGAAATCACCTAAGGGATATTAAAGATAATTACAAAAAGAGGCTTTGGACTTTGGAGGAAGTATTAAGCTCTTCAAATGGCATCTAGTGCAAATATTATCTGTTAAAGTCTTTTGAGGTACGAAGACCTAGAGATTGCTGAATGCCCTGGACTTCAGTTTTGGGGGTCAAATGTGGTTGGGAGATGAGTGGAGTGAGGAATTGATGGGGAAGTGTTAGCTCATAAGCCGCATCATGAAAATAATCACAGAAGAACAGCAGTTTGCAATGGCACAAAGAGTGTCAAATTTTCTACTTGGGAACTCACATTGCATATTCAATTCAAATGTGAAGTGTCTGTTAGGGCATAATAGCGGTGAAGTGTTATGGCAGTGGTATCCAGCTAGGGCCATGCTATTTTCATATAAATGGGTTATAAAGAAGCAGGTATGTGCCACATGTAACTAATGTTTATATAGGATGGGTCATGTACTAGGTCAAAGGGATGTAATGTGTTCTAAATTACAATTAGTAATTAAATTCATTTGCCTTACATGTAAAGGGTTTATCCACCTCCACTATTGATGAGAGGATATATATATATATATATATACAGAGATCTGCGACTGCAAAAAGGGAGGGAAACTAATCAAGGATTGTTTCTTTAGAGTAGATCAATGCAATGGATCTCGATCTTAGAGGGGAGGTATGTTGGAGTGATTCCTTAAGGAATATTTTATGATGTAAACCTACCTTGAAATTATTTCTATTTCGGAGTATATTAAAGATTAGGGAAAAGTGAAAACTGGCTCAACATTTATCTTGTGCGTTAATTTATGTATATGTTTGCAATAATTCTGATTATGTTGGATATTTAGAGCACATCATTGATATCAGAGCAATGATTTGGCCAAACTAGGAGAAACGATATTTGAAGATCTAATTTTTTTTGATGAATATTTGTAGAAAAATACTTGAAATTGCAGGTTGTTTTCCTCTTGCAGGTGTTAGAGTGAGGTGATTCTTATGCTATTAGAAAGTAGTCTTTGAGAGCTTTTGAAAAAGTGGTTACATTAACAAATCTGAGCTATATTGAGAGAGATGGTTGTGCAAATTTGACCTTGTGATGGTGATTCCAGCTGATTTTGGAGACTCAAAATTTGCAACAAAGATCATAGCATTCAATCCGGGTTAGAAAATCAATTGCCATTGTTTGCATTGGGAAGTGTATTTATGTGATCTTTTCCTACATATTTTGTTATGTTCAAAAGTGTGATAGAAAAAAGGTACATGGTGGGAAGGTTCAATCGTTTGAAGATTTGAAGTTGACTGTTGACAAATCTATTTTTTACATAGGTTTTTATGCTATTTCTATGAGTGGGTTGGATATTGTTCTTGAATATGATGGTTAGAGAGTTTAGGAAATGCTGACATCAATGTGCACAAAAGGCTTGTGAAGTGTTGGTATAAGAAAAAGAAGTTGACATTATTGAGCATTACTTATCATATCAAGGATGAACATAAGGAGAAACTTGAAGAAGAGGTCAAAGAGGAGCACAAGTAAGAATTTGAAGAATCGAAAGAAAAGCATGGAGAGAAATTTGAAGTAGAGCAACAGAATTTTTTTTGAAGATGACAAAGAAGGTGCTAGAGGTCATATAGAAGAGGACAAAGAAAGATAAAAAGAAGAGCATAAAAAAGGATCTAAAGAAGAGAAAACTGAGGAACTTAAAGAAAATTACGAGGAAGAATCTAAAGAAGAGAATGAAAAGAAAATTGAAAGAGAGAACATGGATGAATCTAAACAAGTGAATGAAGGCCTAGGTGCTTGTGAAGGAATTGCACACCCTTCACCTACTGTAGAGATAAAGAAGTTGGTGGAAGACAAGGAGAGTCAAAAGCAAAATAAGATGCCAAGCTTACTAAGGTTGCAGATTATTGACATCCACATCATTATGAGAAGCAACAATCTTAGAGGCATTGTGTATAGCATTGAAAGGGAAATAACTTTAGGCATTTGTGAATTGAGGAAGCAAAGGCTACAAGTATACAATTATGGATCTACATGGAGTCAAAAAAGAAAACACTAGGAATATTCTTGGCATGAAAAGAGCAACGGTTATGGACATACAGTGGAATGAAAGAAATAAGAGTATAACTATACACAATGTTATGTTAGAGGAACAACAAATGTGTATAGGTGTGGATTTAGAGTTGCATAGAGGAAGCATGGGATCATGAAAGAACAATAGCTTTGAAGTTCTCATGTAGATTGATAAATGGTTGTGCTTGGTATCCATTATAAACAAATATCCAAAAATCATATTATTTGGCTTCTTTTCTAATGTTTTAGAGTGATGCATGTTAACTAGTAGGGAATGCTAAGACATAATAGGGGTGGAGTAATATTCACCTAGGACCATGGTCTTATTATAGAAATGGGTCATGGAGTGTTTGACTTTTGGCCTAGATAACCAATGTTTAGATAGGATGGGCCAATAGACAAATTGTGTATTAAATCAAACATGCATAATATTTACGAAATTATAACTAGTGACTAAATTAGTTGGCCTTATGTGCAAAGGGTTTATCCACTCCCACTATGATTATACGAGAGGCTATATATAGAGACATCTATCATTGTGAAAAAGGGAGGGAGATAAATCATAGTGTGTTTTTATTGAGTAGAATGTAGCTAATTTGAATCTCACAAAGATGAGATATATTAGAGTGGTTCCTTGTTTATGGAGTAATTGTTTTTTAAGGGTATTTCTATTCATTCTGGAGTATACTGAAGATTGGGGTGAATTGGCCCATTATACATCTTGTGTGTGATTATGTATTCATTCTTGGAATAGTTTTTTATCGCCTGTTTGGAGCACATTAGTGTTTATATTAAAAAGAAAAATTCAGTGTAATGATAATCAAACATGCCTACCTTGGAAGATTCCCTTTACACCACATGATTGCATGCATGTTTCCTTTATGTTGCATTCTCACCTAAGATTCACTTCAAGATTCCTAATATTCCTTTTACAAGGTCAATGTACCTTTTATGACACACGGTTGCTTTTGGCATTGACATTAGTTGTTTGCATACTTCATGGTCTCTTTTAGCATTCAAATCTTGCAATATTTTGTAGTGCCTTCCTGGAACTTTAGGCAAATTATCCAACAATCCAACAATTGGTCAACCTCTTCGAATACAACCAAATTGTCCCAAATTCACTCCAATGGTACTTGATTCCTTAATGATTCTTCTTTGGCATGCTCTTGTATTGAAAGTTCATAGAAATATTGAGATATTGGATTGTCTTAAAGTATATCGATCGCTTCTTGTATCGTTTGGCCCATTTACTTCTACACTTCCATCTTGTTCTCTTTTTGTCAGTACTTATGATTTGACTTCAATGCTATTTGAGTATGACCCAACTTTTGCAAAGGCAATGATGCCAAATGCTAAATAGAGAAACTACACTACTAGATAATAAGTTGAATTACAAGAGAAGAATACCAATTTGTACCAAGAATAATTGGATGGGAAAGTAACAATTGATGCTTTATTCCAATGGTAGTGTTCAATTACAATGTAATGTAAGCAATACAAGGAGGAACTCTCATAAATAAACACCACTTACTTGATTGCAAAAGCACTATTTACAGGACCAAAGGTTGTAGACTCAACTATTGGGTCTATCTATTTACAATCATCCAATAACTCTCAGTTTCCTAGCTGACTATTAAGTAACAAAACTAAGTCAGCAGGACATTTATAAATAGAACACCATCTACAATTGCTACATCCTACTCTTATACTTTGAAGATAGCAATTGCAATAAAGGCATGATGAATAATATTGGTGAAATAGTGCTAGAGTTGTTGTAGTGTTATATAGATGAAGCAAATTCATTACATAGCCTCTTCTATTGCTTGATGGAGGATTATGAACTCTTCCAACTTGATTGCATTTGTTTATAGACTATAGAGTTTGAAGACAAGAAGGTTATGAAGGCAATAAGAGGTAACAAGATGAGGAAGGCAACATTGGAAAGTTTTCCTCAGTTGGCTACATTACAATTGGTCCACCCTCTAGAGGATAAAGTTGGAAATGCCAAAATTGATGGAAAGGTTACACAAAAGTTTGAGAATGCAGTGGATATGAAGTATAGTGCTACAAAGTTTTTACTATTGTGAGGGTGAATCTATAGTTTGAAGAGAATCTTTAGGATATCACGACGTGTGATGAGTGGGACCCACATATTAAATGAAATGACATTTTAACTAGTAATGGGTGATAAAGACCTCTTTGCTTAGATGTGTAAAGAATTGAAGGGAGCACTATCAAAGCATGTGCACACAAGATTCTTTTTATATTAGGAGCACAACCAATATGGCAAATAGCCTAAACAACGTACAAGAACTATGTAGCTAAAATTCAAGAGGAAATTAATAAGACGTTAGATGTAGGGATAATATATTTAAAGTTAAAACTAGTGAATGTATGCCCCCAATCATAATTGTTTTGGAGGAGTTAGAGTTAGGATGAACTAGGGTTCACATAGATTTTAGAAGTTCAAATTGATGACAATCAAGGACCCCTTTCCTATCCCATTCATTGACTACATTCATGAAGGTTTGTAGGGAATGAAGTCTACTTGTTCATGGATGGCTTCTTTGGGTACAACTAGAATAGTGTAGCTAAAGAAGACAAAATGAAAATCACTTTTATCGTGAATATAGAGTCCAAGATTATAATAAAATGCCCTTTAGACTTATTAATGCCTCAACTACATCCTAGAGGCATAGTTTGCAAACTTGGACTTGACTCGGCAAGACAAAAGTTTTTGTCTTGGGAAAAACTTGACAATGTAGAAAAATACTTAAATTTCTTTACAAACACTTTTTTTTTGCGAGATTCAATTACAAAATGTATCAAATAAATCTAAAAAATTGTGGGGAAGCATTTTTCTATCATATTTGCTTCTTGAATACAAATAGAATACAAAATTGCATCATCATGTGGATACAATAGTTAGTTGATAACTATTTTGAATTTATGATGATTGCCTTTGAAAATCATCATCATAAATTGCATATCTAGGCATGTTAAAAATTACAAGTTTTTACAATTTCTTCTTCCTCGTTCTAGTGAAAAATTGGGGCCATTGGGTTTGGTCCTTGCACTTAGTTATGGCTCCCCACTTGGCCTAGTAGACTGTGCTTGTGGCTCCACCTTGCTACTAGATGGCAATGACTCCTCAACCACATCAATGTCATCCAATGACAATCCAATCTCTCCCGCTTCTATTGCAATCACATCCTCCACAACTTGCTTCTTGAAATCAACAATGTCCTCTATAAATGAGGGATCATCATCCCACACAATCCAATCACCATAGGGGTCAATCTCATCCAAATCAATAAGCTGATTTCATTTGTCTACCTTTTTATGCGAAGCTAAAGGTTGTATTGCACAAAAACTAGGTCGTTGAGGTGTTGTTGAGTCAACTTGTTGTGCTTCTTCGTGTGAATAGTGTCAAACAAACTCTAGTTGCATTCATAGCTAGAAGCACTACAAGGTTGAGACAAAAATTCGAAGGGGGTATTGCCAACTCAATCTTCCCACCAGGAAATCGCAAATAAGATATTCAAGAGTTTGTAGATAAACAATATTTTATTAATAATTGTAATTTATAACTTGCAAGACATAAGATTTTACTTTTTCTTACCTTGTGTTTGGGTGGATCTTTCTTAGATAGCTAGTGGTGAAAAAAAGAGCCTCCCCCTACCTTGCCTATAATTCTGCAATTTTGAAATGATGAGATCTCTCACCTCAATCTTAGGTGTCATCCTCTCTATGCATGTTGAGAGGTCCTTCATAACCTCCCCAATGGCATTCATGAAGCTATCAGAGAAGAAAAACTTGGGGTTGAGGAAGTACCTTGTTGCATGAATGGGTTGGTGGAATTTATTGTTCCACCTCCAATTAATGATCTCCCGAATGGGGGCAAATCTACTTCATCCCCCCAATAATGGTTTGGATGGCCTCTTTGGCCCTATCCATGGGCTCATAAATGTATCCCATTGGGTTTTGCTCCCCATTCACCAAGCACAAAACCCTCACTAGCGGCTCCGATACCTACACAGTACAAACAAATTAAAGTTACAATGAAACTAAAACTTTAAAAATTTAAAAATGAAAGATTCAATTTGAAATTTAAATTGAAGTTTGAAGTTGCCTTGACAATCTTTATAGCTCTCTTGACAATGATATCATCAAAAAACACTTTGTGGTCCGCTCTCCATCAATCTTCTTTGAATAGGTTGAGTCTAGCCATGCTTGACTCACAAACATTTGCTTCAAGGATGCCAATAAACTAGAAAGACTCTGCAACATTAGAAAATTAGATGCAAACCTTGTGACATTCGTTGCACAAGCTCTTTCAACTTGGTGTGATGTCTCATCAAGTTGCAAACCCAAGTGTGATTATAAATATATTTTGTTATATTCTGAAATGTCCCACCCCAGGTGGACACTCGCTAACTAGATTTCTGCCTTGTGTGTTTTTGCTTAGGGTTCCAAAGTGTTTGCTTGTTTTGAATTTTTAGGATATATTGCCAGGATTATATATATAATAATGCAAATAAACATATATAAATTGCAATATATAGAAATGCTTAGAAATGAAGCAACAATCTCAAATCTGATTAAGCATATTTTGCAGATACAATGTATTTATATTCAAATCAGACCATTATTTGTTTCACTCAATAACAATCATACCCGGAATTCCAATACATCAAATGCAGGTCTGAGAGCTATATCAGCAATTCTGGAAAATGAGTTTCAACGATCAGGAAACCCTTTGAGATGTACGCTTGGCAGCAATTAGTGAAGTCTCCACATTATTAATGCATCAATCTGATCATAGAAGTCTAGCCGCCCAAAATGGTCATCAAATACTACCCTAAACTTAGGCGTCTTCTGCCTCAGATTCAAACGCTTGGCATCCAAGTCTGTATGGCCTGGTACAAATGGTTAGTATGGCCTGGTAATATCTGAGATGTAGAGCCCAGCAAAGTGTAGCAGCAAATAAAATAGCAACATCCAATATACTTCAGGTTTCCAATAGGGAACTTCTCAAAACCCTCATAAACTCTCTCCAATATGCTCAACAAACTCCCACGTGCCAATAGAAGAAGATCCTTTATCAGCAATAAAGATGTTCAATAGTATTAGTCTTCAATAACTTCTCATCTGCTCCAAATAACCTCTGATAATGTTGATGAAACAACTCCAATCAAGCACAATGTGACTTTTGAGATAAAGCCACCGATTAGCAAACCTCAGATGATCTTTCACACCCTTGGAAAGATTGAATCAAAGGGAAGCTACGCTCTCCAAATTCACTTGCAGCTGAAAACCCTAGTTTCCACATCCAAAATGCTAAAGCACAAAGCCACGTTGAATGGAAATGATCAAAAGATGAATGCCTTTGCTTTTTTGAAACCTTTTTATATCTTCTCCAAAGTGGCTCGATTTCCAAAGAGGCCCTTTTTAATCATTTAATAATATAAAACTCATTTGCTTTGCACTTTATTTTATTCCTCAAAGTTGGCGCCCAAGTCTTCATATTAAGTTATTGACTTTATAACATTAAATAGCTTTTAAAATAAAGTGAACTAAAGTCATTTAATCTCCTCACTTTATAATATTAAATAATCCCCTTTTAATAAAGTCAATAAAACATATAATGACATGCACCATAGTTGAAAAATTCGGACTCGGCAATAACTTGACAAATTTATCGAACGTTTGTAAATACATAATTTTAAAAAATATTCTTTAAAAACACACACATAAACTGAATTTTTAGAAAATATTATTGATTTCATCATATATAAATCAAAATTAGAGTTTAAAACCTTAATACATATCAATCATTAATGTATCATAGACCAAAAAACAAGTTCGACTTCTCAATACATATCAACTTCAAGTTTTAGTATCAATAAAAATTATCTATCCTAAATTTCTTCTACGACTAAAAATCAAAAGCTTTTGTCGCTGCTGTGTGGGTGGTGTTGAAGTAGATGGTATAGATGTAGTGTTCTCAATAGGAGCTTCAACAAGTGCGCCAATAGGTGCCTCATCCATAGGGATAGGATCAAGTTGTGTGTGTGAAGAAACAACCTCTGCTGATTGACCAAACTCGCCTTCTTCCTCCTCATATGCTGCCACCTCTGCTTCCCATTCAGCTGCTTCTGCCTCCCTCTCCATCTCAACAAAATCATCATCACTTATCCATGCTTCCACATCGACCTCATCAGGCTCAACAATCCAATTTGAAAATGGATCAATGTCATCAAGGTCAAGTGCTTCATGTGAACTTTGCCCTTGTACCTTCTTCTCATGCAAACAAAGGTTGTACCGCATGTAGACAAGGTCATTCAAGCGCTTTTGAGTCAACTGATTGCGCTTCTTTGTGTGAATGGCCTCAAAGACACTCTAGTTGCGCTCACAACCAGATGCACTGCAAGGCTGAGATAAAATACGAATGGCAACCTTTCGAAGATTATGCGTTGTGGCACCATAATCTTCCCACCACAAATCTGCAAGGATAACAATTGTCATTTATAACTTAGTAAGGATTTAATAAACTTATACATTAACATAAATAGTAAAACAGTATTAAACACTTGAATTTGTTACCTGGCTGTAGAGTGTCTCTCCTACGAATGCAATCCTTGGAAGAAAACAATGGCCCTTCGGCCTTCTTATAGCTTTGTATCTCATCAAGTATGAGATCTCGAAGCTCATCATTACTAACCAATCTCTCAATACATGTGGTGAGGCCAACAAAAACCTCTGCATCTTCTTTGAAAGTAGGAGAGAAATAAAACTTGGGATTCAAAAAGTAGGCAGCAACATGAATATGTTGGTGGAGTTGTCGGTTCCACCTCCGATATATTATGCACCATATGGGTTCATATTTGGTCTTGTTTGACCCATATAAATGCTGAATTGCCTTTTTGGCCTTATCCATGGCCTCATATAGATACCCCATGGGGTTTTTATCCCCATCCACCAATCGTAGAACTCTAACCAATGGTTCTGACACCTAAAATATAAAAAAATTAACAAATTCAACAAGTTGTAATATTAGAAGGAAATCAAATAAATCATCAATCAAAGTTTGAAAACTTACATTGATGATCTCCTCCATTTGTTTGGCAAATCTATCATAAAAAATGGTCTTCTTGATCTTATCTACTTCAAGCTTTTTGGAATAAGGACTCTCCAACCATTTTTCACTCACAAACATGTGCTTGAGGTTGGGCAATGTAGCTAAAATACTTTGCAAGGTGAGGAAATTGGTGGCAAAGCGTGTGACTCCTGATCGCACGAGATCCTTACCATCAGTGTGCTCTCTCATTAGACTTAGGACCCATGTGTGATTGTAGATGTACTTTGTGATATTCCTTCCATCTTCAACCACATTCTTCACCCAACTTAGTTTCCCTATGTCCTCAAGGAGCAAGTCAAGACAGTGGGCAACACAAGGGCTCCAAGATAATGTAGGATGCCTCGCCATTAGAAGTTTACCGGCTGCCACATATGCAGCTGCATTGTCGGTCACAATTTGAATTACATTTTGAACTCCCACTTCCATCACCAGCTCATCCAACATGTTGCACAAGGTCTCTGCATTTTTTGTTTCATTGGAGGCATCAACTGATTTTAGAAATACCAATTGTCCCCTTGAAGCCACTAGAAAGTTTATGAGTGTCCTATTTCTGCCATCCGTCCACCCATAAGATATAATGGTGCAGCCATTCTTTTCCCAATTTCTCCTCTGTTCCTCCACTAGTTTGTGTGTGTTTTGGACCTCATTCTGCAATAATGGCCCACTCAATTCATAAGGACTTGGGGCCTTGAACGCCTTACCTGCCATAGTCAATGCAGTGACCAACCCTTCCCAATAAGGACTAGAAGCAACATTGAACGAAATATTGTTGTAGTACCAAAATTTAGCACATGCCAACTTCAGCTCATTTTGCAACTCCTTATTCCAAGAAGTACCTTCCAATGAAGGTTGTGCACCAGGAGTATTACACGGAACAAAAAAACTAGAACTAAGGCTGCCCACACTTCCAATTCCTAATCCTCGTATTCGTGGCCCAAGAGAAGAACCTCCCATAGCCCTCTGTGACCCTGTAGAACTGAAATCTGCATATGGGGCTGCCATTGCCTCTGTTGTTCTCTTTTTATTTTCCTTCCTTTGGTTAAATGCTGCAAGGAGTGCTTTGGCCTCCATCTCAACCTCTTCGGGTGCCTTTTCACATGGTTTAGCATCTCAACAAGGGATTCGTGCAAGGTGGTATTTCAGCCGGTTTATGCCACCAAGAAGAGACTTAATGCAATGGTTGCAAATAACCTCTCCTCGCGTTGCACTTGGTGTTCCATGTTTCCAGCAAGGATCTCTTGGTTTGCCGCCACTTTTGTTATTTGTAGAAGCCATATTCTTTTAGCAAAGTTGCAAAATACCTAGCAAAAGAGACAAAACAAATATTATATTGTTATTAGAAAAATGCCTTAAAGATGTCAATAAACTCGCAGAAAAAAGGACTGAAAACAACACTATACCCACTTATCTTATCTTTTCAATCATTGCTTGCTAATAAAATTATAAAGGGACTGAATACACCCAAAAAAATTCATGTGCCTAGTTTGACTCTAATTTTAGGGAGACTTTCATCTTGAATATAAAAAAAATAATATTAATAAATATTAAAATTTTAAATATCAATAAATATTAAAACTTCAAATATCAATAAATATTAGAACTTTAATTGTCAATTAATATTAAAATTTTAAATATCAATAAATATTAAAATTTTAGATATCAATAAATATTAAAATTTTAAATATCAATAAATATTAAAATTTTAAATATTAATAAATATTAAATTTTAAAAATTAATAAATATTAAATATTAGATAGTAATAAGTTAATAACTAATAAATATTTATTTTTAAATATTAAAGACGTTTTATGATATTAAATATTAAATATTAATAAATAATAAATATTAAATATTAATAAATATTAAATATTTATTTTTAAATATTATTATAAAGACGTTATATGATATTTAATATTTATTGATAATTTGATTCCATTCGATTTTTTTTGCATACAGAAAAATGAAAATAGTCATAAAAAAATCGAATTTTTTTAATCGATGGTTGCACAGTGAAATTGCATACAAAAAATTAAAATAGTCAAAAAATTCGTTTTTTTAATGGGTGGTTGCATAGAAAAAAATTAAAAAGTCATAAAAAATTCGATTTTTTTTAATGATGGGTTGGCCGCTGGGTTACAATTTTTTTTGGGGCTGATTCAATACGCAGGGCAAGCAAGCTGCAAAACTAAGAGATCTGAAAAATACCTGCGTTTTTTTTCTCCCTCGCCATTTTGTTTCTGCCCTCGTTGCCGTCAATCACCTAATTCTCAGTCGCGTCGGGATGAGAAATGGCAAAAACGAAACTTGTTTTTATCTTTTAAGCTCGAGTTTTTTTTTTCACATAACCTAAATGCGTTTTCCTGCAAATAATCGCGCGTTTTTGCGTGTTTTAGGGTAAAAATCGCTACGATTTTTTGTAATAAATCGGCTGCGAGTATTAAGCCGAGTTACTCGCTGCCCTAGATGCGCGATTACTCGCATGTCTTGCGATTAACCTGCGAGTTTTTCAACTATGATATGCACTTTATAATAATTAATTATTATTAAAGCATTACTTTAATAATAATTAAAACTCCATAACTCCGTTAATAAACCTCATAAATCAATTCCATCTGCACCAGGAGGTAGCCCATTGAACTCATTGCTCACCAGGGTGCCTTACTAAAAATAGTAAGGTTGGCCTCTATCATCCAACAGACTTATTATAAATAGTAAATATATAAAAACGAAGCTAGAACACCTTGAGTAACATTGCCTCAGAATACGTCAAGGATCTTGAGATGCTAAATGTTGCAAACTGCCAATTGAGATACTAGATATCTCCAAGACAGGGCCCTCTAAACGCCATTATTAGCCTACGAGGACTTGATGATAGGCTAAACCTCCAACTTTGATGCTCACTCAAAAAGGGGACATTACAGTCCGCCCTCCTTGAAATTGCTTGTCCTCAAGCAATTGCAATTGAATAGAAAGCACCACTCCACCAGAGGCCCAAGGAAAGAACTGTAAAATAACCCACATATCGCCAAACAAATCTAGCAGCAACAGCATAAGCACAACTGCGCAAGGATAAACATCATACCAACTGCCCAACTCATGTGCACAAGATTTGTGCATCAAAATCAACTCATGTACATGTGGATCAAAGGTGAAACTGTATGCAAACCGCACAATGTACACGCTATAATATTCATCAACAAACCTTGACTGGAATCTTGATGCACAAGGAGGATCCCATAGCAAACTATAGAGTGCCCAACAATATATCCACTGAATCCATAGGGTAGGAATCAAACTATGGTCAGCAACACCACAGGCAACTACCCCAATGTAGGACAATCTACCAATCATAAAAACAGTGCATAATATCCTTGGATCCCAAACCCAAAATGGAAGTTTGCCATGCATATCACCCTCAAACTTCCATTGCACTACTTTGTTATCAACTTCACCATGTTGAGAGTGGTGAAGCAACCCAATGGGATCCATCCGAACCACAGTGCCAAACCTGCCACCACTTGGACCCCGACACAACTGAAACTCACATCCATCAGTCATGAGGAGGTAAGAATATATAGAAGTGTTTGCGCCACAACATCCCCCTTCATCCTTTGCAAAACTCCTATGGATGTGCTGGCTATCCCACATAGGTGCCGAAAGATATGCAATTGCTTCTCCCAAGTTGAGGAAATGATATAACTCTCCTCCATCACCGCGAAATGAACTAACCAAGCCATCACGCCTACTGACACCACAACCTCCCTGAAACCATGTCTCCAATGGAAATTTTTGAGACCAAGAAGCAAACTCTGTCAAATACATATGAGCATGATGGAAATTTGATCTCTGATCCTACAAGCAATTCCCTGCAAACAACTGAGTCGAGCACTTACAGTCTCTAGTTCCATCTTCTGAAGATGGTAACACTTCATCCCATAATGGATGATATAAATCTTGAGCCAATCCACACCTACGTATCATCAAGTCATTTGTGTGTGGACTAAAGGAGAAGTGATGAGCACTCCTAACTATGCAGTCAAGATACAATGCACCTGCCTGCGTCAATGGCTGACCGTCATAGTCATGGGGAACACACTCCTCATCACTTTCATCTCCCAAATTAAAAGATGGCTCACATCTCTGATCTCGAATGGCTAATTGGGTAGATGCTCTGCTGACCTTCTCTGTGTACCTAATAGCATAATCTCTGTCATGAAGCAAATGGAGGTATTATGATTTTATTTCCTCCAAAGCACTCCTGATAAACCGCAAACTACGAATAGGAGTACCAGTCGAGACCCCATATCGTCTCTCCTTAAACTTTGCTGACCAAAGGAGGTACTCGATATACTTATGTGTGCAATCAAAACGAGATAAGGTTTGATCAACCTTCTCTCTGGTGACCTTCAACTGATCCCTCCATCTCTGTGGCTCAATAGGTGGTTGACCAAAATCAACTGCATGGGATGAAATCTCTGATTTGCTTCTAGGAGAGGGAAACAAATCAACATGAGTACTAAACTCCCCACTAGATGATGCCTTGCATACCTCCTGTGAAAAAGTTGGAACAACGTTGTGATCAGTCACACAACTCTCTGCATCACTTGAAATGGGACTATCCTCAAGAACACCAGATGTAACACATTGTTCCCTGCTAAACTCATCCAAAGTACTCATCCCATCTATGTCACCTGCACCTGTAACTGAAATGGATGTTGCCACATCCTCATTATGCGCATTAACACAATCCGTGGATGTATGCTCATCACCAACTGCTGCCATAGATATTTGAACTGTATCTGTAGGTGATGAAGTCTGCATTGAGCTCAACTCCACGGTAAGCTCATTAATCCAAGACTTTGATTCTTGAAGGGCCAATTGAGTGCTCTTCAAAGAGTCCATGGTGACCTCAAGCTCATAAGTGAGCTCATCAACCTCTTCTTTCCCTTTTAATGCATCATAATATATCCCATCAAGCATGAGAAGATAATCTTTGTCTGATAATAGCTGTAGGTAATTGTTCACTATTAAAGTGCCTGAAACTCTGCAAGGGAAAGTTCACTATCAAAGTGCTCATGTGTTTCTAGAGTCTTCCAACAACAGTTTGCCAACAACTGCTGAGCAACATCAAAGTGTTCTATGGCTGAAGCAACCATGCCTTCACTCACCTTCAATTGCCCTGCCAAATGATGAGACCCCTAAGACATATCACTCTCGCACAAAATTATAAGAGGCTGAATCACCATCACACACTGATTGGTAAGCTTCATCATATGTGCCATCAAGTCTGCACATATCATCAACATAGGTACTGCTGTTATGTACCTCATGGAATGGCTCACATGACATGTTGGAAGCTGTTGATTTGACATTATCATCATACACTTCCTCTTCCAAAGTAGATGCATGCACATCCAAAAAGCTATCCTAGGACCCATCATCAATAAGTAAATTTTCTGATCTATTCTCATCTTCCAAGGTCTGATTGGTAAAAACAGACTTGTTGTGGCCTTAATCCACGACACCTATTGCATCATTATCACCCAAATCTTGAGTATCAACATTAGACAACCCCACACAACCATCATGTGTAATGGCTGTTATTTCATGCTGATGCAAAGAGAAATATTTGCTGTTACAAAAATCAGAATTATTGTGGCTTGAATTCTCCATGCATTCCTCATTTTTGACATCCGTATCTCGTGTGCCAATATTAGGAGATCCTTCCACAACATTTTCCTCAATATGTTCATCATCAAATTCCGATCCATTCTCGTTGCCTGTTGCAACTCCTTGTTCATGATCATCTGTAAGTTGACAATCATTTTGAAGCAGTTCTTTTTTCTTATCCTTTCGTTTAGATTCTCCAAACAGCATTAAATATCCCCGTTTAGTTTCAGGATCCCTCATTAGATCATACAAATTCTGCATCAATTCAAAAATGGATTTGTCTAAAGCCATCTTTCCTTTGTTATGAATTTTAATGACTCACCCAACAGGATGGCAGGAAACCGCTTTGGTACCATTAAAATGTCCCACCCAAGGTGGACACTTGCTAACTAGATTTTTGCCTTGTTTGTTTTTGCTTGGGGTTTCAAAGTGTTTGCTTGAGTCAATGGGCCCTTGGTCTACTGGTGAAGTTGAAAGGTTCGGAACGAGCCCACCAGTGATCAAGTCTTGCTGAGTGCAAGGCTCCGACATCATAAGGGATGAGGCCAGGATCGTGCCCTGGGCGAATTTGGCAGCGTGGATGCCCCTCAGTCCTTGGCTCTAAGCTGAAGAGGTGCATGTGTGGGCCCGTATCGGGTTACTAAATCGTTTATGTGGTGGCCTTTGCTGGTTGGCAGCTCGCAGGCTTTGTGCCTCGCCGGGCTGCCTCGCAGGTCAGAACCCTCCATCAAAAAAAAAAAAAAGTGTTTGCTTGTTTTGAATTTTTAGGATATATTGCCAGGAGCATATATATAATAATGCAAATAAACATATATAAATTGCAATATATAGAAATGCTTAGAAATGAAGCAACAATCGCAAATCTGATTAAGCATAGTTTGCAGATACAATGTATTAATATTCAAATCAGACCATTATTCTTTTCACTCAATAACAATCATACCTAGAATTCCAATACATCAAATCTAGGTCTGAGAGCTATATCAGCAATTCTGGAAAATGAGTTTCAGCGATTAGGAAACCCTTTGAGATGTACGCCTGGCAGCAATTAGTAAAGTCTCCACATTATTAATGTATCAATCTGATCATAGAAGTCTAGCAGCCCAAAATGGTCATCAAATACCACCCTAAACTTAGGCATTTTCCGCCTTAGATTCAAACGCTTGGCATCCAAGTCTGTACAGCTTGGTAGAAATGGTTAGTATGGCCTGGTAATATTTGAGATGTACAGCCCAGCAAGGTGTAGCAGCAAATAAAACAACAACATCCAATATACTTCAGGTTTCCAATAGGGAACTTCTCAAAACCCTCATAAACTCTCTCCAATATGCTCAACAAACTCCCATGTGCCAATAGAAGAAGATCCTTTAACAGCAACGTAGTATGCTACCCCAAATGTGATTAAATTTTTTTCAAATTTTTGCCTATACTACTGTTCAGTTTCATCTATTTGGTTGCTCAGGCATTTCGACAAACACTTGTCTCATTGCAGCCCCGTACATGTTTACAGTTTTGAACTCAGAGTTTTGATGATCGTTTAATATAGTGCATTCATCACATAGAATTCATAACTTCATTTTAAATGAATACATACTTAATCATAGAACACAAATAAAGAGCATAACTGAAGAATTCTGCTTCTTTTCACAAACAAGAATATCCAGCGGAGATAATACAACACAAAAAATCATCAACCAAGAAATTTGTCATCAAGAATACGACTAATAATTCATTGGTGCTGACCTCTTGCCATAGTTTGGACTCCCCATATACACGTTGAATGCCCAGTCTCCAAAATACAAAATAGTCGACACTTTGTATTTCACTTTCCATATGCTACGCTTGCCTTGATATTCATTCCTGGGCAACTCAGCTTCCTCCACGTAGACATTCCTTGTCAGCTCCTCTGGCAAACTATCTTTCCTTCAGCATCGATGGAAAACGATAAACATGACTTCAGAGAATTGTGAATGCCACCAAACACTTTATATCCTTCATATGTGTCTTTCCTTGTGATAAAGGCTCTTCACTTCTTCATGGGTCTTCACGTCTTGTGTAACTCTCCCATACACGTGTTTTTCTGAAGATACTTGCTTCGCTTCATATCCTTGACTCCTTTTGACTCCCGTCCTCCTAACAAAGTCTCTCGATGTTGGCTTCTCACAAGAAACACTACGTGGTTACACTTGTCCAATATCTTTCGACATCTTGTATGAGACTATGTTTTCCCTATCAAACCATTGCATAATGAATCTCGACCCCTTCAATTATTATTATGAACTGGCGTCCATTCTTTCATGCTGTAATATTCAATCTCCATAGGCGGCAGTTATAAGAGCCTTTCCATAGTTTGAATCATGATCTTTTATTTCCTGTGAATGGAATGCATTAACTTCTCTTTCTCTACCGTCCAATAACATAAGAGATAGCTTTGCCCGCTGCTATTCAAGACTCCCTCCATAGTCTTTACAACGGTTGACAGATTCATATCTTAGAGGTAATATCATCGGCTCCTTCCCTCCACTCACAGTGATTAAATAACATAGCCCTTGAAACTGGAGTAACTTCCTCTACTAGAGTTCTGCCGGCATAGAAGCTTTCACGACTTCAACCAGAACGATGGCCTTCCAAATGGCTAACACTGCAAAGCCGATGATCATGAAATATTGAATCGCCTTCTTGTGCCGTTGATTTCACAATGACCTGGCGCTGGAAATATTCCCTGAGACTTCCTTCACGTTACTAGTTCCATATCAATTATACGAAGCCTCCCAGAGATTAAATATGAATCATCTCCCTTAAAGGTAGCAGTATGATGAAGGAATAGCACCTGGCAGTCTTCCTTGACTTTTCTAATATCTTCCCGTCACTTGTTTATAGACTTCCAAAATAGCGCTGGATGATAACTTCCTATTATGCCTCCTTGAAAACCTTTATATTGAATAGATATCGATTGAGAAATATAAGAAGTCTCCTTCTAAGACCATTCACGGGTTCCCCTTCCCACAACATTTTTTCAAAGAGAATTACTGTAACTTCTGATTTGCTTGGTATTCTGAAATCATTCACAACAAAATCAAAGTAACTAATGATTTGCAATAAACCTTCAATCCAACCCAAACAAACGACACAAAAAATCAAGGGACGTCACAAATACAATCCAGCCACAAGTAATAATATGGTGCAGACCGTGTGTGACCAATAAATTCAATAATAATAAATTTAGCCAATCCCTGATTTAATCTGACAATACTTTTTTCCTGAAATCTCTTGTAAATTCCCAATCCAAGAACTTATAATTTGCCTTTACCAAACACCACAAATTTCCTCAAAACTTCAATCGTTAATTCCAACTGCAAAATCTGAGTGAGTTTGCTAGTTCAAAAATTGGGATTTCGTCCAATTTTGAGAATATTAGGGTTTTCGTCCTCAAATTACAAGAAAGAGCCGAGCTCTCGAAACCAAATCAACCATTCCCCCTGCAAATGAGCTCACCAAAACTTTTATTCTTTTCCCTCACATAACTGCTCTTGCCTTCTTGAATTTTCTTTTATTCCCATTTTCACTTATAATTTCATTTGAGAATTTCACTTTTAAAAGTAAATTAATTTATTTAGCTTTTCATAACTTAAGTTACTTTTTGCATTATTAATTTAAGTTGTCCTTTTTAATTTAGTCTTTGTGACAACTTAAATTAATAATTTATGCTGACTCTAAAATTGGGGACATTACAAGCAATAAAGGTATTCAATAATATTAGTCTTCAATAACTTCTGATCAGCTCCAAATAACCTCTGATAATGTTGATGAAACAACTCCAATCAAGCACAATGTGACTTCTGAGATAAAGCCACTAATTAGCAAACCTCAGATGATCTTTCACACCCTCAGAAAGCTTGAATCAAAGAGGAGCTATGCTCTCCAAATTCACTTGCAGCTGAAAACCCTAGTTTCCACATCCAAAATGCTAAAGCACAAAGCCACGTTGAATGAAAATGATCAAAAGATGAATGCCTTTGCTTTTTTGAAACCTTTTTATATCTTCTCCAAAGTGGCTTGATTTCCAAAGAGGCCCTTTTTAATCATTTAATAATATAAAACTCATTTGCTTTGCACTTTATTTTATTCCTCAAAGTTGGCACCCAAATCTTCATATTAAGTTATTGACTTGATAACATTAAATAGCTTATAAAATAAAGTCGAATAAAGTCATTTAATGTCCTCACTTTATAATTTGACTTTATAATATTAAATAATCCCCTTTGAATAAAGTCAATAAAACTTTTAATGATATGCACTTTATAATAATTAGTTTTAATTAAAGCATTACTTTAATAATAATTAAAACTCCATAACTCCATTAAGAAACCCCATAAATCAATTCCATTTGTACTAGGAGGTAGCCCATTGAACTCACTGCTCACCAAGGCGCTTTACTAAAAATAGTAAGGTTGGCCTCTATCATCCAACAAACTTACTATAAATAGTAAATATATAAAAACGGAGCTAGAACACCCTGAATAATATCGCCTCAGAATACGTCAAAGATCTTGAGATGCTAAACGCTGCAAACTGCCAACTGAGATACCAGATATCTCCAAAACAGGGCCTTCTAAACATCATTATTAGCCTACGAGGACCCAATGATAGGCTAAATCTCCAACTCTAATGTTCGGTCAAAAAGGGGACATTACATATTCCTTGCATCTTCTATAGTTGTTCTCATCCAATCAATTTTGCCTATGTTGTTTAAAAGAAGGTCAAGGCAATGGGCTATACAAGGGGTCAAAAAGAGTGTTGGATTCCTCTCTTGAAGCAATCTTCCAACTATCAACTAGGTTGTTCCATTGTTAGTGACAACTTGCATAACAATTTGTATACCCACCTCTAAAATAACATCCTCCAACATCAAGCTTAAAGTCTTTGCATTCTTTATTGTTTTGGACACATCGATTGACTTCAAGAAAATCAATTCACCATTTGAAGCCACTAAAAAGTTGATGAGGGTGTGGTTCCTTCCATTTGTTTATCCATCTAAAAGGATTGTGAATCCAATCTTTCACCATTGCTTCTTTTGATCTTCCACAATTGTTTTTGCATCTATAATAGCATCTTGGAGCAACCTCCCACTTAACTCTTTTGGAGAGGGTATCTTGTACCCTTTTTCTACAACTGTAAATTTTGCCACCAAATATTCCCAATGTGGACTCTTTGCCATGTTGAAGGGAAAGTTGTAATACCAAATATTTGTGCATACCTTCTTTGCTTCTTTGTTCGCACCCTTGTTCCACCTTGTACCTTCGAATGAAGGTTGTGTTCCATGTATGTCTCAATGCACAAAACCCCCTTGTGATTAAGCTCTACTCGAACTAAATGAGGTGGATGTGCCATGCGTGCGTGGATTGTGACAAGATCCCACAATTCTTGTTGTATCTACATCAGATTCTATTTACAAATTAGGAGCAATGGGTGCTTCTATGGTTGCTTGTTGCCTAGCTCTCTCCAATTTTTTTCATCTAGTAATGCAAAAAGTGCTATTATCTCTTGTTTCACCTCTTTTGAGGCCTCTATACGTGGCTTGGAATTGTGATTAGGAATGTGTACAAGATGGTATTTGAGGTGATTGATGCGTCCACTAAGCTTGTTTGTGCATTGGATACAAATCACACTCCCTACTATTAGTCCCATTATGGCATGTTCCCTAGTGGGGTCATGGCTTCTAGGGGGTTCAGTTCCAATGGGTCAGATTCCACTTATTAAATTCAATCTTGATGCAAAGCCATATGCCATCATATATGAATAAACAATATTAATAAAAGCAAAAAAATAGTGTTTAAAAAAATACAAATCGAACAAGAATTTTAAAAAAATTAAGTAAAATTTAAATGCATTTGAAAAATTGAAACGTAATATGGTAATAAGGTAATTGAATATTAATTAAATTAATAAATTTGACAAAAATAACATCTTTTCACCCTAAAATGTAAACCTTATATTTACATACATTCCGGATACTGAACGAAGTTAAAAGCATACACTGCAACAACTTCAATCTCTTCAACATCTATGGACCAACAAAGAGAGAAGAAAAAAGCAGACTCTGGGACTCCTTGAGCCAGAATTTATCTCAACTTGGGAACAGCAAAATAATATTGGGTGGTGACTTCAACACAGTGCTCAGAATAGAAGAGAAATGGGGTGGCAACAGAAAAGTGTCTGCCCCAATGGAAGAGTTTGGACAATTTCTAAAAAAGAACAACTTGGGGGATATTCCCACCAAAAATGGCATCTATACCCGGTCCAATAGAAGGGATGGTGAATGTTGCATAAAAGGAAAACTAGATAGGTTCATCTATTCCCTAAATTGGTTGGAAACGAACCAGGTAATGTAAGTAGAGATCCTCCCCCTAACAGGCTCAGACCACTTCCCAGTCAAGCTATCGGTGGCAGGGGAATGTAATAACATAAAGGCTTACTTCAGAGTAGAAAAAATGTGGTTTAGGAAGGATGATCTGGTGGAATCTATTGCCTGTTGGTGGAAGGAGGCACCAAAGCTCAGTGGAACTAGAAGCTTCATCTTTATGAGCAAACTAAAATACATAAAGAAGAAATTACACAACTGGAACAAAACAGTATTCAAAAATATCTTCACGAAAAAACTGAGACTAGAAGAGGATCTTGAGAAGTTAAACTCAAGGGTAATAAGTTCAGGTATGAATCAGGAGGACTATCTCAGAGAAAAAGCTCTCAAGGCTGAATATGAAGAAATTCTAGCAAGAGAAGAAGAGTATTGGAGATCCAAGTCTAGAGAGATCTGGCTTATGGAGGGAGATACCGACACAAAATTCTTCCATAACACAGCCAAGATAAAAAAGGCCCACAAAAAAATATCAAGTATCCAGTGCCAAGATGGAACCAAGTCTCATGAGCCAACTGGCATCAAGGAAGAAGCAATCAGATACTTTGAAAACATTATGGCCCCATCAGGAGATAGTGATACTTTTAACACCAGCAAGATTTTATCCAACATACCAACATTAATATCCAATGAAGACAATCAAATGCTCATAGACCCCTTTACCAAAGAAGAAATCAAGGAAGCAACATTTCAATTACATCCTGATAAAGCCCTTGGGCTGGACAGATACCCCGCTTTCTTTTATCAAAAGTGCTGGAACTTCCTAGGAGATGAAATTTGGGCAATAGTTGGGGACTTCAGAAAAAGCAAAAAGTTTGTCAAAGATTTGAACAACACAATGGTGGTACTCATACCAAAAAAAGAAGAATGTGTTACCTTTGGGGACTATAGACCCATTTCACTATGCAATACTATTGATAAGATCATATCCAAGGCCTTAGCAAACAGACTCAAGAAAGTTTTGGACAAGATAATTTCTCCAAACCAAAGCGGATTCACGCCTGGGAGAGATATAGTGGACAGCATAGTTTTGGCCAATGAAGCAGTTCATACAATAAATAAAGAAAAATTCCAAAGCATGTTGATTAAGCTAGATATTAGTAAAGCATATGATAAGGTCAAATGGAGAATTCTAATCAAAGTCTTGGAGAAGTTTGGATTTTGCAAGGATTGGCTACAAATGATTTATCAATGTATAGCCTCACCTAGATACTCCATACTGGTAAACAACAGCCCTTGTGGTTTTTTTCAAAGCACTAATGGCATTAGACAGGGAGACCCCATCTCCCCATTTCTTGTAGTCATCATGGTCAAAGCATTAAGTAGATACATTACCTCAATCCATGAACAAGGCTCTTGGAAAGGAATTTAGGTAGCTCAAGGGGTGGAAGCCCTCACTCACCAACAGTTTGCTGATGATACCCTACTATATGGGGAGTCAATTGTACAAGAGGCAAAAAATAAGAAGAATGTCTTCAGGACTATAGCAACGTGACGGGGCAGCATATAAACATGGAAAAATCCAAAATCTACTTCTTCCATACAAAGAAAAAAATGCAAAAAAGAATAGCTAGGGTGTTGGGATACTCTATTGATAAAATACCATGCAAATATCTGGGAGTTCCATTATTCAAAGGTATGGTCAGGAAAACACTATGGGAACAAACAAATGAAAAGTGCAAAAACAAAGCCCTGAACTGGAGAGGTAAATGGCTAACATTAGTAGGGAGAATAACAATGATTAAAGCAGTATTATCAGCTATTCCCGCATACTCAATGTCATGGATGCAGTTAACATCCAAAGCTGCCTCGAGGCGGGAAAGTATTTTAAAACGCTTCCTATGGGAAGGCTCAAACGACCAACACAAAATCCCACTAATTCATTGGGACACCGCTTGCAAAACACAAGCTGATGGAGGTGCTGGGCTATAGGATTTAAGAAAGCAAAATATAGCCCTAGGAGCAAAACTAATATGGAAAATGTATCAACACCCGTCCTTACTAGTGCAGGAGCACCTTAAGGTCTTTTGGAGAGGTCTTTGCAAATTTTGGTGTAGGTGGTTCTAGCCAACCACCAAGGTAATAAGGACTAGGTTATAAAGTCCCAAGGTTGAATTGATGTGTGAGTGGTGGCAAAGTTAGGTTAGTTTAGAGCCTTGAGGTTTGGAGAAGTCTTAATGAGGAGATTAGGCAAATCTTGACAATGTTGTCTTGGCAATTTGTCCTAAAAGTTTGAAAATGGCATTAATGATGTTCTAAGCCCGACCTAAGGGTCCTAACATGTGGGCATAAGGTATATAAGGTTAGCAAAACCCTAATATGACATGTGGGGAAGCTATTGTACGGACTGAGATTTGGGAAGAAGAGATTGTGACTTGGAAAAGAGCAAGTTTGTTTGGATTTCTGTGACAAAGCCTTCATTCAGTCAATTAATGGATTGAAAGGACTGAACTTATGCTTTGAGTCTTTCATTTGTGACCTGTTCCTGCCTTGTGCAGCATTGGTTTAGTCGTTTAGTTCGACTGGTTAAGGTTTTGCAAATTCTTTTGGTTCTTGATTTCACTGCCCGGTTCAGGGACAGTTTTGTAAACAATGATCCCCACTTGACTTCCCGTGGCAAAGCTTCCATGGCCACTTGGAATCAAGTAGGGGACTATGTACATAGTGTAAACATAGCTTTTGGAGTCTTTGTGTGCAGGGGAGTTGATGTAACCATCAAGCTCTAGGCGAGTGCAGGGGCATTCTGGCTAGGTGCTTGGACAAAAAAACAGCAAGAAGACTTGCTAAATGGATTAGTTTGTGCCAATCCATGGTGTAGGGGTGTAGGGGCATTTATCTTGGACATGTGTATGCAAGGAGAAGTGTAGAGGAGACCATTAAGGCATTCAAAGAAGTGAAAGAGGTCAGACAGTGTCATTAACCCTAGAAACCCTTAACAATAGGGGGGGTTTGGTGAAAGGCCTATGTACGGACACCAAAGAGGTCTAAACCCTAGAAAATATTGGAGCCTAGGAGGTCTAGAGAAGGAATCCCTAAAGATTTTGGGGGTTTGTTAAGAAAGTTTAGGCGTTATTCCAAGAACACCGGGTTTTGGAGGCTTAATTGACCAAAAAGGCTACAAGGCCTAAAAACTAAGTTTCTTGAATTCGATAGCCAAATGAAGAAGGGATCCATGAAGATGGATCAGAATGGAGCAAAAACAAACAAGGAGTAGTAGGAAGATCTGTTCCTAGTCCCAAGAATGGTTTGGGAACTTTGTAGCAAAATTGAGCCCATGGGAGCTCATGGTGATTTGAGAGCAAAGGTGAATGTTTGAAGTTGGTGGAGAGTACTATAAGGGAACAGGGGTCCTAGGAGTGATCCCTGAGTAGGGTAGAGAAGCATACCCTAGGGAGGCCAAAATTAGGTCTTAGAAAGAGCAAATGTGCTCTTGAGAGATAGCACTCCCCACCAAATTGGTATTAGAGCCATAAAAAGGCTTGGGAATTGAGAAATATATGTCAGAGGGACGTGAATCCATAGGAGAAAGCACCATGGTGACTAATGCAGAGCTAGCTAGAGATTTGACAGAGCAATAAGAAAAGAATAGATGACTTGAAGAAGTTGTGGAGGAGATGAAGCAAAAACTCGAATAGGTTGCAGAGTCGGCAAGCAAGATGAAAGTGCAGTTAGCAGGGGACAAAGACAAGGGTAAGGACCAAGTTGAGGAAGACATAGAACTAGAACCTAACCCTCCATTAGAAGAGGAACCCTTCCTCAAAGAATTGAAGGCACTAAGTGGTAAGGCACTAGAAGGCATCCCTATTTTCACAGGAAGAATGGATGCAAAGTTAGTTATGGAATGGATTGAGGGAATGAAAAATCACTTTGAATGTGATGGGATTACAAAGGCAAAAAAGGTGAAGATAGCCAAATCAAGGTTAAGAGGACAAGCATTAACTTGGTGGAAGTTTTTGCAAGAAGAAAGAGAGAAGGAAGGCAAGAAGCCAATAGGAAATTGGAAAACAATGGTGGCTAAAGTAAAGGAAAACTATCTACCTGAGGACTATGACATCCAATTGCATAAGAAGAGGCAAAATCTCAGACAGAGAGAACTAGATGTAGCTGCCTACATAGAAGAGTTCCAAAAGCTAAGCCTTAGGTCTAGAGTGCAAGAAACTAAAAGCATTAAGGTTGCTAGGTATCTGAACGACCTTAGATGGAACATACAAGAGGAGTTGAGTCTCTTCACACTTACTACCCTCCATAGCTGCTATCAGATGGCTATTAAAGTGGAAGAGAAACTGAAAAAGAAACAAGATTCAAGTACTAGGGTAGAGGAAAAGACAGAGACCCTAGAGGTGGACATAGAGGAGGTTTTGGTGGAAGGAGCAATGAGAATAGAAGCCAAGGAGATTCTAAGATGGGTGAAAAATTCCAGGAGACAAATAGTAGAGGGGGATACAGAGGTAGAAGCTCTAACAATGGTGGAAGAGGCAGATCAGGAGGATTTGGGAGAAGTTCTCATTTTGCTTCCATGAAGTGTTACAATTGTGGACAGTTGGGTCATTCGGTTTATAGGTGTCCTGACAAGCCAGCATCTTCACAAGGTGAGAAGAAGATTACTTATGTCCAAGAAGAGGACTGTTCCAAACATTCAGAGGTGAGTTTAGATTCAGAGAAAGGAGAGAATCTCATGTTGAGAAGGATCTTGATCAAAGCACCTACCGAGGATGAACACAAATAGAGGAGAGCTCTTTTTAGAGTCAAGTGCAAGATACTAGGTAAGGTCTGCAAGGTCATCATTGAATCAGGATCTACTGATAATGTCATATCAGAGGAGGCAGTACAAAAGTTGAACCTCATCAAGATACCCCATGTGTGTCCTTACAAGGTTACTTGGTTGAATAAGGGGCAGAATATATTGGTCAATGAACAAGTATGGGTTGAGTTTGCTATAGGGAAGTATCAAGATAGGATACTATGTGATGTGTTACCAATGGATGCATGCCATCTGTTGCTTGGAAAACCATGGCAATATGACAAAGAGGCAGTACACCATGGCAAGGAGAACAAGTATTCATTCAAGAAGGATGGAGTGACTTACAAAATCCAGTCTTTGATAGAAGAAGGCACAGTGGAGAAGGCAGAATCCAGTGCACTTTTGATGAGTGGAAAGGAATTCCTAAGAGACATGAAGGAGGAAGAAGGAGTTGTCTATGCAATCATGTTGAAGCCAAAGGACGAGGAGTCACCTAGTCGACTACCTATGACAGCAGAAGTGAAGCAACTATTGGACCAGTTCAGGGATATCATTTGTGAAGGCACACCAACTACACTACCACCTAAGAGGGCAATCAGTCATCAAATAAACTTTGTGCCAGGAGCAACATTTCCTAACAAGGCTGCATACAAGATGACACCAGAGAAGAACAAGGAAATAGCAAGGCAAGTTTAGGAGCTTTTGGACCAAGGGTTGATCATAAAAAGCATAAGCCCATGTATTGTTCTAGTGGTGTTGGCACCTAAGAAGGGAGATAAGTAGAGAATGTGTACTGATTCTAGGGCAATAAATAGGATAACTATTAGATATAGGTTTCCTATTCCTAGAATAGAAGACTTAATGGATTGTTAAGGGGGTGCTAAGTACTTCTCCAAGATTGATTTAAAAAGTGGCTACTATCAGATTAGGATGAAAGAGGGAGATGAATGGAAGTCAACTTTTAAAACCACAAAGGGGTTATATGAGTGGTTAGTAATGCCATTTGGGCTTACAAATGCACCTAGAACTTTTATGAGGGTGATGAATGAGGTCTTGAAGGACTATATAGGAGTCTTTGTGGTAGTCTACTTAGATGATATCCTCATCTTTAGCATAACAAAAGAACATATGAAGCACCTAGAACTTGTGTTGAAGAAACTTCAAGAGGAGAAGCTCACCATAAATCTTGAGAAGAGTGAGTTTATGAAGCAAGAGCTAGTCTACCTAGGATTTGTAGTATCTCAAGGGAATTTGAAGATGGAAAAGAGCAAGGTTGAAGCCATTCTCAGTTGGCCTACTCCCAAGACAGGGACTGAAGTTAGGAGTTTCCATGGATTAGCACAATTCTATAGGAAGTTTGTTAGAAGGTTTAGTGAAATCTGTGCACCGGTCCTTGACACCATCAAAGGAGGACTGAAAACAAAGTTTGTGTGGACCAAAGAAGCCAATGAAGGATTTGAAAGATTGAAGAGGGAGATAGCTAACCAACCAATCCTAGTTTTACCAAGTTTTGACAAACCATTCATAGTGGAATGTGATGCAAGCAATATAGTAGTGGGTGCAGTCCTAAGCCAAGAAGGCAAGCCAATGGCATTCTTTAGTGAAAGGCTAAATGAAGCAAAGTCTAGGTACTCATCCTATGACTTAGAGTTGTATGCTTTAGTACAAGCTCTTAAAAAGTGGAGGCACTACCTATTGCCCAAAGAATTTGTGGTATACACCGACAATCAAGCCTTAAGCTACATCAATACTCAAGAGAAGCTCAGTTTGAGGCACATCAAATGGATGGAGTTTTTGCAGTCATACACCTTTACTATCAAGCACAAGAAAGGGGTTAACAACAAGGTTGCAGATGCCCTTAGTAGGAGATTGCTTACCATTCAAGAGATACAGCTGTAGAGCACAGGGGTTGAAGGATTCAAAGAACTATATGAAGGAGATTCTGATTTCTCAGTGATCTACAAGGTATTTACTGATTTTGAAAACCATTTTCACAGTGAATATGCAGATTATACTTTGCAGAATGGTCTATTGTATAGAGGGAAACAATTATGTGTTCCAAGAGGTTCCATGAGGGAGAATCTTATCCAAGAAAAGCACAATGGCAGTTTGAGTGGACACTTTGGATTGAACAAGACCCTAGACTTAGTGGAGAGGTTCTATTGGTGGCCTAAGATGCAAAGAGATGTAAGAAGGTATGTGGAGCAATGTGGAGTGTGTCAAAAGGCAAAGGGAACATCAACAAATTCTCTTTATCAGCCATTACCCATCCCAAATAGACCATGGGAATGCATAAGCATGGACTTCATAGTAGGGCTACCTAGGACACCGACTGGTTTTGACAGTGTGTTTATGGTAGTGGACAGATTCAGCAAGATGAGCCATTTCATCCCATGCAAAACAACACATGATGCAAGTCAGATTGCACACCTATTCTTCAAGGAGGTAGTAAGGATACATGGATTGCCAAAGAGCATAGTTGCAGACAAAGATGTGAAGTTTATGGGACATTTTTGGAAAACTCTTTGGAGGAGGTTAGGAACCAACTTGTCTCATAGTTCAACATATCATCCTCAAATGGATGGACAGACAGAGGTGATAAATAGGGTACTTGGTAACTTGTTGAGGTGTCTAACTAAGGAGTATGGACAAGGATGGGAACAAGTCATTTCACAGGCACAATTTGCCTATAATGATAGCACAAACAAGTCTACTGGTAAGAGTCCATTTGAAATTGTATATGGGTTACATCCAAGAGGTGTACTTGAGCTGAGAGACCTAAAAGGTTATGAAGGAATCAGTGGACATGCTGATGATTTTTCTCAGTCAATGAGAGAGGTTCATGAGCTAGTAAATAAGACATTAATGGAGGCTAAGCAGAAGTTGAAGGCTAAAAGAGATGAAGGGAAGATAGATATACAATTTGAAATAAGTGATTTGGTGATGGTATACTTGAACAAGGCAAGACTACATAAAGGTATACCAATTAAGCTGCAGATGAAAAGGATAGGGCCATGTAAAGTGCTGGCTAAGTATGGATCAAATGCATACAAGGCAGAGTTACCCAAGGAGATGTCCAATTTTCCTATCTTCAATGTGAAGGACTTGGTGAAGTATAAAGGACTAGAAATGGATGAGGAATAGTATAGTGCTGAGGTGAGTAAGGATGTGGAAGAACTCAAGGTACCTGACCCGATCATACCACAAGTTGACAAGATTTTGGATTCAAGGGTGAAGAAGAAGAAGACTAGGCACAAGACATACATGGAGCACCTAGTGAAGTGGAGACACCAACTAGGGTCAGAGGCTACTTGGATAGTAGAGAGTGATTTCAAGAAGCATGGAATCAATGAGAAGTTCTTAACACTGTAGGTTCCTTAACATTTTTGTTATAGGGGGAGAATGGTGTAGGAGCACCTTAAGGTCTTTTGGAGAGATCTTTGCAAATTTTGTCTTGTAGGTGGTTCTATCCAACCACCAAGGTAATAAGGACTAGGTTATAAAGTCCCAAGGTTGAATTGATGTGTGTGTTGTGCAAAAGTTAGGTTAGTTTAGAGCCTTGAGGTTTGGGGAAGTCTTAATGAGGAGATTAGGCAAATCTTGACAATGTTGTCTTGGCAATTTGTCCTAAAAGTTTGAATATGGCATCAATGATGTTCTAAGCCCAACCTAAGGGTCCTAACATGTGGGAATAAGGTATATAAGGTTAGAAAAACCCTAATATGATATGTGGGGAAGCTATTGTATGGACTGAGATTTGGGAAGAAGAGATTGTGACTTGGAAAAGAGCAAGTTTGTTTGGAGTTCTGTTACAGAGCCTTCATCCAGTCAATTAATGGATTGAAAGGACTAAACTTATGTTTTGAGTCTTTCATTTGTAACCTGTTCCTACCTTGTGCTACCTTGGTTTAGTCATTTAGTTTAACTGGTTAAGGTTTTGCAAATTCTTTTGGTTCTTGATTTCACTGCCAGGTTCAGGGATAGTTTTGTAAATAATGATCCCCCCTTGACTTCCAGTGGAAAATCTTCCATGGCCACTTGGAATCAAGTAGGAAACTATGTACATAGTGTAAATATAGCTTTTGGAGTCGTTGTGTGTAGGGGATTTGATGTAACCATCAAGCTCTAGGTGAGTGCAGGGGCATTTTGGCTAGGTGCTTGGACAAAACAACAACAAGAAGACTTGATAAATGGATTAGTTTATGCCAATCCGTGGTGTAGGGGTGTAGGGGCATGTGTCTTGGACATGTGTATGCAAGGAGAAATGTAGAGGAGGTCATTAAGGCATTCAAAGAAGTGAAAGAGGTCAAATAGTGTCATAAACCCTAGAAACCCTTAACAATAGGGGGTTTGGTGAAAGGCCTATGTACGGACACGAAGGAGGCCTAAACCCTATAAAATATTGCAGCCTAGGAGGTCTAGAGAAGGAATCCCTAAATATTTTGGTGGTTTGTTAAGGAAGTTTAGGCGTTATTCCAAGAACACCGGGTTTTGGAGGCCTAATTGACCAAAAAGGCTACAAGGCCTAAAAACTAAGTTTCTTGAATTTGATAGCCAAATGAAGAAGGGATCCACCAAGATGGATCAGAATGGAGCAAAACCAAACAAGGAGTAGTAAGAAGATCTATTCCTAGTCCCAAGAATGGTTTGGGAACTTTTTAGCAAAATTGAGCCCATGGGAGCTCATGGTGAATGTTTGAAGTTGGTGGAGAGTACTATAAGGGAATAGGGGTCCTAGGAGTGATCCCTAAGTAGGGTAGAGAAGCATACCCTAAGGAGGCCAAAGATTAATTCTTAGAAAGAGAAAATGTGCTCTTGAGAGATAGCACTCCCCACTAGAATTGTTGGAGCTTCTGCATACTGACTTGTGTGGTCCTACTAGAATCAAAAGTCTACAAGGCTACATTTATTTCATGTTGCTTATTGATGATTACTCTAGGATGATGTGGGTTACTTTCTTAACAAATAAATCTAAAGCACTGTAGAAGTTCAAGATCTTTAAGGTTATGTTTGAGACAAAGACAAGTCTAAAATTAAGTGTCTAAGATTAGATAGAGGTGGTAAATTCACTTCTGGTGAGTTTGATTATTTTTGTGAAGAACATGGGATAAAGAGACAACTATCTAAACCACAGACCCCTCAACAACAAATGTAGTTGTGGAAAAGAATAACATGATACTTCTATGATGTTGCAAGGAAATGTCCCTCACATCTATTGGAGAGAAGTTGTGAATACAGTTGTTTATATCCTCAACTGGGTAAAAATCAAAGGTAATACTGGTAAGATTCCTTTTAAAGTATGGTTTGGTCACAAGTCTACTATTAAATATTTCAAAATATTTATGAGTAAATTTTATATTAGAATTGATGAAGATATAGGAAATTTTGATTCTAGAAGTGATGAAGGAATTGTTGATGGTCAAAATAGGACAACAATGTTAAACATAATATCTCTATTCTATTTCACCTAAAAAAGATAATTGATCTAAAATCACCTATCTCCCAAGGTATTTGTAGTTGGTTCTCAATTGTGTTGTTTCATTCATTAGTCCATGCAACCATAATATTCAAGGGGCCTACTAGTTAAAAGGACACAAACTGTGTGATGTGAACTAATCTAACATTTTGGGGGTGTAAAATAAATAGAAAAAGATAGATCAAAGCATAGAACAGTAAACCATAAACATAACATCCTTTAAATTCAGACATATAAATTTCACAATGAACCTTTCAAGTAACCAAGAAACTATAAAATGATATAATCCATGGACTATTATGCACCACTATATTCATTCATAGTGGTAATTTAAAATGTACAACCATAAAACTTTAACAATCAAACAATCCCATTTATAGATAAATTAATGAAATAGCTTTAAATTCAGAGTCTTCTATTGATTTTCATCAAATAAGAAACACATATTCCCAAAATTCACTAGAATACAAATTTCTATGATTCATTAACATTATCATTTAAAAATATTCCAGAAATAACATAACTTGTATTGAAAAATTTGTAAAGAAAGTGTATCCAAGTGTATTTTCCATAAACTGTAAAACTATTTCTCAAGTCTCCTCTAGGTGACTAATCTTTCTTCAATGATCCGACCATTAAAAAATGGAGATACATTGTATATATAAACATATTGAGCACTAATCTCTCTCATCACAACCCAGATCCACAAATCATGGGTGATTGAAATAATGTAAGAAGAGTCTTCATCTTGATCTTCAGTGGCTCATTAAAGACTCCTTGTCAAAAACTTGTGTCCAAGAAGGGATAGGATAACATGATGAGATTTCTATTTTTAGAACTGATGTCATAATCTAGGAAACTAGGAGAGGGAAACTTTCTAGTTAAGTGTATCTCCTTGATGTTGATCTATCAAGAGAACATGTATGTAGCAACTTTAATTTTATGTTTTCTGCTCTTCCATATACTCATCATAAATGGTGATTAATTTTTAAAGCATATTTGCATCAGACCCATCCACCTAGCTATCTTCAAATTTTATTCTTGCCAGCTTAGAAGAGGAAAATTATTTTGTATATTTAAGCTTGATAAGTTCCCTTCTGGCAGCCTTGAGTTCTTTCTTGACATCAATGAGCTTATCCATTAACAAATCCTCCTCATCATCCCCTTTATGCATCATTTCTTCAAATATTCCACTCCATCTTTCCTTGAGTTTACCAAGGAGGAGTCCGTCTATTTTAAGAAAATCCACATTAGCAAGTATAGTAAACTTTCCCCTAATTCTTCAATTTTGTCATTAAGATCTTTTCTTGTCTGTTGCACCTCATTCATGTGAGTGAAAATGAATGAAGATCTAAATCTGATGATGTTGATGGTATTTTCCACAAAAATCTTTATTTTCCTCTTCTAGGATAGATTGCTCAACAAATTTTGCTTGGGAAGCTTATTAATATCTCTCAATTTTCTTGCATACTCTGCATAATCTTCCTCTTGTTTTTCAAGATCTTCAACATGTGCAACCATATCATTGACCAATTACAATGCTTCTCTATGAACCTTGCAACCTTCAACAAGAAATTATTATATTTCCTGGTTCAACTTATTAATCCATCTATCGATCATTTGTACCTTATTCCTCATTTCAATCAGATTATCAACATCTTACTTCTTCAACAAAATAGGTGTCTCTAGGGCATCCGATTGTGATGAGATAGGAGAAAATAAATCCTTCAAGAATTTATACAATTGATCAACTTGGGGTTTAAGCTCATCTTTCTTTTGTTTTTCTTGGATCATTCTTGATTTAGTAGAAGAAGCAACAATGTCAATCAAGTTCATCTGTTGATTTCTTGTGGGATTTCCAATATTAACAGTGCCTATAATCCCCTATTTTCATATCTTGCTTATCTTTGTAATCCAGAGGGATAGAAAATTCAACCACAATTTCTCCATCATTTGTTAACCTTATGGAATGAAGAACCTCGACTCTCTTCTTTGGCCTCTCCTTTTCTATTTCCTTTCTAACATCCTCCCAATCAAGTGGTTGTGGTTGCACTATCTTCTTCTTCTCCAGATTGAGCTTTAGCTATGTAGGAGCAAAATAGGTGGCAAGAGAAATAGGCTGCCACATTGTTGCCTTGGGTTGGGAGTCAACCTCTTGTTGTTTCTCTTTGTCCTCTTTCTCATTTTCCAATTTGTCAGCTCGAGCCTTTGTTTTTCTTTCATGTTCAACTTTGGCCATTGGTTATTCTTCTAATCTCCTCTCCTTCAAAAGATGATACCTTTGTTTCTATAACTCCTTTACCCTTGGCCATGTTTTAGCTGCTTCTCTATCAATTTTAGCTTATTTGTTTGCTTCCATTATTTTTAATTCCAATTCTTCCTCATCTTTCTTTCTCTAGGCTTCTTCTATTGCTTTAAACTTAGCCTCAAGGGCTTCTTGTTCTCTTCTTTTTTGGGCCTTCTCTTCCTCCAACTCATGAATCTTATGAAACAAAGCTAACTTTTCTCTCTCTTCCTTAGCCTTTTTCTCAGCTTCCCTTTGTTGTAGCAACAGATCTTCCTTCTCCTTTTATTACCTGGCCAATTCTTTAGCTTTTTCAATGGCCTCCAACTCATGTTGTTTGGAAAGTATATCATCCTTGGCCTTTGCATCTAATTCTTGTTGTTGTTTAGCCAGTGCCTCAAATTTTTCCCTTGCATCTTCTTCTTGTTGTTTTGCTAATTCTTCAAATTTTACCTTAGCATCTGCTTTCCTTTTGGCATCTTCAAACAACTTCCACTGATCCTTTGGAGTGAGAACATTTTATTCCTTAATATTTTGAGCAGAAAAATCTTTAATAATATCATCATCAGAATTTGTTTCTTCTGAATCTGTGTCAATATCATGAACTTCAACCTCAACCGCTTTTCCCTTTTGTGTTTTTTCTTCCTCATGAAGACTAGCCTTGGGTAC
>CM021107.1:181498487-181584637 GCA_007115665.2 Sequoiadendron giganteum | reverse complement strand
TTGACATTATCATCATACACTTCCTCTTCCAAAGTAGATGCATGCACATCCAAAAAGCTATCCTAGGACCCATCATCAATAAGTAAATTTTCTGATCTATTCTCATCTTCCAAGGTCTGATTGGTAAAAACAGACTTGTTGTGGCCTTAATCCACGACACCTATTGCATCATTATCACCCAAATCTTGAGTATCAACATTAGACAACCCCACACAACCATCATGTGTAATGGCTGTTATTTCATGCTGATGCAAAGAGAAATATTTGCTGTTACAAAAATCAGAATTATTGTGGCTTGAATTCTCCATGCATTCCTCATTTTTGACATCCGTATCTCGTGTGCCAATATTAGGAGATCCTTCCACAACATTTTCCTCAATATGTTCATCATCAAATTCCGATCCATTCTCGTTGCCTGTTGCAACTCCTTGTTCATGATCATCTGTAAGTTGACAATCATTTTGAAGCAGTTCTTTTTTCTTATCCTTTCGTTTAGATTCTCCAAACAGCATTAAATATCCCCGTTTAGTTTCAGGATCCCTCATTAGATCATACAAATTCTGCATCAATTCAAAAATGGATTTGTCTAAAGCCATCTTTCCTTTGTTATGAATTTTAATGACTCACCCAACAGGATGGCAGGAAACCGCTTTGGTACCATTAAAATGTCCCACCCAAGGTGGACACTTGCTAACTAGATTTTTGCCTTGTTTGTTTTTGCTTGGGGTTTCAAAGTGTTTGCTTGAGTCAATGGGCCCTTGGTCTACTGGTGAAGTTGAAAGGTTCGGAACGAGCCCACCAGTGATCAAGTCTTGCTGAGTGCAAGGCTCCGACATCATAAGGGATGAGGCCAGGATCGTGCCCTGGGCGAATTTGGCAGCGTGGATGCCCCTCAGTCCTTGGCTCTAAGCTGAAGAGGTGCATGTGTGGGCCCGTATCGGGTTACTAAATCGTTTATGTGGTGGCCTTTGCTGGTTGGCAGCTCGCAGGCTTTGTGCCTCGCCGGGCTGCCTCGCAGGTCAGAACCCTCCATCAAAAAAAAAAAAAAGTGTTTGCTTGTTTTGAATTTTTAGGATATATTGCCAGGAGCATATATATAATAATGCAAATAAACATATATAAATTGCAATATATAGAAATGCTTAGAAATGAAGCAACAATCGCAAATCTGATTAAGCATAGTTTGCAGATACAATGTATTAATATTCAAATCAGACCATTATTCTTTTCACTCAATAACAATCATACCTAGAATTCCAATACATCAAATCTAGGTCTGAGAGCTATATCAGCAATTCTGGAAAATGAGTTTCAGCGATTAGGAAACCCTTTGAGATGTACGCCTGGCAGCAATTAGTAAAGTCTCCACATTATTAATGTATCAATCTGATCATAGAAGTCTAGCAGCCCAAAATGGTCATCAAATACCACCCTAAACTTAGGCATTTTCCGCCTTAGATTCAAACGCTTGGCATCCAAGTCTGTACAGCTTGGTAGAAATGGTTAGTATGGCCTGGTAATATTTGAGATGTACAGCCCAGCAAGGTGTAGCAGCAAATAAAACAACAACATCCAATATACTTCAGGTTTCCAATAGGGAACTTCTCAAAACCCTCATAAACTCTCTCCAATATGCTCAACAAACTCCCATGTGCCAATAGAAGAAGATCCTTTAACAGCAACGTAGTATGCTACCCCAAATGTGATTAAATTTTTTTCAAATTTTTGCCTATACTACTGTTCAGTTTCATCTATTTGGTTGCTCAGGCATTTCGACAAACACTTGTCTCATTGCAGCCCCGTACATGTTTACAGTTTTGAACTCAGAGTTTTGATGATCGTTTAATATAGTGCATTCATCACATAGAATTCATAACTTCATTTTAAATGAATACATACTTAATCATAGAACACAAATAAAGAGCATAACTGAAGAATTCTGCTTCTTTTCACAAACAAGAATATCCAGCGGAGATAATACAACACAAAAAATCATCAACCAAGAAATTTGTCATCAAGAATACGACTAATAATTCATTGGTGCTGACCTCTTGCCATAGTTTGGACTCCCCATATACACGTTGAATGCCCAGTCTCCAAAATACAAAATAGTCGACACTTTGTATTTCACTTTCCATATGCTACGCTTGCCTTGATATTCATTCCTGGGCAACTCAGCTTCCTCCACGTAGACATTCCTTGTCAGCTCCTCTGGCAAACTATCTTTCCTTCAGCATCGATGGAAAACGATAAACATGACTTCAGAGAATTGTGAATGCCACCAAACACTTTATATCCTTCATATGTGTCTTTCCTTGTGATAAAGGCTCTTCACTTCTTCATGGGTCTTCACGTCTTGTGTAACTCTCCCATACACGTGTTTTTCTGAAGATACTTGCTTCGCTTCATATCCTTGACTCCTTTTGACTCCCGTCCTCCTAACAAAGTCTCTCGATGTTGGCTTCTCACAAGAAACACTACGTGGTTACACTTGTCCAATATCTTTCGACATCTTGTATGAGACTATGTTTTCCCTATCAAACCATTGCATAATGAATCTCGACCCCTTCAATTATTATTATGAACTGGCGTCCATTCTTTCATGCTGTAATATTCAATCTCCATAGGCGGCAGTTATAAGAGCCTTTCCATAGTTTGAATCATGATCTTTTATTTCCTGTGAATGGAATGCATTAACTTCTCTTTCTCTACCGTCCAATAACATAAGAGATAGCTTTGCCCGCTGCTATTCAAGACTCCCTCCATAGTCTTTACAACGGTTGACAGATTCATATCTTAGAGGTAATATCATCGGCTCCTTCCCTCCACTCACAGTGATTAAATAACATAGCCCTTGAAACTGGAGTAACTTCCTCTACTAGAGTTCTGCCGGCATAGAAGCTTTCACGACTTCAACCAGAACGATGGCCTTCCAAATGGCTAACACTGCAAAGCCGATGATCATGAAATATTGAATCGCCTTCTTGTGCCGTTGATTTCACAATGACCTGGCGCTGGAAATATTCCCTGAGACTTCCTTCACGTTACTAGTTCCATATCAATTATACGAAGCCTCCCAGAGATTAAATATGAATCATCTCCCTTAAAGGTAGCAGTATGATGAAGGAATAGCACCTGGCAGTCTTCCTTGACTTTTCTAATATCTTCCCGTCACTTGTTTATAGACTTCCAAAATAGCGCTGGATGATAACTTCCTATTATGCCTCCTTGAAAACCTTTATATTGAATAGATATCGATTGAGAAATATAAGAAGTCTCCTTCTAAGACCATTCACGGGTTCCCCTTCCCACAACATTTTTTCAAAGAGAATTACTGTAACTTCTGATTTGCTTGGTATTCTGAAATCATTCACAACAAAATCAAAGTAACTAATGATTTGCAATAAACCTTCAATCCAACCCAAACAAACGACACAAAAAATCAAGGGACGTCACAAATACAATCCAGCCACAAGTAATAATATGGTGCAGACCGTGTGTGACCAATAAATTCAATAATAATAAATTTAGCCAATCCCTGATTTAATCTGACAATACTTTTTTCCTGAAATCTCTTGTAAATTCCCAATCCAAGAACTTATAATTTGCCTTTACCAAACACCACAAATTTCCTCAAAACTTCAATCGTTAATTCCAACTGCAAAATCTGAGTGAGTTTGCTAGTTCAAAAATTGGGATTTCGTCCAATTTTGAGAATATTAGGGTTTTCGTCCTCAAATTACAAGAAAGAGCCGAGCTCTCGAAACCAAATCAACCATTCCCCCTGCAAATGAGCTCACCAAAACTTTTATTCTTTTCCCTCACATAACTGCTCTTGCCTTCTTGAATTTTCTTTTATTCCCATTTTCACTTATAATTTCATTTGAGAATTTCACTTTTAAAAGTAAATTAATTTATTTAGCTTTTCATAACTTAAGTTACTTTTTGCATTATTAATTTAAGTTGTCCTTTTTAATTTAGTCTTTGTGACAACTTAAATTAATAATTTATGCTGACTCTAAAATTGGGGACATTACAAGCAATAAAGGTATTCAATAATATTAGTCTTCAATAACTTCTGATCAGCTCCAAATAACCTCTGATAATGTTGATGAAACAACTCCAATCAAGCACAATGTGACTTCTGAGATAAAGCCACTAATTAGCAAACCTCAGATGATCTTTCACACCCTCAGAAAGCTTGAATCAAAGAGGAGCTATGCTCTCCAAATTCACTTGCAGCTGAAAACCCTAGTTTCCACATCCAAAATGCTAAAGCACAAAGCCACGTTGAATGAAAATGATCAAAAGATGAATGCCTTTGCTTTTTTGAAACCTTTTTATATCTTCTCCAAAGTGGCTTGATTTCCAAAGAGGCCCTTTTTAATCATTTAATAATATAAAACTCATTTGCTTTGCACTTTATTTTATTCCTCAAAGTTGGCACCCAAATCTTCATATTAAGTTATTGACTTGATAACATTAAATAGCTTATAAAATAAAGTCGAATAAAGTCATTTAATGTCCTCACTTTATAATTTGACTTTATAATATTAAATAATCCCCTTTGAATAAAGTCAATAAAACTTTTAATGATATGCACTTTATAATAATTAGTTTTAATTAAAGCATTACTTTAATAATAATTAAAACTCCATAACTCCATTAAGAAACCCCATAAATCAATTCCATTTGTACTAGGAGGTAGCCCATTGAACTCACTGCTCACCAAGGCGCTTTACTAAAAATAGTAAGGTTGGCCTCTATCATCCAACAAACTTACTATAAATAGTAAATATATAAAAACGGAGCTAGAACACCCTGAATAATATCGCCTCAGAATACGTCAAAGATCTTGAGATGCTAAACGCTGCAAACTGCCAACTGAGATACCAGATATCTCCAAAACAGGGCCTTCTAAACATCATTATTAGCCTACGAGGACCCAATGATAGGCTAAATCTCCAACTCTAATGTTCGGTCAAAAAGGGGACATTACATATTCCTTGCATCTTCTATAGTTGTTCTCATCCAATCAATTTTGCCTATGTTGTTTAAAAGAAGGTCAAGGCAATGGGCTATACAAGGGGTCAAAAAGAGTGTTGGATTCCTCTCTTGAAGCAATCTTCCAACTATCAACTAGGTTGTTCCATTGTTAGTGACAACTTGCATAACAATTTGTATACCCACCTCTAAAATAACATCCTCCAACATCAAGCTTAAAGTCTTTGCATTCTTTATTGTTTTGGACACATCGATTGACTTCAAGAAAATCAATTCACCATTTGAAGCCACTAAAAAGTTGATGAGGGTGTGGTTCCTTCCATTTGTTTATCCATCTAAAAGGATTGTGAATCCAATCTTTCACCATTGCTTCTTTTGATCTTCCACAATTGTTTTTGCATCTATAATAGCATCTTGGAGCAACCTCCCACTTAACTCTTTTGGAGAGGGTATCTTGTACCCTTTTTCTACAACTGTAAATTTTGCCACCAAATATTCCCAATGTGGACTCTTTGCCATGTTGAAGGGAAAGTTGTAATACCAAATATTTGTGCATACCTTCTTTGCTTCTTTGTTCGCACCCTTGTTCCACCTTGTACCTTCGAATGAAGGTTGTGTTCCATGTATGTCTCAATGCACAAAACCCCCTTGTGATTAAGCTCTACTCGAACTAAATGAGGTGGATGTGCCATGCGTGCGTGGATTGTGACAAGATCCCACAATTCTTGTTGTATCTACATCAGATTCTATTTACAAATTAGGAGCAATGGGTGCTTCTATGGTTGCTTGTTGCCTAGCTCTCTCCAATTTTTTTCATCTAGTAATGCAAAAAGTGCTATTATCTCTTGTTTCACCTCTTTTGAGGCCTCTATACGTGGCTTGGAATTGTGATTAGGAATGTGTACAAGATGGTATTTGAGGTGATTGATGCGTCCACTAAGCTTGTTTGTGCATTGGATACAAATCACACTCCCTACTATTAGTCCCATTATGGCATGTTCCCTAGTGGGGTCATGGCTTCTAGGGGGTTCAGTTCCAATGGGTCAGATTCCACTTATTAAATTCAATCTTGATGCAAAGCCATATGCCATCATATATGAATAAACAATATTAATAAAAGCAAAAAAATAGTGTTTAAAAAAATACAAATCGAACAAGAATTTTAAAAAAATTAAGTAAAATTTAAATGCATTTGAAAAATTGAAACGTAATATGGTAATAAGGTAATTGAATATTAATTAAATTAATAAATTTGACAAAAATAACATCTTTTCACCCTAAAATGTAAACCTTATATTTACATACATTCCGGATACTGAACGAAGTTAAAAGCATACACTGCAACAACTTCAATCTCTTCAACATCTATGGACCAACAAAGAGAGAAGAAAAAAGCAGACTCTGGGACTCCTTGAGCCAGAATTTATCTCAACTTGGGAACAGCAAAATAATATTGGGTGGTGACTTCAACACAGTGCTCAGAATAGAAGAGAAATGGGGTGGCAACAGAAAAGTGTCTGCCCCAATGGAAGAGTTTGGACAATTTCTAAAAAAGAACAACTTGGGGGATATTCCCACCAAAAATGGCATCTATACCCGGTCCAATAGAAGGGATGGTGAATGTTGCATAAAAGGAAAACTAGATAGGTTCATCTATTCCCTAAATTGGTTGGAAACGAACCAGGTAATGTAAGTAGAGATCCTCCCCCTAACAGGCTCAGACCACTTCCCAGTCAAGCTATCGGTGGCAGGGGAATGTAATAACATAAAGGCTTACTTCAGAGTAGAAAAAATGTGGTTTAGGAAGGATGATCTGGTGGAATCTATTGCCTGTTGGTGGAAGGAGGCACCAAAGCTCAGTGGAACTAGAAGCTTCATCTTTATGAGCAAACTAAAATACATAAAGAAGAAATTACACAACTGGAACAAAACAGTATTCAAAAATATCTTCACGAAAAAACTGAGACTAGAAGAGGATCTTGAGAAGTTAAACTCAAGGGTAATAAGTTCAGGTATGAATCAGGAGGACTATCTCAGAGAAAAAGCTCTCAAGGCTGAATATGAAGAAATTCTAGCAAGAGAAGAAGAGTATTGGAGATCCAAGTCTAGAGAGATCTGGCTTATGGAGGGAGATACCGACACAAAATTCTTCCATAACACAGCCAAGATAAAAAAGGCCCACAAAAAAATATCAAGTATCCAGTGCCAAGATGGAACCAAGTCTCATGAGCCAACTGGCATCAAGGAAGAAGCAATCAGATACTTTGAAAACATTATGGCCCCATCAGGAGATAGTGATACTTTTAACACCAGCAAGATTTTATCCAACATACCAACATTAATATCCAATGAAGACAATCAAATGCTCATAGACCCCTTTACCAAAGAAGAAATCAAGGAAGCAACATTTCAATTACATCCTGATAAAGCCCTTGGGCTGGACAGATACCCCGCTTTCTTTTATCAAAAGTGCTGGAACTTCCTAGGAGATGAAATTTGGGCAATAGTTGGGGACTTCAGAAAAAGCAAAAAGTTTGTCAAAGATTTGAACAACACAATGGTGGTACTCATACCAAAAAAAGAAGAATGTGTTACCTTTGGGGACTATAGACCCATTTCACTATGCAATACTATTGATAAGATCATATCCAAGGCCTTAGCAAACAGACTCAAGAAAGTTTTGGACAAGATAATTTCTCCAAACCAAAGCGGATTCACGCCTGGGAGAGATATAGTGGACAGCATAGTTTTGGCCAATGAAGCAGTTCATACAATAAATAAAGAAAAATTCCAAAGCATGTTGATTAAGCTAGATATTAGTAAAGCATATGATAAGGTCAAATGGAGAATTCTAATCAAAGTCTTGGAGAAGTTTGGATTTTGCAAGGATTGGCTACAAATGATTTATCAATGTATAGCCTCACCTAGATACTCCATACTGGTAAACAACAGCCCTTGTGGTTTTTTTCAAAGCACTAATGGCATTAGACAGGGAGACCCCATCTCCCCATTTCTTGTAGTCATCATGGTCAAAGCATTAAGTAGATACATTACCTCAATCCATGAACAAGGCTCTTGGAAAGGAATTTAGGTAGCTCAAGGGGTGGAAGCCCTCACTCACCAACAGTTTGCTGATGATACCCTACTATATGGGGAGTCAATTGTACAAGAGGCAAAAAATAAGAAGAATGTCTTCAGGACTATAGCAACGTGACGGGGCAGCATATAAACATGGAAAAATCCAAAATCTACTTCTTCCATACAAAGAAAAAAATGCAAAAAAGAATAGCTAGGGTGTTGGGATACTCTATTGATAAAATACCATGCAAATATCTGGGAGTTCCATTATTCAAAGGTATGGTCAGGAAAACACTATGGGAACAAACAAATGAAAAGTGCAAAAACAAAGCCCTGAACTGGAGAGGTAAATGGCTAACATTAGTAGGGAGAATAACAATGATTAAAGCAGTATTATCAGCTATTCCCGCATACTCAATGTCATGGATGCAGTTAACATCCAAAGCTGCCTCGAGGCGGGAAAGTATTTTAAAACGCTTCCTATGGGAAGGCTCAAACGACCAACACAAAATCCCACTAATTCATTGGGACACCGCTTGCAAAACACAAGCTGATGGAGGTGCTGGGCTATAGGATTTAAGAAAGCAAAATATAGCCCTAGGAGCAAAACTAATATGGAAAATGTATCAACACCCGTCCTTACTAGTGCAGGAGCACCTTAAGGTCTTTTGGAGAGGTCTTTGCAAATTTTGGTGTAGGTGGTTCTAGCCAACCACCAAGGTAATAAGGACTAGGTTATAAAGTCCCAAGGTTGAATTGATGTGTGAGTGGTGGCAAAGTTAGGTTAGTTTAGAGCCTTGAGGTTTGGAGAAGTCTTAATGAGGAGATTAGGCAAATCTTGACAATGTTGTCTTGGCAATTTGTCCTAAAAGTTTGAAAATGGCATTAATGATGTTCTAAGCCTGACCTAAGGGTCCTAACATGTGGGCATAAGGTATATAAGGTTAGCAAAACCCTAATATGACATGTGGGAAAGCTATTGTATGGATTGAGATTTGGGAAGAAGTGATTGTGACTTGGAAAAGAGCAAGTTTGTTTGGTTTTCTGTGACTTCTCGTCTTAGGTTTTCTCCCGCATGTCAAAGTAAACGGCAAAATTTTCAGAAACAAATCATTTGGGTTCACATATTTCAGCGACAACAACAAAACACATGTCTTAGATTTTTTCGAGAAACTTGCCCTGTTGTTTCCATTCTGGAGCATTGTGCTTTTTTTCCGAAGATCTCTTTGCATGTGGGCCTAAAACTCATTTTTTCCAAAATCGAATCATTTGGGTTGGCTTAGAATTCCATTGCCTACAAAACCCATGTTTCAGATAATCTCGGAAAAATTGCCCCCAGAGCCCCTACAGTGCCTGCAGTTCTTGACTGAAAACCTTTTGCATGCCTTGCTAAAACTCACTTTTTCGAATTTTTGACGATCTAGGTTTGCTTAGAAATCAATTCTCTACAAAACCCATGTCTCAGATTTTTTTTGGAAATTTTTACCTCAGCCAGCTATTTTAGCTTATCCTAGAGCTTTTTTTAGCTTTTTTCTGAAAGTTGTCCGAACATACCCAACTTTACAGTCAAAAATCCAGATTTTCAAAATGCTATTCAACCCCATAGATTACAAGGCCAAATCGGTCTTTGTGTACGACTTTTTGAAAACTGCCGATACAGACTTGGGTCATGTTTATCCTGTGGTCAATCTAAGCACGTTGGAGGGTATTAGCAGCTCTACAATAAGAAATCTTGAACGTTCTGGGTTGCTGGCAGCGGCATCTATTCCTATCACGGTTTTCGATCTCGAGTTTGTGATTGCTTGTATCAAGCATTACGACTCATCTTCAAGACAAATTAGATCAGCCGATGGGAGAGTTGTTTGCAGCCTCAAGCCAAGGGACATTGAGAAGTGTTTTGCTATTCCTCCTCGCTCAGACAATTTTGCTGTATCTATTCCAGATTGGGACAAGATATGGGAAGAGGACAAAGACAGATCATAGAGGAAAGTTGCTTAGCGATGATTGAAAATTCAAAAGACTAACATGTCGAAGAAGGTTGGGCGTGGTGAGTTCAAGGATGAGATTGCTATCTTAATAACTTTGCTCAACTGGGTTTCAGGTCAAGAGGAAGCGAATATTTTCCGAGCATGGATGTTCTATATCATCTCTCGAATTATCAACAAAAAGGAAAACTTTGACTGGGCAATGTTTATTAGCGAGCGTCTTCACCAACAAATTACAGAGTTCCTCAAGATTCATGAATTTCACATGGTGTCTTTTCTAGTCTACTTAATTGCGTTCCCAGGCAATTATAGAACTTTGAAGACTAATGGAACTCTTGGTGTTTAGTGTGTTCACGAATATTACTCACAGTTGGAATTCTCGAAGGTTGAACAAGATTTTAAGGCGGTGAATGATCACTTTCTCATGAAGACAGTCAGGGATCTCGATAATGAGATGCATATCAGGATTTCACCAGAGGCAAAATCAGCGATGGAGAGTTGGGTGGATTGGTTCATTCAATTCCCTACTTTCACATATATTTGAGTGTATGGTTACACCGGAGAACCTTTGATGCTACCGAGGTACCCGTCAGACAAGTTCTTGTTTATGGAATTTCTAAGACAAGCTCAAAAAGTTCACTCTTTTCTTCGCAATCGACACAAGCCGACATTCACCTTTCCTTTTGGATTGGGTATTTGATTGCAAGTTACTGACGAACGAGTTAGAAAAACTCTAGCTCAAGTATCTCACTCAGAGGCGTACTTATGATCCTTTGGGTCATTATTCAGCACGGTTGGAGCGAAGTAATTCACATAGGGCAGCGCTTGAGGATTTCTGGGTCAACTGCGAGGATGAGTTTGAAGTCCACCGACGTCATTATTGCAGACTTACTATCCCACAACTTGCCGATTTCTTGTCAGAAGATGTGGAGGGTTTGTCTGATGATGACAGAGAGGTACTCCCCAGTTCATTCATTAAAGACCAAGTTGCTCTCTAGCCACTTCGCCAGCCAGATTGCTATGTCAAGGAGAATACTTCAATTGAGGACTTGTCGAAATCAGTTATTAAGACAAGTATGTACTACTTGGATAGCACGAGAAGCCGAAGGACAGTTCCAGTTCCAAAACTGCCAACAGGGTTTTCTTCACTTCCTTCCACTTCTAGGTCGAGGCCTCGAGTCAAGGTTATCTTGAAGCCGCCTGAAGGTGTCAAAGTTAGTGGGAACTCGAAGGGGAAAAGCATCACTAAGCGGAAGCAAGCTGATAAAGCGTCGGAAGTCATCTATTCCTATCACGTTGGAGGGTATTAGCAGCTCTACAATAAGAAATCTTGAACGTTCTGGGTTGCTGGCAGCGGCATCTATTCCTATCACGGTTTTCGATCTCGAGTTTGTGATTGCTTGTATCAAGCATTACGACTCATCTTCAAGACAAATTAGATCAGCCGATGGGAGAGTTGTTTGCAGCCTCAAGCCAAGGGACATTGAGAAGTGTTTTGCTATTCCTCCTCGCTCAGACAATTTTGCTGTATCTATTCCAGATTGGGACAAGATATGGGAAGAGGACAAAGACAGATCATAGAGGAAAGTTGCTTAGCGATGATTGAAAGTTCAAAAGACTAACATGTCGAAGAAGGTTGGGCGTGGTGAGTTCAAGGATGAGATTGCTATCTTAATAACTTTGCTCAACTGGGTTTCAGGTCAGGAGGAAGCGAATATTTTCCGAGCATGGATGTTCTATATCATCTCTCGAATTATCAACAAAAAGGAAAACTTTGACTGGGCAATGTTTATTAGCGAGCATCTTCACCAACAAATTACAGAGTTCCTCAAGATTCATGAATTTCACATGGTGTCTTTTCTAGTCTACTTAATTGCGTTCCAAGGCAATTATAGAACTTTGAAGACTAATGGAACTCTTGGTGTTTAGTGTGTTCACGAATATTACTCATAGTTGGAATTCTCGAAGGTTGAACAAGATTTTAAGGCGGTGAATGATCACTTTCTCATGAAGACAGTCAGGGATCTCGATAATGAGATGCATATCAGGATTTCACCAGAGGCAAAATCAGCGATGGAGAGTTGGGTGGATTGGTTCATTCAATTCCCTACTTTCACATATATTTGAGTGTATGGTTACACCGGAGAACCTTTGATGCTACCGAGGTACCCGTCAGACAAGTTCTTGTTTATGGAATTTCTAAGACAAGCTCAAAAAGTTCACTCTTTTCTTCGCAATCGACACAAGCCGACATTCACCTTTCCTTTTGGATTGGGTATTTGATTGCAAGTTACTGACGAACGAGTTAGAAAAACTCTAGCTCAAGTATCTCACTCAGAGGCGTACTTATGATCCTTTGGGTCATTATTCAGCACGGTTGGAGCGAAGTAATTCACATAGGGCAGCGCTTGAGGATTTCTGGGTCAACTGCGAGGATGAGTTTGAAGTCCACCGACGTCATTATTGCAGACTTACTATCCCACAACTTGCCGATTTCTTGTCAGAAGATGTGGAGGGTTTGTCTGATGATGACAGAGAGGTACTCCCCAGTTCATTCATTAAAGACCAAGTTGCTCTCCAGCCACTTCGCCAGCCAGATTGCTATGTCAAGGAGAATACTTCAATTGAGGACTTGTCGAAATCAGTTATTAAGACAAGTATGTACTACTTGGATAGCACGAGAAGCCAAAGGACAGTTCCAGTTCCAAAACTGCCAACAGGGTTTTCTTCACTTCCTTCCACTTCTAGGTCGAGGCCTCGAGTCAAGGTTATCTTGAAGCCGCCTGAAGGTGTCAAAGTTAGTGGGAACTCGAAGGGGAAAAGCATCACTAAGCGGAAGCAAGCTGATAAAGCGTCGGAAGTCATAGTGGAGCCAGTGCTTCAAGCTGAGGCCGATTCATCATCTCCTGGTCCACCTCTTTCTCCATGGTCATCTCCTATTGACATTGATTCAGAGCCTGAATCTCCAGTTCATGAGACTTTCATCCCAGTTGATCCGCCAGTGGTTGACACAGCAAGAGCAGTTTCTCCTCGAGAGGGTGACATTGATCATTCGTGTTGGCTCGATAGGTCTTTGGGAAGAGAGAGGCGTAGGCCTTCATATCAGCTTGACTTATCTGAGTTTGGCGATCCTTATCAGGATAGGTCGAGCAAGAGAGTCAAGAAACAGGTGCACATTGAGAAGACTCTTGAAGAAGAGATCGTCATTGAAGTTGCTACACTAGCAGAGGGCAAGAACCTGGATGAAGTTGAGGTTGGTGATTTCACCTTCATCAAAGAAAATCTTGGCTGGAGCACTCGACACATGGATGTGAGCCTTTTCAAGGTCATCGTGAGTAATTTGGAAGAGCATGTCATGAAGGACGGAGAAGATAAGGCAACCCTCAAGGCTGAAATCAGGCAGCTCCGATAGTACATCTCGGATCTACTTCATGGAAATGTAGGACAAGCACCTATACTCCCATAGCTTTGAGAGACACCTACAGATTAGCAAAAACTTGGTCGGTTAGTCAATCGGGGGAAGCTTTTAGACAACTGGATTGAAGACTTCATCGTTGCCGACAGACACCTTCTCACAGAGTTATATCAGTTGAGGGTCGAGGCACATGATCTTCGTCAGAGGATTCAAGAGCTTGAGATATCCATAGCAGAAAGCAAGCTGAAGGTCTTGATACTCATATCCCAGTTAGTAGTTGCATATGACGCCATTGTAGGAGAAGAAGATAAGAAGGTTTTCGCTTGGAGAGAACAACATCTTTTCCAAGTGGAAACGTATGATAGAATCTCCACAAGGATGGTTGTGCTACAAGAAAGTGTTGCTGGAGCTCTCAGATTGATCAGCGAATTCATCACTCAAATTCCATGTCACTACCGTCATGAGAATGGTACATGCACTGTGTTAGATGTAGTACAGGCTGAGTTTGAGAAGCTAGTTCATGATAACCTAGATGGAGAACCTGAGGCATCCAAGTTGGATCACTTCTCAGTGATGACAACTAGTTTCAACAAGGCAACTGCAGATATGAGGGAGTGTTAGAGGGCAGTCAAGGATGGAGAGAAGGAGTTGAACAGGCAGTTCATCATTGTGGATAGCGTCAGAGTGCCAAATGATGATACGATTGACAGGTTATTGGACAAGGTGATAGACAGAGAGGGCTTGTAGTAGACAGCCAGTTGGATCTTGCAGTTATTTATGAGGATGAGTCAGAAGCAACAGTTAACTCAACGTCATTTCTTGAGTTCTTATTGCTGATCTCATGCACGTCTATCTCATTCTTGGAGATATCTTCGCAGGAGGATGGACTTTCAGTTAGGAACAATTGACTGATGTTAGTTATCAGTTAACATTCATTTCAATAAGGACGTGCATGTTGCACATGTCCATTTAGTCTAGTCTTGTTTCAGTTAATTGATGGTAGCTTTCCAATTAATTGTATAGTTTCATTTATTTAGACTTAGAGAATAAAATCTCGCATGCTTGCGAGACTGTAGTTGACTCAAGGTGATTTTAGGGTTCCCTACACCTTTGATGTCTATAAATAAGAGCTCTTTGCTCATTTGTAAATAACTTTTGCACGCGATAGTAATATATGCTGCACTACCTTGCCTGAAATATTGCTGTTCTGTATTTGTTCATGAACTTTTACTGTGATGATAAATAGCTGCGCCACCTTGCTTGAATGTTATTATCATGATACTTGTTCACCTTAGTTAAATATAGTGGCTAGTTTGATCGTTTATTGTATGCGTGTCTCGCCAATGCAATTTGCTGTCCTAGTTGGCTATCTTATGTTGTGTTAATAGTTGTTCTTTCAATCTATGCCTCGGATAGGGGTTTCTCCTCCTTGGAAATTTGGAAAGAAGAATTATCATCTAAGTGTTGTTGCCAATAAGCTTGTTGCATATCTACGCCTCGGATAGGGGTTCCTCCTCCTTGGAAATTTAGTAATTGAGCTTATCATTTGCTGTCGTGCTTAATAAACTTCATTTCAGCCTATGCCTCAAATAGGGGTCCCTCCTCCTTGGAAATCTTGTTGTAGAGTTTATTGTATAATCACATTTCTGCTCCTAATTCCTCATGCTCTATTTTTCTTGAGGGAATAGGATAGATTAAAGCATTTAGTTAGTTGTAGTTAAGATCTGTAAAATCGGAGAAAATCCTTATCTGCAACGTTCTTGGTTTCCTTAACCTTGTGCCTCTTCCAGCTGAGTCAAAAAGACAAGATTTAGAATCATTTACTTTTTCACGCATATCAGCAAAAGAGGGAGCTTCCCCTCCTAATTTGAAGAGCAGTCATTACGCACCGTGCATAGCTGTCCGTACCAACTTGCACTCCAGAGGTGCTAATTGTTAAGCCAACACAGTTCAGCTTAGTATGTTCAGTATTGCAACAACATGTGGAAAACAAGATAATATATCACACAAGTGCAAAACAAAACTACAAGAGAGACTGAACATGTAAATACACTTGGAGAAACCCTCGAAAGGGAAGAAAACTCTAGAAGAGTGAGCTCATGCTTTTCATGCCACTAATATCCAGTCAAGTATAAGTGTTTTTAAATTACAATGTTGCTAGTACAAATTGGAACCCTTACAACAATTTCAATGTGCCATGCCCCTTGCCAAGAAGGGGATTGCAACCTTATGAAAAATAAGATCGCAGCACTTAAAGTCTTGGTGAATAAAGTAAACATGGACAACAATTCTAATAAGGGGATCGATTAAGAATAAATAAGGGCAGCAATTTCCTTGAATTAAAGATATTTAGTTAAAATTAAATTAAAAGGGTTTTAGGCCAGCAATTAAGAGGAATAGTTGTGACTCTTCCAAAGAGGCAAAAATAATGAAGAGGTGTGACTCCCTCAAACTTGAAGATATAAGGGGGAGAGCATTTCATTTGAGAAGGACATCCATAACATCATTCAATAAATCAATTAAGAATAAATATTATGACTCCTTCTAATGTGAAAGATTGTGACTCCTAAGTGATGAATGGTTGTGACTCCTTCAAATATTAAAGGTTGTGACCCCCTCAATAATAAGATATAAAAGGGAGATCATTTCCTTGTGGAGAAATCATCAATGGGGAATAAATCTATCAAACAATTTGGAAATAAATTATTATTCTCAAAAGGCAGCAATGAAGGCCAATGGGTGGTGACTCATTTATTATTAAGGGTGGTGACTCATTTATTGTGAAGGGTGGTGACTCCTTTTAAGAAATGGATATAAAGGGTAAATCAGTTCATTGGCATTCAATCAGCAATCACCACTCATCTATCCATCAAGAAATCAAGCAATCAAAATATTAAAAAGATCAATCAAGCAACATGAATAAGTCTATCAATACATTCAAGCATCAATCATTCAATTATCAAAACATTCAATCATCTAACATGCATTCAAATATCAATTCAGCATATCAAGCAAGTAGAAAAAGAAGAAAAAGAAAAAGAAATCTAAGACATCAATTCAGAATATATAATGAGAGCAACAATAAATAATATTCAGAAAATAATTTTGTTGCAGCCATTGAGGATAAATTTATGAACTCATCAAGAGGTACTTAGTCATCAATAATCTAGCAAATTCCTTGAGAAATCAGTCTTGAATTTGTGGAAGTGTCTTGCAAATAGGAAGGACGACCAGCCTTCTAAGTTCATGAGAGATGAAGGACAGCCCACCTTCATGCTCTTATCATGTTGAATAGGAGATGGAATGGACAGCCAGCCTTCCATGCTCTTGGGCTTGATCAAGGAAGACGGCAAGCCTCCAAGGTGGACTGGGAGTTGGGAGGGCGGTCCACCTTCTATGCTCTAGGCAATTTGAAGACGACCGGCCTTGATATTGCCATTTGCAAGCATTTTCAAGGAATTCACAATGTGATTTGCCATGAGAAATATGCTATGATCTAAATATTAATGATATTAATTAGAATATTAATGATGCTTTGACATATTGATTTGAATATTATCATAAATTTTGATACTTCATATTACAAATATCAGTTTTGAGTGATTAATATTGTGTGTAGGTGTAATACCCAAAATATCCCAATAAGGGACATTACACAATGAGCTCCAAACACCTGCAAATCGACTCTGCACCATGGAAACCTTGTTATTCCTCTTGCAATGGTGAAAATCTGAACATGAAGGTAGAAGTGGCAGTCAACATGCAATGTGTTAGAAGTGTTCTTATGCCATTCCTACGTCCATCCTTGGTGCCAAATGAAGATCTATTGTTGGAAATGCAAAATTGATAAGGCAAAACCCTTCAAATTCCACTCTTTGTCCAAGTTGAGTTGACACTGCTGCAAATCCACAGTGGGCAATTTTGAAACTGCTGGGGTGGTTGCAAAACTGCATCCTGCTAAAAATTGTTTGTTTTGCCATTAATCTCTCTCTTATTTTACCGTCTTATCCCCTGCTTTCTGACCTCCTTGTGATGTTTTGGATCACCCTAAGACAAACAATGTGGCAGTGAAAACCATCTTATAGCGGAAACACATGCAACCATAGTCCTTAGACATCTTCTGAAATGAAGTGACGTCAGCTGATACCATGCCCATGCAACTTTAACCCGTTTTTCAGATCATGTGATTGAGCCGATTTGTCAGCAAACTGACACTGGATTGCTGCAATGTGTTCATGCAGCCAATGGCCTATTTCATGCCTACCACTCCCGCAAGTATTTAACTGTCCTTGTAACTGTGATCACAAGGTTCATCAATAGCAGCTATCAAACCAAAACCAGTTTTGCAGACAAGATATATTCTATGTGGTCTCTTGTAGAATTGAGAGGCAACCGTGAAAATTTGAACAACATGAAGGTAGAATTGACAGTCAACCCATGCAACATGTTAGAAGCAGTGTTACCCGGGGATGCTTCCCCGGGTCTAAATCCCCCCGTCCCCGTCCCGGGGACAGGGGACGGCCAGGGGACAGCAGCAGTGTACTCTGTTTTTTATTTTGATTTTCATATCATAATTGAAAAAAAACTATATGTCAGCAATGCAACCTTTGGGCATTTTGTTATACATTTAAAAATGTATGTTATTGTTTAATATCACATGCATATTGACAATGAATTCTGAATTCTGAATGCATATTGAGTAATGACAATGAATTCTTAACATAAATGTTATATGCTAAGTTTCTATAATGTATATATGAATGCTTTATCCATGTTTTCATATGAATATTTAAAATTTTCCTATATTTTATATAGCCGTCCCCTAGCCATCCCCAAAATTGGCTTGAAAAATTGGGGACTTGGGGACTCATCCTGCCGTCCCCATCCCAGAAACTTGGGGTAACACTGGTTAGAAGTGTTCCTATGCCATTCCAAACATCCATTCTTGGTGCCAAAGGAAAAACAAATATTGGAAATGCAATTGAAGGCAAAACCCTTCAAATTCCACTCTTTGTCTAAGTTGAGTTGACACTGCTACAAAGAAATGTTGAAACTGCCAGGTCAGTTGCAAAACTGGCTCTTGCTAAAAGTCATTTGTTTTGATGCCATTCATCTCTCTTGATTTTAATGTCTGATTCCCTTCTTTCTGACTTCCTTGTGATGCTTTGGATCACCCTAAGGCAAACATCATGGCATTGAAAACCATCTTATGGAGGAAACACATGCTTCTCAAATGGAAATGACATCAGCTGACCCCATGACCATGCAACTTTAATCCATTTTTCAGATCATGTAATTGAGCCAATTTGCCAGCAAATTGGCACTGGATTGCTGTGAGGTGATCATGCAGCTGATGGCCTATTTCATGCCTACCACTCCCACAGGTCTTTGACCGCCCTTGTACCTCTGATCACAAGGTTCATTGATAGCATTTATCAAATCCAAACCACTTTTGCAGACACGATATATTCTATATGTTTGACCATTATCTATGGAAGTGGTGCTTCTGTTCATCATTCTTGGAGAAGTATCCTGTTTCTTTGTTATCTCATTGTCTGATCTTATTTGTTCTTATGATATTTGTTCACTGCATCTATGGATTCCTTTGTTCAAATGAAATTGTCACCTACAAATTACATTTTTAGTCTTTGATTTTTTCTTTGTTTTCAGGAGAACTATGATGTATTCTACTTTATTTCTGCGAAGGAAATTGATTTTGTTTTCCCCATCTGTTTCCATAAAGCTCTCTGTTGTTTGAAATGTATTGTTTCCTTGAGATTCCATAAAACAATAATCCTGAGTTTTAAAAGTTTGTAAGGCCCCTCCCAAGCCATTTCTTATTCAATTAAACACAAGAAAAGTGAAATTTAAGAGCCTAAAAAGATGTCAGTGGGTTTTGAAGAAAATATTAAACAAGAAGGAAATTCCAGGTTTAGACAGAATATATTTGCAAGGATGATTTTCTCATATCCTCGTACAAGTGAGAGGCATAACATCATTTTTGTTTATAAGTCAATGCTAATGATAGTTCATAGAGAATATTTTGAAATTTGCATATACATTTATAATTACAGACCTATCTGCCATAATTCTGAGATTTCATATAGGAAAAGGCAATGCTACTGGTACGCTATTTTCAGAATGATGGGGTGGGTGTGTGTTTGTTTTGGATGCTAATTTATCGGCACAGAGCATTTTTAAGGAGAGAGGTGTTTGGAGGAGATGATTACAATATGTTGTGGTCAGGCATCAAGGTACCAACATGTTCCGAGCAAATGGCAATAGAAAGATATTATTTCTAAAATATACTATTTTTTTTGAGAATAATGAGAAGTTTTGGCCAAGCCAAAAGTTAATTGGGTGGATTGTAAGATGTGTATGTTCAATGAACAATAAGGGTAGGCATATGTAATGGATTGTTATTGGAGATATTAATACATTGCATGTATAACTACTTGCCACATTTAGTTCAAAATATTGTGTATACATGTAATGGACTGTATCTGCCATGTCCAACATTTTCATTCAATCTAGAATTATTTAATTAAATTATATTCCTTTAATAGAATAGATGTTAACATGGTTAAAGTTCATCTGGCTTCTGTTTACATGAAATATTTTACCATTTTTTCCAGTTAAATTTTCTGAACTGATTTGAAAGCTTCCTTTTTGACTTGGATGCTGTTAGATATTCTATTTAAATATTTTTCATATTTCAGAATATGATGTTTTAGGTCTAGCATTTTTCTTATTATATTTTCTAAAGCAGTCTTCCTTCTTACTGATAACTCTGTGGTTTCCCTTTATTCAGAAAACTTTATCTGTTATCCCATCTATAAACAAAACTAAGGAACTTGTTGACTCACGTCTAGGATTTCCAAATCCTAGTCAAGAACGAAAATGCTCCACTTGTGGTGGAGCTGACATCAATCTTTGTGAGGGTAAGACATAAATTTTGATAACCAGGAAATAACTTTTTGGTGTGGAGATTTCATCAGGAATTTTTGTTTTTCCTGATTGTGAATGGAGTTTAAGAGTTGTTCTGCATGCCTTTGTAATGAAAATTGGCTCCTTTGCAGGACACTTTGGATGCATCACCTTACCAAGGCTCATATACAATCCAAATCTAATTGTTGACACGGTAGAAATTTTAAACAAGATATGTCCATCCTGCTCAAATGTGAAGGAAAAAAAGGTCAACTCCATTGCCTCCATTTGCTGAATTATAGCGAGCGAACAGTTAACTTATATTGATTTTATACAAATATCTTACCAAGTTGATGATAATGATCTTAGAATATAGGATGGACAGAATATTTGATTGTAAAATGCAGTTTTTATATCCTTGCGATATATAATATTTTTCATTGACCAGTTCTCACGTTTTTGTTCATTCAAACAGAGAAAGACAACCAAATTTTCATTCTTGAAAGAGGCTTGTGAGAAAGGAGATAAGAGATCAATTCATTTAGAAAAGGATGGAAATTATAAAGCAAAAAGTCGGTCAAAAAAGTCAAAGTTTGATGTTGATGTTTCTTCTCAAATTGCTAATATGGAAGGGGTAAGTTGTTTGAACTTTGAAGCATTATAACATTTCTTTTGACTCTATTTTGTCATTTTTCCTTGAAATTACAAAAAAAATCTTAAATATGGATCTGCTATAACGTATATAACATCATATGCATAGCTTCAGAATTATGTTTGAAGATATGATTCTGTGAGTTTGTGCACTATTTTGTAGAGGATGCTACATCCCTGAACTCTTAATGCGATGATAAGACAAGACTGGCATCAAACATGAAAAGAATAATCTTGATAAGAATCTGGAAATGAAAGCAGTTTCATGTGAAAGTATGCCATGGGGCTTTTCTACAGCATATAATATATCTATAATTGACAAAAAGGCAAGGAAAACACAACTTCTTTGATTTTTCATGAATTAATTAATGGACGATATCAGTGTACATGTCAAAAAATTGCATTTATAACTGCTATATATACCACCTTGAATTCATCTTTTTCAACATATAGAAGAAATCTTCAAACAAATGCACTTACAAACTAATCTACAATGCCAAGGTGTGAATTTTGTGCTCTATTGACCATACAAAATGGTGCCATCAGCAGTACAGAATGGCATTGTGGTTTGAGGAGGAGATTTTTGTGATGTGTAATATCTTTTTGTACCTCATTGTTCATTCTGTAATAAATGCTCAATAGCCATGTTGATTTGTGTTATATACAGGCAACAATGAAATGAGATTTTTACAAAAGAATGATAATAAGTTTTATGATTAGTATTGTGGGCATTTACCTGAATGCTCAGAGCTGTAATAACAAAGTAAGGAATGCTATTGCAATTGATGCTGAAATAACACTATTAAATGCTGAAAATGGATAATTAGTTTCTGACTTTATTTTCTTGTTAATCCTTGCATCTTTGGCTTAGTTAGTATAGTTGTTACTTTTTGGGATATGGACAGTTGGGTTGGAGGTTGTGTCTTAACTGACAATCAGTTGGGTGATCAATCAATAAATATTAACTTAGAAGTAAGGGTAAGGGTACCGATGTAAAATGAAAGAATGAATGAATGAATGATTTTAATAATGTCCACAAGGCCAAAGCAGCCTATTGGACTCAAGAACCGCACATGGTCCCCCAAAAACAGGGCACCAAATCCTTAATACAGTTTGTAACCTCCTCTTTAGATCTGATCTTCGGCACTGAATTTTGATCAATAAGTTTGCAGTTTTTCCCAGCCTTGCCTCCTCAAACAAGGTGCTTAAATTGTCAATTTTCAAGATGTCCTCATAGCTGGTATGGATGTCGCTGTATGCTGAGCATTCCATGACAAAGTGTCATTCTGTCTTTATCACTCTTGTGTTGCAAAATAGGCATATTCTCTTTTCCCACTATTCTTTAGGTATCATCCATTTGCCAGTTCCACATCTCATATGATGAGAACTAGTCCTTAATTGGGCTATAAACATTTTTGCTTTCCATTTAATATCCGCTCCTATGTAGGCTTTTTCCTCATGATCCCTCGTGGGGTTAAATTCTTTGATATAATAAATTTTTTTCGCCCATTTTGTTTTGTCCATATGATCCTGCATTTTTCTCTCACAAACTTTTTTTTCTCCTCATTGGTATGTGGAAGTTCCTAAATATTAATGCCCCATTTCTTCATTCATTTGTCATTCTGTTGTATCCATGTGTTCTTTCTTCTAGTTAGCTCTTTTTCCATAATCATCTTAGGGCAATGGTGGTTTTCCTTATTTTGAGTCTTCTTTAGGTAACTTAATGTAATGTCCCCATTTGCATGAGCATCAAAGTTCAAAGGATTAGCCTATCAGTTGACCCTCGTAGGCTAGTGTGGTGGATTAGAGGGTCCAATTTGGGCATTATGGAGTCCTTCAGGTGGCAGTTGTAAGTGTTTATCTCTCTAGATCCTTCATATGCTCTGAGGCATTGATATTTAGAGGTTTTTGGTTCTGTTTCGGGGGACTTACTATTTATAGTAAGTTAGTGGATGTTTGAGAGGGACCCTTACTAATTTTAGTAAGGTAGTTGGATATGCAGTGGATGTAGTGGTTGACTCCCTGGTTTAGACGGAATCGAGAAATAATGAGTATTTCTGGAGTTATGTTATTTTAATTATTAATAAAGTAATACTTTATTAATAATTAATTAAAAAGTGCACATCATTAAATGTTATTTGACTTTATTATTAAAAGGGGTATTTAATGATTATAAAGTCAAATTATAAAGTGCATATTATGGGCACACACTTGTGAAATAATATAAAGTGCCAATTTTAAGGGAGATAAAAGTGATTATTAAAATATACTTTATATTATTTTGTTATGCATCAAATGGAGGGAAAAGGAAATGAAATTAAAGTAAATTAAAGGAGATGAAGACAAATGCAAATTAAACATTATAAAAGGGCATTTGGATTTCATTTCATTTATTCTTGAAATCATTTTAACACTTGTCTTTTCTGAAGAGGCTTTGGCTTTGAGGAGGAAACCTAGGGTTTCGCTGTAAATTCAATCTTGGAGAACGTAGCCTCTCTTCGATTATGCAAATACTGGTGGTTTTATTCAGAGGTCACGTTTGTGCTCAATTGGAGATAGTTTTGTTTGATTTTCAGAGATTGATTGCTCAGAGCAGAGGTTTATATCAGCAATCATTGTTGTAATTGTTTGGCATTATTTTCCTTGGCACGTGGGAGCCTTTCTAATGTTGGCCGTACTGTTCTGAGGCCATTCTATTGCTGCTGGGGACATGTTGAGGGCAGAAGTAAATCGCCTAGGTTTTGGTTGCCAGACTTGTCTCACCTTTGGCATATCGTTCATAGGCAGTATTAGTATTCTTTTCAAGGTGGAAAAATCAATACCTAAAGAAAGGTGTGGGCATTTCAAGGAGGGTTTGGAGCTGAAATTAACCTGTAGCTGCATCTTTAATACCTGCCGCTCAGATCTGTGACATTTATGAGGACGTGTAGGGTTTCTTGAGTGAAGCTTTCCAACTTTAAGAAGCTGCTGTCATTTCCAGCCAGGGCGTGACTAATTTCAGGTCTGAGAAACATTTCATTGCCTCTGAAAATTGCTGTTATCAGTAAATCAGAAGTATATTTTGTAAACTCACAGTTTGCTGCACTATTCTGAGTTAAAGTATGCTTATTTCTGCTCTATATTCATACTCAGTTTGAACCTGTGCAAGTCTGAGTTTAACTTCTGTACATTTATTTATATGCTTGGTTAAATGCAAGAGTAATGGAGCGATTAGTTGATTAGTTGATGACCAGATTTGTAGGTTCATTTCATTTTGAATGTTATTATTATATGCAATGCAGCATGTTTGATAAAATACCTCGTATGACAATCCACAAAATTGAGCTAAAACGAGATAGTCTGAAGTCAAACTAGAGCGGGTCATTACACTTAACAACCCAACCATTGCCGATGCTTCCAGAGGGAAAGGACTTCCCTACATTCAAACATGCCAGTGTATTGCATACTACCTTGTTGAATAAACCTTTGCTCTCTCTACATTTTATTACATTCGTGGCATGTGATTTATCATCTTGTTAAGATGAATGTTGACTCAGTTATTCATAACCCAAAAATAATTACTACATTACCCAAGCTGACGATATAAGCATTATGATGACAAGGAAGTTAGCAACAAAACATTTGTATTATTCTTTTTCTGATTCCAATACTCATGACAACATTGACAATATACCTGACTACAATGCATAAAAGAAATACCTACTACTATGAGAATCCAAATATGTAGTTGTTGTTGTTGGGAATCAATAAGGGTGATTTTTACTTCAATATTGACTTAAAAGAGGACTAAAGCAATTGATTTGACATCTTTCCTTGCAACACCTCATCTTTTATAATCAAGTTCTTCCAAATAAACATGTGTAACAATCATAGGTCCCTATTCTGTCCTTTTAATCTCTTGTTACTACAGATAACTACTTATTATTCAAAGCCATAACTTGTATCGCAATGCCCTTCTTTGCTCAAAGGAAACACAAATACAAAGAAGTATTTTATGTTACCGCTTCCTTACTGGCAGAAAAGAGTGGAAAGTTATGAAATACATTTCCACCAATAAATAGAATGGATACATAATAATCTAAAAAACAATGAACGAACAACATAAGATATGGTTTCATACTCCAAATATAGGTTAAACAGGCTGTTTATGTCACAACCCGTATAATTAGTTTGGCTTAATCACTCAATTACTATATTAATTATTTTAAAACAAGTGATTACGAAAGACAATTTGGTTATGTTAATTATTACTTGAAGAGTACTTAATAAAAGTTATTATAATGATGATGATTAATTACATGTTCTGATTCATAAGTGCATCATGAATTGTAACATCTTCTCATATTGGAGAGAGAGTATCATTGAGGAGAAGGTTCTAGTAGGTGGAGGTAACCTATATGATGGAATCACACACATGCACTTAGACTCATGTAGTTAGGTTGCATATGTGCTTATAAGTAAGGTTAGAAATTTCAAGTTCTTATAATAATCGTATTATTTTATGAACAATTCTTATATACAATTGTATGAGGATAAAACCTCTTTATTGAAATTTAGGTTACTTAAATGATTAGGAGGGCTTGTGTTGGTATTGGGTCATGAGTCAAACCTAGCACAAGAGTATGCTACCAGTTGGTACATAGTTGCATTCCGACATTTTGTCAAAATTGGGTCCAAACTAAATGGGATTTGGCATAAGGAAGAAAAAATAACATTTTTCTTTTATTTAATATTATTAAACTATTAACTATATTAATAAATAATATTATATTTGATAAAGAGATTGTACTTACTCTCATTCGATTTAAAGGGATTAAATATTATTTTAAAATAAAAAAAATAAAATATTAACATTATTAAAAAAAAAAACATTTTAGTATGTAATAACTGCATTTTATTACAAGAAGAGTAAAGATTATTTGAAAAGGGAACTAATTTGAAAATAGCCCCACTACGTGTCCTGGGAATGCTCACACGATTCTGCATGTATGAGAGTTGTGGAGGAAGCTAGTACAGCTGGTGAAAATATGGCTTTACACCTGCAAGTTGGGGGCTGAGAAGGGGTTTTGGAAGGATTAAAAGGGAAAGGGAGATGAGGGAGGAGGAGAAAGGCAAGAGGTAACTCCTCTTGAAATCGAGAAGAGACAAGATGCAATGTGGGCATCATTTGCTCTGTGAAAAGGTTGAAGTTAGGCATCTATTGAGAGAACAACTTCTCAAGTATTGTCTACATTCTTCCCACAGGTGATCCTCTTTCCTTCTGTTCCTAATTTCAAACACTTCTTATTCTTTCTCACTGATATGTACAGCAAAAGCTACAATTTAGAAACTAGACAGAGTAGGCATGAGTAACATAATAAAAAGAGAATTACTACGATTCAACTTTGTTTCATTAGTTTTGCTTGGGAAAATTGAACTATCATTCAATTGAATAACACCCAAGGTTATCATTTGGTTATATGTTACTGTAGAAAGAATTGTTTTAATAAGAAAAACTAGACTGGATTTGAGAGTCATATTCAAACCGTAGGGTGTTTAACTCATTCCTTGACCCAACTGTGTAGGGCAGTCCTTTGTCAAGTTGGAAAATGTAAGATTGTGGATTGTTTTTTTAACTTTTGCAAGGGTAGGGTGATTTTAATTGCAACTTGCAATTAAGGGTAGTCATCTTACCCATAATGGCTGCCCTTTATCTTTACAGGTAATTCTCTGAAATGGAGCTTTGGACTTGGCATTGTAATATAGATTGGTATAGAATTAAGCTTGACACCTTACCAGCATCAAAATTGAAAAAAAAGCTCATTATAGAGCATCCACAGGCTCAACCAGTTTTCAAAAGATTGAACTTTACAAAAATATTCCAAGAAAATTATAGTTTAGCTAATGGCAGCAATTTATTGTAGGTTAAATTATGATTGACATAGAAATGGATCTGATATGTTGCTTTATAGTGGGATGTATCTATACTAAATGATGTTGTTAACTAATAAATATGTGAAGCTGTCTTTGAACAGCATGGTGTTTTTTATGGCATACTATGTCATATGGTTTCTAAGGATGAAACCAGAACAAAACAAATTGTTTGAAAGGTCTAAAATTGAATTCCTGCACTGCACTTTATATTTAAAAGCTTAAACAGTAAGTTTTGGGTTCAATTCTTTAAAAGAAGTGAGTATGGGAAAGCTTAATATTTTGGTTAATATATGGTATGAAAATTTTGCCAGTCTAAGCTTAAATAATTTGATAAATCTACAGCAAGATGTAGATCTCTATAACTCACTAATCTCTAAAATGAAATTTAGAATAAAGGATCAAGAAAGTTGAATGAGCTTTTCTCAAGGATTTCCCTTCTGAAATTTGGGGTAATACTTCATTGATTTGGTGTAAATATGGCAAATTGTGATGGAATGATTTGCTAATAAGAGTAGAGAATTTCTCAAACTTGGAAATGGTAGGGCTATCTCTGTCCAACTGCTGTTCTGATAAGAGCATAGTGATCTGTTTTGTAGTTAAAACTGCTGTTAAATGGTTATGATTCATGGAAAGAAATTTCTGGGTTTTGTTCCCCATTCTTTCACCTTTCCAGAACATAATGGAGTTCTGATTTTGACTTGATAATGAGGAATGTATGGTGGTGTAAAACTGCCCTTTCTGCTGCAATCAGCATAGTAAAAGTTATGATTTGATTTAAGTGATGTAAATTTGTAAATTAAATAATTAATATCCTTATTTAAGAGTAGTATTATATTATGAATATGGCCAAATTACTTATTACTTTTCTTTGGATTCTAAGGAAAAGTTCTAGGTTTGAGAATTTACAAATGAGGAAGTAAAACCTTTGATTCCTAAATCACTTACTAGTGAGTGGGCTTAGGAAACATGTTGAACGTGGAGTAGCCTCCTTGGAATATTATTCAATAAATGTTGCTGCTTGAACTAATGTTAGTGTGATACTTATTTATTGTATATTATCTTGATTCTTACCCAACTTGTAGAATGTCAAGCTATTATAATGAGATGATCAGACATTTTACACTATAAATATTAAATGTCATTGTATTGCATTCATAAGTACATTGCTTGGTTGAGTTGCGTTCTCTTCCATAATTTGTGTATGAAAAGGACATATGCTTGGGTATGTGATGCATGAGCATATAGGCATGATAGGTCATTATTGATTCACATAGTGAACTAGATTCCATCATGCATGTTTCACATACTGCTAGATCCCTTGTGATGGGTCGGGCTTCTCCAATGGAGTAGCACGGGGAAGCTAATGCTTCATGGTAGGGTGGATATCACCTTGATGATGCTCTCTCTCTCTCTCTCGCGCGCGCACGCGCGTGCTCGTGCTCTTTTTTTCCACTTCAAGTTATTGAAGCAAATGGTATAGATTCTATAATGCAACTGATGATGAATTGTTTATCTGGTGTCTTATTTATTTAGATGAGTAAATGACCAATCTAAAGGAGTGATTAACTGAGTGCTTATTCACTAAATTACATACTTTAATAGCGATTAGTTGAGTGGTTGTTACAGTTTATATAGTCCTATACATCTGAGAGGAAAAACCCTTATCCAGTGGAAAGGAAAAAGTTGTTGATGTTGCAGGCCTTTGTTACACTATATAAATAATGTATTAGATATTCTTAGTTCTAAAAGAGCACACTGGAAATGTTCTTTGCTAATCTTTGCTTTGATATAGAAGTCCTTGTTAAATGGAAATAGAGGCCAATAGTTCCAACTATTAAAGCTGGAGACCAATATTAGTCCATTTTAGATGATTTATTTTATATAGCCTTAGAAAAGGACTAGTTTGTAGGTAAGATTTAAACAACATTGATAATCCAATGGCCAAATAGGACTTAAGCCAGGGCAAGGCAATGTGTCCTAAGAATGATATATTACTTACCACGTTAACCATAGAAGAAAAAGAGATAATCCCCTTATTAAACCAAAAGATAATTTCTTAGAAACATGAATAAGGCAAAGTTATGGCCCTTGTGCCAAAACAAAGAGACTTTTATCATAACCCTCTATTTTTTTTTTGAGAGGGGAAGGGGTGTGGTTAGCTCTTTTGACTTTGGAAGACTCCCGGGGAGCTGCTCCCATGTCTCCAAAATGAAGACTTTTGGAAACGGTGTCCCGTGCCCTTCAAAACATCTTATAAAAAGATGACTCAAGGGAATCTTCTCTTGTCTTTGTTTCAACTTTCAAGGGTGTCTTAATATCTAGGGACTTGTTTCCCATACAAACATGAACCCAAGTGGGTCCCAAAAAATTCAAATAAAAATCTACTTTGCATGCTTGCATGCAAAGATACCTTCAAATGCACCAAATTAGTCTTATGGCAGAGGAGGTATAAGTTGCTATCTTTCCTCTGAGTCAGCATCGGATAGTGGTGCCTGTGGCTGGTCAACCATTGGAATTTGTTTTTGTATGTCCAACAATTCTTGGCTAGGGAGGATGTTTCTTGAGGCTAATGTGGTCATTCATTTTGATCATATGAATACTAACTGAAATTTTATTTTATTTTTACATTAACCTGGCTGTAATCTACTGCTCAAGTTACATTCCTTTTAGAGGTCATGCTATTGTATTCACTTAGCCTGCACTGCTTCATATTTAGATTAATAAATATACCATTTAAATAAATATATTTGTAATGCAGTAGATGTGTTCCTACTTCCCAATGTTGAGCTATTGATAATTTTAAAATTTATTTCAATCTTTGTTCTGTTTTGAATTATTATTCAATGGTAAACGTGGAGATTGAGAAGTTAGAAGTATTATTCAATTATATACTATTTTACTTTTATATGATATTATAATGGCTTTTTCTTTGTTAAGTTTATTGTTTACTAGTGTGCAGTAATTAAAAAACTGAAACACAATTTCTTTACTTGTTATATCCGTTTCCTCATGAAAGTTCCTGAAAGTTCTATCCATGAAGAAACATGACAACACTTTGCCAAGATCTGGAGATTCCAAGTAACATTTATGATCCGATCACCTAGAAATGTTATCGATAACAACTAAAATGTTCAATGGTTTAGATCATAAAAATATATTGGATACAATTATGAATGATTATTGAACAGAAGACCATGAATGATAGCGCTAAATTTGAAATGGAAAATAATGCTGAGAGGCAAAATTCTGGATACAATTAAAATAGGCGACAATTTTAACTGTATTCATGTCTTTTTCAAATATACTTTTATGTGCGACAATTTATAGTTGCAGTATGTTGAATGTGGTATGAGAAGCAGAACCCAGTATTCTCAGCTCTGTGCTGTTGAATGTTTGAAAGAAAATAAAAGGGCCATAATTTGTGATTCAGGGCAATGATTCATGACTCTACTTCTCCAGGATGGTCACTTCCGTGGCAATCTAAATGTTGCACTCTTGGGCTTGAGCAGATGATAATGGCACCTCTATCAGTTGTTGGAATTAAAATGTTGTAATTTGGTCTTCTTTAGGTAGCTTCTATGGTTTTGTTGCATCATAGGATCTTATCTATATTGTGAGATCCGGGGGAGATACTATTGCTTATTTAGATATTGTAGTGGTTCCTTATCCAAGTTCAAGTATTGTGATGTGATGTCTCCAACAATTTTCTTTTTGAATTTTCCTTTTCACAATGAACAAGCATGCAACCTTAACACTTTTTGATCACCAAGATTCTGATTTGGGCAAAGTGAGAGCATATGGTAAAAGGAGTTAGGCTAATATTTTTACAGTTAATGATTGTTGGCAGCAAGCCACACAACTCAATTGTTACAAAAATCTAGAGGTAATGAAATATTTATTCTGGCGGCAAGTCTTCGAGATTGATAATTGAAAATAATTAAAGCTATTTCTGGCAGCAAGCCTTTAAGAACAAATTACAAAATCTCAATTTGGTGGAGAACCGTAAAGATTAAAATTAGAAATATAAGTTGGAAAGCAAATGATCTTTTAACATTGTGACAGCATTGCCATCCAAACTCACTACATTCAAAACCAACTACAGATCTTATATTATTTCTAGTGGTAAACTGCATAGAAAATTACAACAAAAATATTATTCCATTGATCTGAAGAATGATTTGTTGATGTTATTAAGCAGCGTTGGGCTGCTACTTCCAGACCAACATGACTTGTTGAAGGCAATTCAAATTATAGCCTAACGGCTATTTGAATTGTAAACATTATAATCAAATGAAGAGGCGTTTCATTAACTCACATTTATTGAGGCCGACATGAGGAGATGCCACTTCATCTTGGAGACACCTCTTTCATTAAAAGACATTTAATATTGTTATTATTATGGCCGACTTCCTTGATGTGGCTGACTTATTTAATTGTTATTTTATTCAATAAGGAGGCCGACCTACATGAAGAGACATATTGTTTTGTATAAATACAAGGTGATGATCCACCATTTGATTATCAAGTTCATTCATCATATTCACTCCTTGAAGAAGTTCGCACTTGAGCAGCAAGTCAAGAAGTTTGCACTTGAGCAGCAGATCATCATTCTGTAGCAGCAGATCAATCTCAAGGAGAAACATATTCTGTATCTTTGCATCAAGGAGAGGTGCCATCATTCATTGTATCAAATTCGGCCTTGTGTTGGGCTTGAGTTGTAAGCAGATTTCTGCTCTTATTCCAGAATATATAAGCGATATATTTGTTGGGTTTTTCCCCTTGAGTTGGAGGGTTTTCCCGGGGTATCTTGTGGTGTTCATTGTCTTATGTGTTGCATTTTCTGATTGCTTTCTTTTCTATTCCTAAAACTAACATGGTATGAGAACGGGTCTGAGAGAAGAAGTAATTAGATTTGTCTAAGACCACAGATTTTAGGAGAAATCGATTTTTGTTAAATAAAGTATAAGGGCTAGGCGCAGCATCTAGAGAAGATTCGAATATTCTTATGACTGCTGCAGCATATAATTCCAGTCTTATGATAAGCATTGCAATAAGACCTCGAAGGCATTGGTCATGGGCTGAGTTACTGTATGCCTTAAGAGTGTGGGAGTTGCTTGAGCCGTAAGTGTTGACAGAGTACATTGCTTTTAAAATCTGAGTCTAATCGCTTGTAGAAGCAGTGTTAAGTCAAGTTTGTCGTGATACCTTACGTTTTCCAAGTTTGGTGTCATGTTATATATGGAAGTGCTGTGAGAGTCTTCTTTGCATGAGTTGAAGTGTTGTTTCTAAGTTTACTTCTGTGAAGGTTCATGTGAAGAAGATCTGAAAAATTATTGAGAGATAATGAGCAGATCCTGGGAAACATAAGTGCAGACCTGATGAGCGTCTAAGTGCAACACTTAAGGAGTTTTTGATGAGATAAGTATTTCATGTTGAATAATGTTCATGAATTTTCTTTTTGTAGTTATTAATTCATGCTATAACATTAAAATAGTAAACTTTGCATGATTCTAGCCTTGATATTTCTTTGGATAGTTATAAGCTATTAGTAATCGCTCTCTAAAATGCTTCCAGGATAGATCTAGGAGCAAGAAGTTGATGAGAGATTGCTTAGTGATGAAAAACTTGAGGCATCTTGTGAGGAAGTCTTGCCGACCAAAGAAATGATCAAACATGAAGTCACAACTTGCAGCCATGGGACAGAGTTGGTGGCTAGAGGGAGTTCACTTCCAAAACTCTTCTTTGCAATCTCTGGGGCAGGGATCAAGAGGGAGTTTTGTGACTCACTGAGAAGAAGTGAAGGTTGTAGTGTTGCAAGGCCAAGTGTTAAATCCTTAAAAGACCCCTTCAGTTGCTGAGATCAAATTTGCTCAAGACTGGCATCTGGATTTGACATTGGTAGCTCCGCAAACCTATTCAGAATAGAGTGATCTAGGATGAGGTCGATGAGGACAATCGTGAACTCTCTATAGTATCAGAGGTGTGCATGGGAAAACATTTCTCTAAGGTAAGTGTTGTAGGCAATCTTGGACGAAGAGGTCAGAAGGTTGATGCAAGTACTTGTAGATTCAGAGGGAGCCTACTGAACCTGAAGAAGATGGATCTTGGTTACATGCATTACTTCGTTGGCTTAGAAGTATGGTAGAAGCCATATGAGATGATTCTAAGTCAAGGGAAGTACACTATTGATATTCTGAAGAGGTTTGGCATGATGGATTGCAAGTCCATGTCTATGCCTATGGAGACCAAATTGCACAAATTGAAAGAGGCTGTAGCTACTTCAGATCCTGTGGATCCCACGATGTACAGGCGGTTGATTGGATCATTGATGTATCTAGTCAATACTAGACTGGATATTTGCTATGTAGTGAGTGCACTTAGTCAGTTCATGTGTGAACCGAGGCAAATACATCTAGTTGCAGCAAAGCATATCCTATGATACTTGCGTGGCACAGTTGGATATGGCTTGAGATATTCTTCTGGTGTAGACTTGAAGTTGCATGGATATACTGATTCCGATTGGGTAGGGTGTGTCACTGATCAGAAGAGCACCTTTGGATGTTGTTTCAATTTGGGGTTTGCGATGATCTCCTGGTGTAGCAGGAAGCAGTCTTCAATAGCACTAAGCACCACAAAGGCCAAGTATATTGCAGCTTGTGTGGCAGCTAGAGAAGTAGTGTGGCTTTAGAAGCTCCTTGCAAGATTGTTTGGACAAACGATGGAGCCGACTGTCATTCATTGTGATAATCAAAGCTATGTGAAGCTTTATGTCAATCCAGTGGTTCATGACAAAACCAAACATGTTGAGATCAAATACCACTATATCAGAGATATGGTATTGAGGAAAGCAATCTAGTTGAAGTATATCAACACTGATGATGTAATGTTCCCCTTTTGGCAGTAATCCTGTCAGTGGCTCATCGGCCTATTCCGAAATCCTGTAGGCTTGTTGAAGTGAATCAAAGGATTCCAATTCAGGAGGTTTTGTGATCTTTCCTCATTATTTACTATTTATAGTAAATACTTTTTTGGCAGTTAGCAGTTGTCAGCCTTCAGTTCATCACATCTTTGGTAGCAATATTCAGAACTAAGCCTTGGCCTTTCGGAAATATTATTTTAATGGATTTCTTCATTAATTGACCAATTGGTTCTATTTCGTAGTTACCCCTTGGCCTAAGGAATTAACTTCAAGTTGTTTTAAAATGGGGGGCTTTAAGGGTGGCGCCACATGAAGAAGTTAAAAGGTTTTTATTTAATTCTTCATTGTCTCAAGTGGGGCGTATTTTTGAGAAGAAATTATATTTCTTTTTGGAAATTTGAAAAGGCATGGCTTTTGGCGTACCTTCTTGGAGGATTTGAACAGTCTCCTCTCTTCCTTTAAAATTGAGGCTTGGCTCCAACATTTGATGATCCATTATTTTGCTAAACTTATGCTGTCGAAATGATTTATCATTTTATGCTTCAAGGAATGCTGACCTCCTAGTTCATTCTTCAATTTCGTGTGTGTAAGATAACACCTAATTGAATTATCGCTGCTTCTCATCCAGACTAGTAGATTGAGTTTCAAGTTGAAAATTTGATGTATTTTCCAGTTTTACAGTTGTTGTTTGCATACAGCTGAATGTTGTTTTTGTTCATAGTTGAATGTACGAATTTTATATTGTTCTGGGCATTTGAAATTATTAATCCTAAGGTCTAGGCGACCAACTCCTTCAAATGGCAGATTTTAATTTGAAGTGGTTATTTTTATATTAAGAAATCGCCCCTCTCAAGGGCCATACCTTTCAACATGCATTGGGAAGTGTGCCATTAATTATTGTAGGTGTTTGGAGCTATTTTCTGTGTCTCAACAGGGGCGCCTATCTCCCAATTAGCCTTTGCCTTTGATTTCATGCCTTTCGGAGGTATTTTGATCAAGTTATGAACATTTTACATATTTCTGTAGTTGCTGATTACCATTTCCAGAATTGCAGTTTCTGAGATTAAAGCAATTGATTTGCTGTTTCCATATTCTATCTTCTTTGTTTTTATTCTCTAACTCGGAAACATTGTATTAAGTGGTGCTTGGAAAAATGGTGATGAACAATGTAATTTGCAGCTTTTTACCTTGTACAAACTGTTAACAGTAGTACTGTTTCAGTTTTAGCTTTGCTGCAATTAATTAGTTAACTCACATTAAGCACCCTTGGATGGTATATCGCCAGTGTGGATAATTCTGTTTGTAATATCTTTCATGCCCACTTTCAAGTGGTGAATCCCCACTCTTCAGTGGATGCCTGCCGCAGCAGCAGAAGTAATCATTTGTAATCTTTTCCCCCCACTGTTTGGTGGTAGCGTGGAAAGCTCTTTGGCTGGTTATCCGCCTTGTTCATTTGAATTCATCAGTAGTACTCCACCATATGTTAGCACCTCGCCTACAAAAGGATCTTGAGTGCACATCCTTGGCGTCGAGTTTAATATTTCTCTTTTAGTATAATCTCGTACTTGTTGATTCAGTAGATCCTAGGGATCCTTTGACCATATGCTCGCCCCTCCTCCTTAAGTGGTTTTAGGGCACATTCTTGGTTAGAGTTCTTTCATGTACATTTTGGTTATGCTAACCTTAACGGGTGATTGATTCTATTGTAAATGTTCGGTTTAAAAATCAAAAAAATTGAGAGAGAATATTTCAGATGAGCAGACGACAGACATTTTCACCAAGCCTCTTGCCAACACAAAGTTTGTGTACTTTCGAGACAAGCTTGGTATTGTGGAGAATGAAGCCCTAGCTAAGAAGGAGTATCAGCATCAATGAACTTCAGATTTGCTTTAATGCATTTCTCTCTGTCAGAGATTTGAGGTGCAAGCCCTTGTTAATGCATTTCTTTCTATGAGAGAATTTCAAGGTGAAAGCCCTTGTTTCCACCCTCTGGGAGAGCCATGGTGGATGTCATGTGTGTGACGCCATGACAACATCACGTGAGAGAGTCCGTGATGATTTTCTTGTACTTTTGCTTTTTCACCCTTTGGGAGTAGCCATGGTGAATGTCACGATGAGGTGACGATATCACGATTGAGTGATGGGCACTTATGTACATTTGTCATACTGGGAGAGCCATTATGGTTGATATCACGATGAGGTGATATGCTCTTTTCCACACATGGGTGTAGCCATGGTGGTCGATATCACGATGAGGTGATATTTCTCCTTTCCACATATGGGAGTAGCCATTGTGGTTGACATCACGATGAGGTGATGTGTCTTATACGGGTAGAAGTATCCTCCCTAGCTGAGAGGGAGTGTTGATGTTATTAAGCAGCGTCGGGTTGCTACTTCCAGACCAGCACGACTTGTTGAAGGCAATTCAAATTATAGCCTAACGGCTATTTGAATTGTAAACATTATAATCAAATGAAGAGGTGTTTAATTAACTCACATTTATTGAGGCCGAGATGAGGAGATGCGACTTCATCTTGGAGACATGTCTTTCATTAAAAGACATTCAATATTGTTATTATTATGGCCGACTTCCTTGATGTGGCCTGTTGGTTGAAAATTTTGTATACTTTGGAAAACGTACAAAATTGTGGTTTCAGCCAAAGTATGTGAGATAAACTCTCCTATTTTCAAAGGGAAGGCTCCCCTTTTGCTTTCTATTTTAACAATTCAGGAATAAACTCCAACTATAAATCTATTCTAAATCTTGGTGAAACTCTGTCTTATTCTCTTTTTTTTTTTCTTTTCTTTAGAAAGGACACTTATTCCTTTCTCTTATTTCAGAAAAGAATCACAGCTGAAAGCATAAATGATTAATGAAGTAAACAAATAAAGAAGAAAAGTTTCCATAAAGGCACAAAGTCCTTTGTTGCTCCTCTGGGACGGGAAAACAAATTGAAAGAACAAAGTCTTTGACAACTTACTCTCCTATCAACCTTTTTAGATGATTTTCTGGTAACCAAGTACAATATGTAGCAGCTCAAAGTCTAATTATATGATGCACTTTTTATGCACAAACATAGAAAATAAAAGCAGCACAAAGTTTGCAAGTTACCCCCTTTGCTTGAGCGTTCTACAATAGCTTCAAATGTGACAAATAGCTCAAAGTCTGCAGTATCAAATCTGAAAACCAATCTAAAACTCCAAACGCATTAAGTAGCTCAAATTCTGCAAAGTTAAGCTTGAATCCCTCTTGTATAACACCACAAAACTCACAATCAATATGCAGAAAATGTTGTCACATAACACTTTGAATCAACACAAAGTCTGAAAGCAATTTGCCTCTTTTAATTGACTGTAATCTGATTTACATCTAAACTCAAAGTCTTAGAGTGCACATACAAACTAGCAAAGTTTTGTTGTATTGCCAAAAGATAAATTTTACAATAAACCCCCTCAAGTATTTATAGGAGAGAAGCCTTGAGAAAAAGGTGGGAGGATCCCAACTAACTTGAGAAATTCTCTCAACCACTAACTAACTGCAGTTGACTTATTCAACATTACAAGTCCTATTGTAATTTGACTTGTAATGTAATTACATGTAATTTAGAGTTACAACTTTGCAAGTGATATGATTACTTGCAATTACATTTGTCCATTTTACATGTAATTTGTCAAAACTAAAATTACAGATGCATAATTGAAACTATTCTAAGTGTCCGAAGACACGACTTGAACTACATCATCCTCGATTGGGTCTTCATTCTATTGTTTGGAAAACATTCTTCCATCTCTGTCTTGAAAGCATTCTATGCTCATCAAACATTCCTGTCACTTATTCACTTTCTTGTACAGCTTTGTCACTTTCCTAGCTCTCTAGACATCACTAGGACCGTCTTCATCTTCACAAATCTGTACTGCAAATTGATATAACTGCCCCTTGACATAGAACATCTTATTTTGCTGTCATCCTCTATCAATGAAGTACTAATGCTCAAAAATACATTACAAACTGCTTTTTAATCAACTGTCTTTTCCTTTTCATAATTCTAAGATGTCTTGATTCACTGTCCTCTCAATAGACCTGTATAGGACTGCCTTTTCATGTTACTAATTTCAGTAGGTAAGAAGATATTTTGGTGAAAAACATCCATTTTGAAGTTCTCTTGGAAATATCATCAATTTCCCTTGGCATGACTGTGCTTCAGCGTCTTGTTGTTCTTTCTTTGTATCATATGTAGTAATACAACATAACTTTGACCTTCATTACATTGTCTATTCCATATCTTCACTTGAATCTACCATCCTATGCCTTTTCACTTATCATCATTGTAAGCCGACGTATGTAGTCAACCTTGTAGTCGGTCTTAGCGTAGTCGGCCTTGGCATAGTTGGTGGGTTGCGTTGTCAATAAAACACTAGTCGTAGCGAGAATAAGTAAGTATGGTTAATGGCATGTAACTAAGTCCTGATTAGTTATAGTTATGAAGTGGCACGACGGTTGGTTGCTCAACCACCGCCGAACGCTATATGTACTGGGATCTTGTAGTCGGAGGGAGGTTATGGGTGGAATTGATAATACTATGACAGTCAAATTGTATATGTTAATACTTGCAATGAATGAATAGAAGTGTTCATGATTCAACCTTATTATGTTATTCTAACTGTGTATTGCATCTAGTTCAGTTTACTTCCTGTGTAAGTAGTACGTTGATAGAAACACTCCGCGAGGTAAACATTTGGCGCCGTTGCCTAAGCGGACTAGGGAAGCACTCGGAGTAATGGCAGCGTAATGGGCCGACCAGCGGACGAACCCATAGTAACGAATGAAGAAAGAGAGGACGAATTGACACGGGATTTGACAAATCTCTGGAACATATCCCTACGAGACCACATACGGAGGCAAGCCCTTCAACTAGAAGTCCCTGAGGTAGTTATCTGGGATCGCCTCGAAGTGAACGATGAGGTTGATCACCTTCTTCACTGCATGCCAAGATTGTTGGCTTGTCATTCCATCATCCTACAAGAACTTCAGGTGGAGGAGGAACAAGAATGCTGAAGGCAGCAAACCTTGCAGCGGTACGAGGAACGAACCAAACGGGAAGAGGAAGAAAGGGACACTAGTCGGAGACGTACCGTTGGCAACCAGCAATTATTGAGTGAAAGACCTGTAAATACCTGTATGGCCGAACAAAGACAAGAACCGAGTACCAGTCGGGCACAGAGCGGAGGAGGAAAGAATTCGGCGATCATTAAGAATACAAGAGCAAGAAAATCGACGGCTGAGATTTAGTAAATCACATTAGCACCTAGAGGAAGAGAAGTACGAGGAACCATTCGGCACCCTGTACGTAGAAAAACATAAAAACCAAGAAAATGAGGAAGACTTGAGCAGTGAACTTGAAAACAATATCCAACGCTTTCGGGAGTTGTCCATATCGGACGACGACGAAGGGTTGAGGACAGGGAGATTTGAGCCTAAGACCCCTTGGCAGAGGGAGCACCTGAGTGGGACCCAGGAAACCCAAGGTGTAGAGGACGCTGACAGGGGACAAAAGGGTGACTCGGATGTGGCCGAGAGTGCAAGTGACGCACTGGAACGTACCGAAACCAGTCCAGTCAGGTGCAATACACGGGGAGGACAGCGGGGCAGGATGGTGACTCCAGAACGGCAAAAGTTGCCGAAGTTTACGGGGAATGGGTCAGAGGATCTAGTACGACACTGTAAAACGTGTGAGACAATTTGGATGGCGAGTGGAGAAGACGACCAGGATAACTGGTTGAAAGCATTTCCGGCGACACTCCGAGACAGTGCCATTGACTGGTACTCGGAGTTGGACCGAACACAGAAAGCTTCATGGAGGGTGTTGAAGCAGGGATTTCAAGATGAATTCAAACTATTGAGGGACGACAGTGAAATTGTGGCCGAGATTTACAACACCAAACAAGGGAAAAATGAAAGCGTACGAACTTACAACCGGAAATTAAAAGACCTGCTGGGGAAACTAGAATCACAGCTAGCAGATGGTTTAAAGAAGAGATGGTTTATCGAAGGGCTGCTTGCCTCGCTACGTACGAACATGAAGGTTGTACCTCCATCCTCGTACACTAAAGCATACGACCGTGCGATGGATATTGAAATTGAGAACAAGACATCCTCTAGAGGGAAGAAGCATGATGATGAAGAAAGCACGAGGGAAAGCGAGGATGAATCAAAAAATGTACAAGCACTCCGTCACAACATGCTAAGGATGATGAAGGAACTAAAAGTAGACAAGGAAGGGTCAAAGGAACCAACCGAACTATGGTGTACGGAATGTAAAATGGAAGGCCATACAAAAGCAAACTGCCCAAAGAAGATGTTCTGTGACATCTGCTAAGTTATGGGACACTCTGTCAAAGAATGCCCGTACAATTTGAAAAAACGGAGTGCGCAAGTGTTCTTCACACAAGGGGAACAATCTACCTCTCTGACCACACCACCGAAGCATCAGAATAACAACGCATCCCCTGGCGGCTATCACAACAACCAGAGAAACACCACACCAAGAAGAAAAATCCAATATGATAGCAAAGGTCGGCCCATGATCCAATGCCGAAGATGTAGCGAGTGGGGCCACTTTGCCAGGGAATGCCAGAGCGGCCAAGGCATCGAAGGGAAGCTGTGCAAGTGGTGCGGTCCGAGCGATCACGAAGACACCGACTGTCCCAAGCAGAAAGGTATCAACATACTGGAGGTAGCCAACGAAGAAGTCCTGGCACTTACAAGGGCGCAGACAAAGAAGGTTAACTACCCGGACCCCCGTATGGAGAAAGAACGACTCCGAGAAGCCAGGGCAGAAGTAGAAGAAGCAATGGCAAACGAACGGAGAACTACCAAAGCGGCTAGTACGCCGTTACAGTTAGAGTTGGAAAAGAACATCGTACGACAAGTACTTCACACGACTAGACCAGTTAAGGTAACAGACTTGCTGCAAACCATGCCACAACTAAGAGTAGCACTCACCAATATCATGACAGACAACACACAAATGGGTCCGATCGAAGACACCAGAGGACCAACAGGAGCAACCACGGATCCAACGCTACTCGCAATAAGCGGCGGGAGGAAACCAGCCGTTGTGTAGATGGAAGTCCTAGGGACGAAACTCTCTAACACCATCATCGACGGAGGATCGGGAGTTAACGTACTACCCGAGGATACATGGAAGAGCCTCGGGAAACCCACACTCTGGCCACCAACATTTCAACTGGTGGGTGCCGATCAACATAATATTAAACCAATAGGTACGTTGATGGCACAAAAAGTGGTGATAGGTACGCAACAATTCCTGTTGAATTTTGTTGTCATTCCGCTGGAGAGAAAAGTGTACGATGCATTACTTGGACGCGGATGACTAATTGCCGCCAAGGCAAACCATAACTGGAAGAAGAATACCCTCTCCATCGAGAGCCATGGGAAGAAGTATATCATCGACTTGAAAAATCAGGCGGTCAGTGAGGACCTGGTGTCTTCAGAATCTGACGAGGGATGAAATGGCGATGAAGAAAGGGGAACCATGGAGCCAAATGAGGAAGGCGCTCTAGAAATTGGAAGTTGTTCAGAAGATGAAACCAGTTCACTGAACGGGTTATTTCACTGGCAGATGGAAGATTATGAAGTCTTCCACCCAGATTGCAACATGCTGCAGATCAAGGAAGGAGGAGAAGGTGAAGATAAGAGCTCCGCCAGTGAGGCATTCCCACCAGAGTATGGCGACTATAAGGAAGGCATGGCAGAGTTAGATGAGATGCCAACCCATAAGCTTGAACAAGATAAACCCATCAAGTACGAGGAACCGACAATCAAAAGGGTGAATCTGGTAGAACAAGAGAAGCCTAGGGAGATCCTCGTCGGTGATGACTGGGACCCAGTACTAAAGGTGGCGGCATTCAAAATATTCACAAAGTACAAGGACACCTTCGCCTGGACGTACAAAGATTTGAAAGGAGTACTGCCAGAACTATGCGTACATCAGATTCCGCTTGTACCAGGAGCCCAACCCGTATGGAAGAGACCTTATAGAATGAATAAGAACTATGCCGCAAAAGTACAAGAGGAGATCGAGAAGATGTTGGAGGCTGGCATCATTTTCAAAGTAAATGTCAGCGAGTGGGTGTCACCGATCGTCATTTCCTTAAAGAAAGAATTAGAGCAAATCCAAATATGTGTCGACTTCCGATATTTGAACGCAGTGATGGTCAAGGACCCGTTTCCAATCCCCTTCACCGATACCATCTTGGAGGAAGTCGCTGGGCATGAAATGTACTCGTTCTTAGACGGGTTTTTCGGATATAACCAAATTTGTATTGCCGAAGAAGACAAGTTGAAGACAACTTTTGTGGTCAAAGACGGAGTATGCGCGTACCACCGGATGCCATTTGGGTTGTGTAATGCACCAGCCACATTCCAAAGGATAATTTTGCACATATTTGACGAGATGTCGGTGGGCAACTTCAGAGCATTCCTAGACGATTGGTCTATTTTTAGTGACAAGGAAAAACATCTCAAAGCCCTTGGAGAATGCATGGAAAGATGCCGAGCAACACGTCTAGCATTGAACTCAAAGAAATGTAGGTTCATGGTACCGCAGGGGAAGTTACTAGGCCATATTGTATGCAAAGCAGGGCTAAAGACCGATCTTGACAAAATAAGGGTCATCGTACATATGGAGGCTCCGGAAAATGTCACGGGAGTGAAGTCCTTCCTTGGCCACGTCGGGTACTATCGGAGGTTCATTAAGAATTTTGCACAAGTATCATACCCGCTTGACTTATTGACAAGGAAGGGACAACCTTTCCTATGGACGAAAGAACAAGAAAAGGCATTCAAGGAACTAAAGGATCGGCTAATTAGCTCACCCATCCTGGTGTACCCGGACTGGGACAAGGAATTCCACGTACATGTGGATGCCTCAAACTTTGCCATAGGAGCAACACTCGCACAAGTCGGAGCACACAGGTTGGACCAACCAGTATTCTTTGCTAGGCGGTTACTCTCGAAGGTAGAGAAGAACTACAGTACGACCGAGCGCGAAGCACTGGGGATGGTGTACTCCATGCAGAAATTTAGGCACTATTTGTTAGCAACGCCATTCACCTTCTACGTGGACCATCAAGCCCTAATGTATCTGGTGAACAAGCCTATAATCCAGGGCAGAGTGAGTAGGTGGCTGCTATTACTTCAGGAGTTCACATTCACTATCATAGTACGGCCAGGGAAGAGTCACGTAATCACCGATTAGTTGTCAAGAATACAGTCGGGCGAGTCTGTGGAAGGAGGTGTGAACGAAGATTTCCCCGATGCACACCTATTTCAGATTGCAATACTCCCGTTATGGTACGAAAAGATTGGAGAATACTTGTCCACATCCACGTTCCCCTAGGAAATGGCACCAGCTGAGAGGAGAAAGCTCGTATTGAAAAGCAAAACATTTCAGCTAATTAATGGCTTGCTATATAAAATGGGATCCGACTAGATCCTTCGAAGATGTGTTATAGAAGAGGAAATACCAAGGATATTGAAGGAAGCACATGAAGGCTTGGTTTGCGGGCATATGGGACTAGATGCCACGGCGAGAAAAATTCTTCTGGCAGGACTATGGTGGCCGACGATGCACACAGACGCACGGGAGTGGGTGATAGGATGTGATACCTGCCAGAGAGTGGGAAAACCTCTGAAGCAGGATTTTATGCCACTCTATCCATCCCAGCCTCGAGTTGTTTGAGCGATGGGGATTGGACTTTATCGGACCACTAAAAGTGAGTCACCTACACCGGTGCCGATACATCGTGGTGGCGACAGAATACCTCACGAAATGGGCTGAAGCACGAGCATTGCCAGATAACATAGCCCAGAGCACAACTAGATTCATCTACGAACAGATAGTGACATGGTACGGGATCCCAATCTAAATTATGAGTGATCGAGGAGGACACTTCGTGAATCACGTCATCCGACTAATGACAACGGGGTTCAGGATATTCCACAACCTATCTAGCCCATACTACCCACGAGCCAATGGCCAGGCAGAGTCTACCAACAAGGTACTAGTGGCAATCATTCACAAGTCTTGTGGTGTTGAGGAAGCCGATTGGGAGGAAAGGTTACCAGCCGTCCTATGGGCATACTGTACGACATATAAAGTAACAACAGGACACACACCCTTCAAGTTGATGTACGGCCAGGAAGCAGTAGTACCAATGGAATACATGTTACCCAACCTACGGATAGCCATAGAGAACTGGTTAGGGGATACAGAGAGTTTGAAGGAACGGTTGTACGAACTAAACAAACTGGACGAGCGGAGAGTGATGGCACAATGGGTCACGAAAAATATGCAACGGAGAAGGAAGCATTGGCACGACAAACACCTCCAGCGAATGAACTTCCAGCCAGGACAATTAGTTTTGAAGTATAACGGCCGTAATGAGATCAAACCAGGGAAGTTCAAAGTACGGTGGTTAGGACCGTTCAAGATCAAAGAAATACATAACAATGGGTCTATAAAACTCGAGAATTTGGATGGATCACCCCTACCGAGTGCAATCAACGGATCTAAGCTGAAGATATATCAGGAGAGAAAAGAGAAGGAACACATTATAGCCATCAATATGCTCGGATACGCCACCAAGGAAGATTGGCCTGTGCAGACAGAAGCACCAAGAGAGCAAGACTGGGGTTTGGGAGGCCCCAGATACGCAAGAGAGGAAATCTGGGTAGGCAGGAGCCAAATAATGGAAGAGAGATTGGTAGAAAAGAGAGCAGAAGGAATTGTAGTGCCACGAATAAACAAACACCTAACCAATGCAGTGTTCGGGACACCTGCACTATGGAAACGAATGGGTGGACACTGGAGTTACGTCGCACCATACGAAGGCATACGAAAGGGGTATTTGGCAAAAGAAATAGATGAAGAGGCACAGAAGGAAAAGGAAGAACAAGCGACAAGAGAACCCCAACTTGAAGAGAATGATGAAGAGAGGGAAGATTGGGACGATGAACAATGGGAAGAATACTTTGAAAAAATGGCTCCTCTAAAAACTGTGATCATGACAGTGTTGTGACCTATTTCACACATCGCCCCATTGCAAATGGGGACCCCCAAGTTTTGATGTCGCCCTCTGAATCGCCAGTTTAGAGTCCTAAATTTGAATAAGGTTTTGAGAGTCAGTCCGGCCAAGTTGAAATTTTGAACCCATTTGAAAGCTTAAACGCCATGGAAATGCTCAGAAGACCCAGTAGACGAGAAATGCCATTGCTTTCGGTCAATTTTGACACTTCCTATTTTTTAGGGATTCTGCTTTTTTGCTTTTTGCTTTTTTGATTTTCGGCATTTTTAGGCCATTCTAGAGTTCCTATTTTTTAGGGATGCTTTTTGCTTTTTCTATTTTTAGAAAGTTTCTATTTTTGGAAAGTTTCTATTTTTGGATTCCATCAGGCAAGAAATCAACACGCCTCCAGATGTCAAAAGAATCAAGGTAAAATGGCAAAAGTTTTGAAAAATGGCTAAGTCATGAAGATGGCGCCCTCAAGGAAGGAATGGCATGAAGTCTAAGAAGTCGCCCTACCTTTGGCATGCCAAAGGTAGCCATTGGCAAGCCAAGGCTGAAGTCCGCCCAGGGCATGGAGGTCTCCAAATCCGCCATGGCAAGAAGGAAGCCAAGTCCGCCCTTGGCATGAGGAAGCTAAAGTCCGCCCAAGATGTTTGGAGAGAGGTGGATGGCGCAGGAGAAGGCAAGTCCGCCCATGGCACAAAATAGTCAAAGTCCGCCCAACCTAAGGAAAAAGGCAAGAGGTCTATGAAGTCCGCCATATGCTAAGATGGCAAGAAGTCTATGTAGTCCGCCCCAAGAAGTTTGGAGAAGAGTAAAAATATGAAGGGGTTCACTCCAAGATGTTTGGAAGGGGTGAAATTGCAAGGGAAATTCGCTAGAAATTGAATTAAATGGCCAATACAAGTGAAGTTTGCCATTGGACAAGGCACGAATAAAATTCGCCATGGCAAGAAAAGTGTGAAGTTCACCTAAGACAAATGAAGAATAAAATACGCCATTGGCAAGGAATTATAAGAAATTCGTCCAACTTTGAAAGGTAAATTTTTCTAAGGCATGAAAAATGGAGAAATGTCCAGAGGAAGAAGAGGTTTGGCCGGCACGAAAATCACTCCTCAACACAATGGAATGAAATTCTTTGGCATAAAATGAAGAGTGTTTGGCAAAGCAACCATGAAGTCCGCCCCTCTCAGCTTGGAAAAATTCCTAAGGCACTAATAAAAAATGGCAAAGTGGCAGAGATCTCCAAGTTCGCCCAACCCAGAAGATGAGTCGTTTGGCTAAATAAAAATGTCTAGAAGGGTCAGAACTCCGCCTAGAAAGTTGAAATTTGGCAGATGAACTATTGAGCACATTTTGGCTAGGCAGACGATTGGGAAAGAGATATTTTGCCTCGGACAAACAAACTTAGCCATGTATCAAGGTTAAACGGGTTGGAATTTTAAATATTTTAATATTTTTAATTATTTCCCAACACTTAGGGAATTTTAATTAAAAATTCGAAGTCTGGAGATTATTTGGAGGATTAAATTATTCTGCCTTAGATAAATTTAAAATTGCCGTGATTCAAAGATTTAAATTATGTTGGAAAATTAATTTTAAACAATTAATTTAATATCTTTTGATATTTTCTCCAACACTTAGGCAATTTTTTGAGAAATTCGAAAATCTCAAACAGAGGTGGCACATAGATGAAAATTAGAAACTTGCCTCGACAACTGAAAGTGAAATTAGAAACTTGCCAATCTGAGAAGAAAAACGTTTCTAAAAATTGGAAGAAAATCAGAGAAAAGAAAGCAATTCCTTGAGGAAAATCGCACTTCTCAGCCATAAAATGAGTTTCAGCAACTCAGTTCTTCACAATTTCGGCTGAGAAGAGGCTATCTTTCTCGAATCTTTTGGGAATCGTTTGCGAAGGAAAATTTAATGCAAGTAACGTTGCTGTGAGAATCAAGGAAGTAATTTATTGTTGACAGGCGTGATTTTTAGGGAGAAATAATTTATTTCTTTGCTGAAAATCGTACTTCCCAGCATATTGGCGCACTTCCTCTGGCAGATTTTCAGAATTTTTAAATTCATTTGCAGCCAGAACACGATCTTTGAGGTTGACAGTCAATCAAGGAGAGATGTCCAGGCAAGCACAGATGAAGTTCGCGAACAAGGGATTGCAGCCAGAGACTAAAATAAAATCAAAATTGAAGAACATCTCGGACACCAATCTTGGTCATATAGACCTAGATGAATTCAAGAGAAGAGTATATGGGCACAATGGGCCTTTACCCACGCCTGCAGCCAGGAGAATGGTAAGAAATGGAATCTTTCAAGCTGCCGAATTTCCGCCTGCGCTTGAATGTGCTGAATTGATGGTGGAGTGTGCGCTTCATTATAATGCTGAGTTGAGACAAATTGTGGCGCCTGACGGGAGAATATTGGCACATTTGGGAGAGTTGGCCATACAAGAGGCCTTTGGCATTCCTTCGTATCCTAAGACCACTTATAAAACTAAGAAAGACGCCCAGAGATTGTATGATGAGCAGCCTGACCTTTGTGCCGCCAACATCAACAAGTCATGGCTGGACAAGCCTAGGCCGTCGGTCAAGAAAATGCCCAAGAAGTTGATGCGTACGGACTTCAAGGAGGACTACGGAGACATCATTATCTTGCTGAACAGAATAGCAGGTAGTCCTTTGGAGGCGCCATTTGAGCCATGGATGTACTATTTTATTGAGGACATCACAGAGGGTGTAAAGATGTTTAACTGGTCACGAATGATTGGCAACAACCTCCACGAGCAGCTTGTCAACCTAGAGAAAACGAAAATGTTTTATATGAGTTCTTATGTCATCTACATGTTGGCTAGGACTTACAAGTATGCAGGCTTGATATGCAAGGGCACGGTCGGTAGTGGATCAAATGAGCTGAAGGCATACGACTGCTATCCACAATTGCAGTTGAAAGAAAAGGCGCACTTCCGGCGAGCTCGTGACGCCTTCCTTATGTATATCACCAGAATACTCCAGGGAGGGACGCATCAACGACTGACTCCTGAGGCCAAGAAGCTGATTGGAAAATATGGGTCATGGTTTATCCAGTATCCCCGATATACGTACATCAGAATCCAGGGATTCACTGGGAGCCCATATCGTTTGCCCATTTTCCCAACTAACAAGATGGTCTTGTTGGAAGTAATAAGGCAGCTAGAAGAATTTCAAGGCCTCCAACGGACAAAGCAAAAGGCGGCAGTAACCTTTCCCTTCTTTATAGGGAACATGCTGGAGTCTTGCCCATCATCACAAGCAACAGATAGTGCCAGGCTCGAGATTCAAGATTATCCTTTTGCTACCTATCCATCTAGGAGCCACTTCGACCTGCATCATCACATCAAGACGGTGGATGGAAGGAGGTACAAGCACAGGGTTGAACTGGAAGATTTCTGGGACAATGTTGCGGACGAGTTTGAAGTTAGGCGAAAGATGTGGTCCAGATTGCCTATCAGTTTGATCAGAGCAACAAAACTTTGCCGAGTGCCGGATCAGTTGGAGGAAGATGGACAGCAGGTACAGCCGCACCTTGATGAGAGCTTGTCTTTGCCGGTGGTCAGGTGGTCAGAATCCGAGCACGCTGATTTAAATACTTTGATGAGACCTGTCATCAAGTATACACAGTGGTGGGTTGATCAACAGATTTAGGAACTCAGGCGAAAAAGGATAACCTTAACTTATGATATGTTGAGTGAGGCGGAATCCTATTCTTCCAATGCGGACGCATCCCAGAGCGTAGAGATGATAGAGGCCACCACTTCCAAGAAAAGGAAGGAGATAGCTGCAGGCAAGGAGCCAGTTCAGAAGCAGGCTAAGGTAAAGCCTTCACACTTGGTCGCATCTAGGAATATTGAGGAGATGCTGGCTACTGTAGACGCTTCACTGGCTGACGTTAGGGATCCTTCCTCGATTCCGGAAAACAATATGGATCCTCAGTCGGACGAAGATACGCCGCCATCTCCCACGGGCACAAAAATATTGGAATTCGATGATGAAAATGTGGACACTCAAAATGAGGATTTCCAAGAAGGAATGATTTTAGCCCTTAGGGGAATTGTGGACGTCCCTGACAGAGAAGACAGGCTGGAGGATGAAGGCATACAGCAACCGATGATCCCGGATTGGCTAAGGGAGAGGCTGAAAGTGTAGGCGCCAATGGAAGAGCCAAAAGAGGATGACATTGCTGACTTTTTGGCCAGACTTACGCAGACTGCAGTTAAGAAGCTAGCAAAGAAATTCTCGAGCATACAGAGAGATTGAGCCGGCAACAGGACAGTGCAGATCGCAGTGCCTACAATGGATAGGCCACAGGAGGACATAGCTCCACAAGATTATGCCATCACAACCATTGACTTGGGCCCAACCACAAAGGGCCAAGAAATTGAAGACTTGGACAATTCTGTGTCCACTATCAAGTCAAGGTTGGCAAAGGAGGTAGCCAAGAGGAAGGAGTGCCAGTTAGAAATTGAGCGCCTAAAGGAGTATATCCAGCACTTGATCAAGACAACACGGCAACTCCTCTACTTCCGAACTCTTCACAGTGGGCCGTTAAGGAGATAGAAGAAAACGTGGTCACAGTTCGGGAAGCCAGAGAATGGATAGCAGCAAAGGGGACTGAAGCTGAGGCATTCGTGGAGAGGTTGACTCTGGTTTATGGTCAGGCCACTGCTCTACTTTCTAGGCTGGCCGCTTTGGCAGAAGTGTGGGATAACCTTCCGGATGTGCAAGATAGGATAATCCCTTGCCTTAGGATTTTGAAAGGAGTTCCTAAGTAGGAGCTGATAGATGGAGGTTTTATTGCAGCAAGAGCAACCTATGACTTCCACACCTGGTATTGGGCCTTGACGGCACGAGGCGAAGTCTTGGAGAGGGTGAAGGTTGATGGTATCAGATTGGAAGAACAGGTCAAAGAAGTTTAGGCCAAACTTCTCAACATGATCGCCTATATCCTGGATAAGGAGGCTCTACGAGAGAATGACCTGCAGTTAGAGGTTTTGAAAGGGAAGGTCCAAGAAGGCATCTTCGCCATCACTGGACCTATTTTGAAGCAGGATTGGGTCAAATTGGCGAACTTCTTAAGCATCCGAGAGTCTTTTGAGAAGACCAAGCCAGAGTGGGAGGATACCTTTGCCAGATGCGCCGAGAGTGTGGACGGACTGGAATTCAGGATCGGAATGCTTCCTCAGGTCACCATCGATGAAGTTGCCTTGATCGTGTCCAGATTCATCGAACACATGGCAACGCGGGAGGATCGGGATGTAATTCCTTGAAAATAGCTCCAAAGTGCCACATCACCTTGTCAACTCTCTGTTCACTGAAGTCATTTTGGGAAACCCTAATTAGGGTTTATTTGTGTTGATCTTGGCCGTTGGCTCATTTTTAATCTGAGCCGTTTATTCAAATTCACGAACTCTATATAAACTTGATTTCTCTCATTTACAATTTGTGAAGTGAGTAGTATAATATTGTTGCGACAAGACTATTTCCGTCAATAAAAGCTCTAGTGCATGATTTGCTTAGAATCACTTTTGTTTTCAAATAGTGTGCAAGGTTTAATATTTCTCCTTCAACACTTAGAGTAGAATTAGATTAGTATTTCATTTATATGTTTGTTAAGTGGATGATAGATTTGATAGCAGTGGTAGATAAAATTTAGCTCATACTTTTGTCAAATGGATGATTTGCATTTGATGTGTAAAGTTAGTCTGAGCCGTTGATTTGTGGATGCTTAACTTCTGTTTGTTTTCAATTCAAACATGAAAATTATTATCACTCCCTTTGAAGATTGCACCTACTTTGCGTAGTTGTCCAAAGGAGGCGAAACAAAGTGTGGTTACCCTATTTTATCTCGTCACTGCCGTCTCTTGAGTTCTTAGGTGTAGTTTAGATTTCTAAACCCTTATCCTTTTGCCCTTTTTTTGGAAAAACTGAAACACCCATCTAAAGAGCCTCAATGATAAAACTGTCTAAGTCCTCGACCCGAGAAATGAATTTTATGTAAGTCCGCTTGTGATTACCAGCAAATCACAATGCCCACTGACCTTGTCCATATGTCATAACCTGGCCAAAAGAAACATTGGAGTCATTGTATTATCTTCTAGGTATTTGCAATTACTTTTCAAGAGAGGATAAAGTGTCCTTGGGCATTTTATTCTGTGTATGGTGGGTATTAAAACGCACACCAACAGACAAAAGACAAGTTCCTATCACATGTGGACGGGTATATGGAGGAAATACTGCAGCTAATGAGAAGAGAAAGAAGGAAGGTGCCAAGGATAAGGAAGATAGCAACAAAAGACGGACTCTGGAAAATACTACCAAATCCAGCCGGACCTCCCACAGTAGAAGGTGAAGATGTTACATGGTACCAGCAGTAAGGAGGAAGGTATGTCGACGACCGATATAAAGTTACTGGTCCTGCCCCTTTACTTGATAAATGGTTTGATGTACAATATATAGGTACATGTTGCGAAGAAGAATGTTACAAAAAACCTCCACATACTTGTAAATGGTATTATGCTTCCGAGTTAAAGGTTCGAGAACGAGGCCAAAAAAGAGGCATGAAAAGAAAAAATGATGAAGGAAAAATAAATGATAAGAAAAAGCAAAAAATTGCAAAAAAGAGAATGGACGGAAGAAATAGAAAAAATTTAAAAGAGAAAGAAAATAAAGAAAAAGCAGAATTTAATGAAGGAGAGAAAGGAAATAATAAAAAAATATTAAAAAGAGAGATGAAAAGATGGAAGACAAAAAAAGTAGCCAAAGTGATTAAAACCACACGAGTAGAAAAAACCCAACAAACCGTACGCCCTAAAAAGCAAGAGATATCCGCCAAAAACTATAAAGGAGAGGCTGTACGCATTGTGAGGGAAGGTATCCGAGTTGGCAAGCGAATAACTAGAGTAAGAAGTAGTCGCCAAGAGAAGTGCCAGAGCAAGGAGAACACCGTACGTGTCTGAAAGAAAGGCATCCGGGTTGCTAGGAGGGTACGCAGCCATAAAGAGAAATTCTTACGCAGCCAGAGGAAGCACCAATCCGTACGCAGCCCAAAAAAGTATCAGGGGAAGATAGTACGCGAATACCAGGAGGAGAAGCCGTACGTCAAAAGAAAGCCGTACGCCAGGGAGAAACCACAAGCCAGAAAAAGTCCGTACGCTGCTCTCAGAAGAAGTCCGTACGCTGCTCTCAGAAGTCCGTACGTTGCTCTCAAAAATCCGTACGTTGCCAGGAAAAGTCCGTATGCTGCTGTCAGAAGAAGTTCATACGCTGCTCTTAGAAGTCTGTATCTCAAAAATCCGTACGTTGCAATCAAAAGCACGTACATTGCCAAGTAAAGTCCGTACGCCAAACTAAAGGGAAGTCCGTACATTGCATGCAGAGGTCTGTACGCTGCAAAGTGAAGCCCGTACGCCAAGGCCAGCAAAATTCCGTACACCAAATCCAACCAAAGTCCATACGCTACACAAGGGAAACAGTACGGCAAGAGGAGAATTCAATACAGAAGATCGGGGAAGGAACCGTACGGAAGAAGAAGGCACCCGTAGACGTGCAGTGGAGCAAGTCTGTACGGTCCACAGAGAAGGTTGTACCAGCCATCGAGCCAAGGCAGAAAAAATTAACTATTGTACCAAGGTACGATTTAAGAATTGAAGTATTTAGAAACGTCACTATCAATTAATTTCATTCCCGCAAGCGGAGAACAATGGATGCCAGCACGAGCGCCAAAGGGAAGAAAATAATACTTAGACCCAAGGTGGTTGGAAATAAGGCAGATAAAGGGAAAATGGACAACGTGATAGTAGACTCGTTGACATGGGAGAGCCTCACAGGCACAGACTGCAAAACTTGGTGGCAGGAGACGTCACCCGATCATCCAACAAAGCAAGCACTAGCGGCGACACAGGTTGGCAAGGCAATACAGTGCCCATTTTTTAACTCCAGGGATTTTGAGGAATACTTGAGGGATATTGTGGCCAATTACAATCAGCATGGTCACCGGAGCACAATTGAGTACGAAGGGTTTCCAGTAACGGTGGCTTTCTCACCAATTGACTTCAGACGAGTCTTTGGCATACCTGCGTCTGGCAAGGTAGTTGCCAAACCAACCACAAAAATGACAGCCCAACAGAAAGAAATGATTATTAAACGCATTTGCAGGCTTGATATCACCGACAAAGAGAAGGAGATGGTGTGGAGTTCAGGGGCAAGAGGACTACGAAAACACATGCTGATAAGTGCTGAGTGGAGATGTATTATGGACATCATCAAGTGCAGGTTAACAGGTGCCAGCCGCTCTTCAGATATAGCAACCTGGATGGTGGACTTCATTTTCGGGTTGAGTGTAGGACGGATTTACAATTGGGTGCTCTGCCTGTCTAAAAGGGTTAGAGAATTCCTAGAATGTAAACATAAAGCATTCTACATGACCTAGCACTTGATAGCACTGTTTTTGGATGCCATCTACAATCAGGTGTTGCAAGGTAAACTAGGGAAGCTACAACCAACTAAGGATTATGACTCTTCTTGGCCGACAATATTTCGGTGGACAACCTTAGAGGCAGGTGGCACAGCAGAGGAACCCAAGACAACAAGGAGGAAGAGGAAGCAGCCAGCTAGTGATGAATATGATCAGTTAGCACTTTCCTCCTCAGCGGACAACATTGCACCAACTGTTGTTTATTCCGTAGAAGTAAATCTCCGAGCAGTAGCACCTATCGAACGAGAGTTGGTAGAGGAAGTTGACGTGGCTGGAAAAGGGGGAAGGACCAATCATATACCCCTGACTGGAGGCGTGCCAAACGAACAGGTGGAAGTAGAGAGTACAGCCATAGACAACACAATGGGTGAGGACGCATCTCCAGGGGAGGTACTCCATGTAGACGGATGGTTGATGGAAATGGGCTCCCCCATTAGGGAAGAAGATATTTCCCCCATACACTCACCGGGCTTGCAGGAGATGGAGGGAGTACCTACAGGAAGCACGCAGCTGATGGGAAGCACACAACTGGCGGCTCACATACCAGTAGTTCAGCAGGTGGATATAGAACAACTAAAAGGAGGAGTGGGAGAGGTGGCACCACAGGTGATACACATTCTATCAGATGGAGAGACTCCGAGAGCAGAGCAGCCAGCCGTACCGGCAACCGCGAGTACCGACGGGGAGTCTAGTGAGGATGTGTCTGAAGGGATTGCTATGGTAATTCCCAAGCCTGACAGAGACGATCCAATCGGCACAATCGAAAGGTACATACACAGCCTGGAGCCTATTGCGTTGGTTATTAAGGAAGTGTCAGACATTGCCAAGACACTGAATAGAAATTACTCACCCATAGCGGAGCAAGAGGCTAAACAGATAATTCAGTTCATGAACTCAGAGAGTGAAAAAGAGTTCAATAGGATATTTACTGGTGAATGGGCGGTTAGAAAGACACCTGAGATAATGGCAGCCTGGTATCCTAAGAGGCCGTCTTTCTGTGGGAAGGACGATAAGCTGGTGGCCCAACTTTTTGAGATGGAGGCAACATACAGGTCCTTGTTTCTAGCTTGCAAGGAGTTTGATATGAAGGTAGACCAAATGGAGACGAAGGCAGACCAGGCAATCACGCTCTCCCAAAACATTCATGCCAAGGCAGAATCTATCGAGAAACAAAGGCTAGAGCTCTCTCACCTATTAGAGGAAGAAAACAAGAAGGTGACCAATCGAGATAACACCATACTGGAAATGGAAAGAAGAATGAAGGTGCGAGAGGAAGAATTGGCTGAACAGTTAGCAAGGAAAGACAAAGAATTGGCGAAGGCCAACAAAAAGTTGAAGGAGGCAGTGCATTTGGTGAAGACCACACTAGAGAAGGAATTGGAGGCCACTCGCCACTTGCAACAATGCACTGAGGAGGTATATCGGCTGTGACAACTCACCACTTCGGCAACCACTTCTTCAGTGCCTCAACCGCCAGGTATGTCCTCTCAACCCTCTTCTTACTAAATCTGTTTTGTAAATTGGTTCCCAGTTTTTGTGTTAGTCGTCTGGGAAGCTGACTTCTTTTGGGGGGGGATGATGTAAGTCGACGTACGTAGTCGGCCTTAGCATAGTCGGTCTTAGCGTAGTCGGCCTTAGCGTAGTCGGTCAGTTGGGTTGTCAATAAAACACTAGTCGTAGCAAGAATAAGTAAGTATGGTTAATGGCATGTAACTAAGTCCTGATTAGTTATGGTTACGAAGCGGCACGATGGTTGGTTGCTCAACCACCGCTGAATGCTATATGTACTGGGATCTTGTAGTCGGAGGGAGGTTATGGGTGGAATTGATAATACTATGACAGTCAGATTGTATATGTTAATACTTGCAATGAATGAATAGAAGTGTTCATGATTCAACCTTATTATGTTATTCTATCTGTGTATTGCATCTAGTTCAGTTTACTTCCTGTGTAAGTAGTACGTTGATAGAAACACTCCGCAAGGTAAACAATCAGTCTCTGCCTTATGCTCACAAGTTATAAGTTGATAAAACAAATTACAAGTTGCTGATAAAAGCAATTTCAGATCTGGAAACCAACATTGCAAATGATTTCAAAACATACAAGAAATCATGTTACTTGTAGTCAGGTTTTGAGAATGATATTACAAATGGAATGACTTGCAATCGAACTTTGGGAGAGATACTGCAAGTATAAGCAAGTCAAGACACAAGACAATGAGGAAAATGGGATTTTGGAAGAGCAAAAAGACATGCTTCAGCAAAAACTTCGAACTTTCAAGCTTGAAGTCAGGCTTTTTAAATGACTTTACAAGTGATAAACTCCCAAACTCATGTGGGTCAGGTCTTGAAAGCCCACATGCAAGTCGTTTTTTGAAAGAGCTTTCTCACGTGAACTTGTCTTTTTCCTTTACAATTTGTAATTCGGGTCTTGAATGGGTGATTACAAGTGATTTAAACTTGAACTTGAGACCTGTTACACCCCGGGATTTGTATAGTTACTATTCTAGTAATGCTTAGAGCATTCTGATTGTAAGGAAGGTTTTGAATGAATAAAATGTGATTGAACCATGTTATCAATATGAGAATCTGTTTACATGTTATGATTGGCTCATTCTGTATTCTTGATTGATGTTATTCTTGGATAAAGCAATGAATAGAGGAAAGTAATTAGTCGTGTTTTATATATTTGATTTATATATACTGCAAATATTGTGAGCAATTGACTGCCGTGGTTTTGGTGCCATGGATGCAGGAATAGGAACTATTCCTCCAGGTGGAGGGGAAACATTACTTGGGAGAGGAACTTGGTCAGCTAACCGGTAAAGTTGATCATATGAGCATACACACACTTCACTAAGGGTTTTGGGAACTGAGTCAGATTGAGTTGTCATGATAAGTCATCCTTAGGCTTAGGAGTTTCTGATTACTTTTTAATGCTTTATGAAGTGGTGTTACTTGATTGACTGACTTCTGTTCTATGAACCTTGAATGTGAAATGTGAACTGATAAGTTATACTGATGCCTGGAATTTACAAGTAAATGTATATATACATGTTTGTGCAATTACGTATACTAAAGGTGCTCTGACTGGCCTATAATACACGTAATTGGAGAATTGGAAATAAACATGTATAGATATATTTAAGTGTAAATGTGGATATATTTATAAATATATTTAATAATATATTTAATATAGACATTATTATAGTTTCATCGATAATGAAATATATTGGTATATCTATATTAATATTTGGATATTATATAGATATATTCATATATTTTAATAAAGGTGAATTAAAAACTATAATGGTTTATATTAAATATAGTGTTAAATGTATTTATGACATTTTAAAATATATATATTAAAATGACTTTGCCTTGGAAATATTTGAAATGGATTTATATAGTCATTTGGTAATTATTTGCATTTACCATATGGAATAAAGGAATTTCGAAATTTAAAACCATTGGAAATATATTGGAAAATATACATTGGAAAATATTAAAAGAAATGCAATAGTTTGAAACTATAGACTTTAATGATTTTTAAATCAGAAGTTTGAATAGCTAAAAATTGCGGATTTCTTCACGGGAAGAAATTGTGCGACTGTTTGAGCTGAGAACAATGGAAAATACAACAGGAGAATACCGCGCCCAGTTCGGACATTATGGACTTGGTCGCGAATGCTTGAACGCCACCATTTTGGGACGCGTGGGCGGAAGGAAGCCAAAATATCTGTGTGTAACCCTTGACGTTTTCAACAGTGAACTTCAAACGCCATTTGTTCATACAGTTCGCCATTTTTTAGGGCATTTTTAGTGACTACGCTTGTACGTGGATGCTTCACGAATTCGCCATGTGAGAGTTGAAGCATTCTTCGAAAATAAGGTTGATTCATCACTTAAATTTGCTGAGTGTCTGGTTATTTGTTTGCCACTGCACATTTTGACAATGTCAATAGGAGAGGTGTCGAATTCTCATGCCTACAATGTAGTAAACATGAGAATTCGAAACCTATATAAAGAGGTTGCTCTCATTGTTAAACTTACCACTTTCCTCTGCATTTGGAATTACGAATTTCATTGCTGTTTGAATTTTTTGTGAGTTGCAAACCACCATTGCTATTTAGACTGTGAGAGCCTTATTTCATCATCATTGCTTTTTGCATTTTTTTGAGTTGCAAACCACCATTGCTATTTAGATTGTGAGAGCCATATACAATTTTGTGAAAGCCATCTACAATTTTGCTGAGAGCCATATATCATCTTGCTGTGACTGTATTGCTGAGAGCAACATTCCCTCATTACCGAACTGCATTTACCTGAGAGTTGTATTTGTTCATGCTGTGAGAAGTAGCTGGTAAAGGCTGTGAAGGACGGTGGAGGAAGAGCTGAAGCTACCGATCGAACTCATTTCACAGCAAGGAAATCAGGCATGAGAAATGTCTTTGTAGAATTTCTGTCATTGATTTAAAAATGAGTTATTTGTTTGCTTGATTATGTTTTGCATTATGTTGTAGTATGAAAGGAAAATATTAGAAAGCCTCTATTTTTCTAAGGAATTGTATTGAATTGGGAATAGCTTAATTTCATTAGAAAAGGCTTATTGATTTAAGAAATAGCTTAAGAGCTTGTTGAATTGGAAATAGCTTAAAAGCTTGTTGAAATGAAATAGTTTGATTTCATAGGAGAGTTTGAAAAGGAATAGCATAAAAGGGAAATGTTTGATTACTTCTTAATAAAAGTACTTTATGTTTTGTATTACTTGAATACTGCTTGAACTCCTTAAATAAAGGAAAAGGAACTAGTTATTAAATACTAGGACGAGGGTGGATTCAGTACCAAGGTAGTCTAAAGCTTTAGAGTTAAATAGGTTAACTAGAGAAAGCTATGTACTCCATGGATAAAGATTTCCATGTTAGGAAGTACCAGAGGGACCCCTTGTTGACTGTACTCCATTTCCTGTTTAAGTAGTTGAAGTAGGAAGTCTAGGGTGATTGACTACCCACGGAAAGGACTCAACCTACGCGTAGGATAAGGCAGCCTTAAGTCAAACTGAACCTGACTTAGTGCAAGTGATGACCGTCAGTTTAAGTACTGCCAAAATGCTTTGGCCAAAGTAGCGTAGTAACGTCCACTTAGACTGTGAGACGAATTACAACAGTTCACAGTAGTCCAGGTTACATGCTAGATTGAGATTGTGAGGGCACAAGGATTTAGCTATGTAGGATTACACACTATGCTCAGTGGGGGTCATACAGAATCGATTACCCAACCAATCTCTTCGTAGAAGGGAGGGCCATCTACTTAACAGTAAACGTGCGGGGGACCGCAATATAAGTCCGTGGTTGGTGGAAAAGCACCTGAGTGATGTTTCTCCTCCACAGTAGACTTCTGATGAACCAAGGTTTGAAAGGGAAGATCCTGGACAGTCTTATTCCTATTTGCTCAAAAGCTTTCGAGCTATGTTTGAAACTTGTAAGATTCTTACCTTGCTTTTTAATTGAAAGAAAAGTAATCATGAAAGCGTACTCTGTTATTTACTTGGAAAATAGTACAATGATGTATTGTGTCATTTATTTCTTTATGATGAAATGTTCAATTAGAATGAAAAGAAAAGTTATTTACTTTGTCATTATAAATGTATTTCCTTGTATCTTATTAGTGAAAGTAGAAATTTTTTTGTTTACCCGGTTTGGGGGTCGTTACAAGACCATTCACTTGCAATTCGGGTCTTGGAACCCCCATTGCAAGTTATATGAAACTTGACTTTTACCTTTTAACCTTGTAATTTGGGTCTCAAGGCCCCCATGACAAGTTACATATGATTTATAAAATGACTAAAAAGTGCCTTCACTTGCATTTCAGGTCTCAAGGTCCCCATTACAAGTGACATAAAAAAAGTAACCTTTTAAAAAGCCTTCAACTTGTAAATCGGGTCTCAAGACCCCCATTACAAGTTACATGAAATTTTATGAAGTGGAAAAGTGCTCTTCACTTGCAATTCGGGTCTCAAGGCCCCCATTACAAGTGACAGACCATTTCTAAACCTCTTACTTGCAAATCGGGTGTTAGGACCCCCATTGCAAGTTATCAATTTTAAAAACACAAAAGTGACTTAAAAAACTCATAAAGTGAAATCGGGTCTTGTGGACTTAATTGCAAGTGAAGAACCACTTGCATTTTAGAACTTTAAACCCCAAACTTGCAGTGAGGTCTTCAAAACCCGAAATTGACCAAAAGCACACCAAAAATGACTCAGAATTCCATGAAAACAGACGAGAGTGAATAAAAATGTTGGCCAAAAGGACTATGGACCCAAAACTTAAAATGCCCAACCTCTATACCTCGTAATACGTACCTTGAGGCCTAAAAATGTCAATTTTTTTTGATGGGTTATCTCTGATTTTTGCATGTCAAAAATCAGGGACAACATGGTCAACTCATTTAATTGTTATTTTATTCAATAAGGAGGCTGACCTACATGAAGAGACATATTGTTTTGTATAAATACAAGGTGATACTGATGATCCACCATTTGATTATCAAGTTCATTCATCATATTCACTCCTTGAAGAAGTTCACACTTGAGCAGTGGATCATTCTGTAGCAGCAGATCATCATTCTGTAGCAGCAGATCAATCTCAAGGAGAAACATATTCTGTATCTTTGCATTTAAGAGAGGTGCCATCATTCATTGTATCAAATTCGGCCTTGTGTTGGGCCTGAGTTGTAAGCAGATTTCTGCTCTTATTCCAGAATATATAAGTTGCTGGGTTTTTCCCCTCGAGTTGGAGGGTTTTCCCGGGGTATCTTGTGGTGTTCATTGTCTTATGTGTTGCATTTTCTGATTGCTTTCTTTTCTGTTCCTAAAACTAACATGATTGCTAACTGCAGAAATATCCCAAAAAAATAAATATTGAACAATAGACAATATATATAAAAATTTGAATTTTAAACCAATTTAATGGTTTGTACCTTTTGCATGATGTATGGCTGGCTGAAGAAGTAACTAATCAGTAGCTATAAGGCTGCGATTCTTCCTTGCAATAAGCAATAATGGTATAATACCTTTCATCATTAAAAAATATATTATTAATACCTCACATTGAATGGCAGCCTCCCTAGAGGATACAATATCGTAGATAAAAGAATAGAAGGTAGCAACAAAGGCTGGGATCGCTTTAAAGACAGCCTTATTAATATTATTTCATCTGCCAACTTAATCACCACCCCTTGTATTAACATGAGGCACTTCAAAACAAGGCATATAAAGTTATAAACTATCAAAGAAGGTATGGCTGCCTTAAATAAATAATAATAGCATTTCAATAGCAGCGGCTGGCCTTAATGTGGTACAATAGCATTGATTTGTAGAAGTAAAAATCAAAGCTTGCTGAAATATGAATATTAAAAAGGTACTTCCTACAAAACAACTAGTCTTCAAACCAAAATCTAGAACTCCACATCACACACACAAATTCTATAAATTCACATCAAACTGTAATATAATATGAAAATCCAACAACCAAAATAACTGAAACCAGAAACCTTTAGCATCAATCAGCTTGCTAGTAATTCTTGAATGGAATTATACAAACAAATAGGAGGGCTTTCGTTTTCAAATCCATTCTTTGCTAAAGGGTTTTTGTCTTAAGACATAAAAGATGAACAATGTATAATCTTAAGAGAAATGAATTCGATAATATGAATTAGTAATCCTCTTCAATGCTCAACTCTTCTTTATATAGGCACTTGAGGAAATTATAATATTATTCCTTTTTTTCCTTTTCCCCTCAAACTTTTTTTTTTTGGAAAGTATCTAGAAAGTCCTTTTAATTAACATTACTTTTGGACCCCATTTCTAAGGACACCTTTTGCCCCTCTTTCTAAAACACTTTTTTATTAATGAAATATAAGTTGCCTTTTTATGAATAAAACATAAAATTATTTTTTGGACAACTTAATTTCAATTATTAAATTATTTCCTTTGCACCACCTTATTATCCTATGGGAAAATAAAATAATTGGGTAAGGGCCTTCTTATTAACTTTGCTTGAAAAAAGGGACATGACACATGATCAAAGATGCTTGCTTCTTTTTCATTTAGAGGTTGTTATTCTCATATGTATATCACATGTGGCTTCAAGAGCTGTCATGCTAATCCAAGCCTTATTACAAGCATTTTTACAACTATGGTCTCCTTGCATGGTCTCCTACTTGGTCTTCATCATCTCCATGCTTTTTAATTGGTCCCTCTCCTGTAGGGCTATTTATGCGTATACTAGATGTCTTATGGCTTAGGGTTTAAACACTTTAGGTTTAACCCTCCTTGCTTTGTTCACTTTTATTTTGTAATTTGATTTTTCTGGTTACTTTTCATAACCTAGGGACTCTTAACACTATTACCTCTTATTTACAACTGATTGGAATTTCTGGATTCATTAACCTACTTTGGTTGTTTGTAAATGTTAGTATAATTTCAGTTTTTTGTTTAATCACCTCCCCAATTTCTTTCTTCTGCTTTTTTCTCCTTTCCTTCTCTTTTTGCATGTCTATCATCTCCTGTAGGGCTGTTTATGCGTATACTAGATGTCTTATGGCTTAGGGTTTAAACACGTTAGGTTTAACCCTCCTTGCTTTGTTCACTTTTATTTTGTAATTTGATTTTTCTGGTTACTTTTCATAACCTAGGGACTCTTTACACTATTACCTCTTATTTACAACTGATTGGAATTTCTGGATTCATTAACTTACTTTGGTTGTTTGTAAATGTTAGTATAATTTCAGTTTTTTGTTTAATCACCTCCCCAATTTTTTTCTTCTGCTTTTTTCTCCTTTCCTTCTCTTTTTGCATGTCTATTATCTCCTTTTACACTATTTTTTGACTGTTTCTGATAGTCTGTCAGCTTGCAGCTATGGGAGACTCCATGACTATGTTTCTCTTTTGTCTAACATCCCTTTTCATTAAACCTCATTCAAGCAGCTTTCCTTGATTTGTACAACTTGACAATATTGCTCACTATTCCATCATTATTTTTCTGTTATGCTATCTGTCAGCCTGCTGTCACTCATCACTTTCTCTCTATACATCTTCATTCTTTTCCCTTCACTCCCATTTTCCATTAGAACATGTCTGTGCCATTCCATTATTCATGATATCATTTCTTTTTTGTTCCGTATTACAACCCCACATAAGAAACCTGCAATAAGCAAACAAATAGTGAACCCACTTTAAAATTCATAGAAAACTAAAGTCTGAATGAAAAAGAATATAAAGTTAAGATAACAAGAGAATAGCCCCCTTAACCTCTGTTTGTATTAATTTAACCACAGAGTCAACCATACCAAAGAAGAAAGAAACCCAATAGATTATACCTATGAAATGAAATAGAAAGTACATTAACATCCATGAATTACCAAAATAAAGTTAGCAAAAGAAGCAGTAGAAGAAAGAGCAAGAAAGTAACAAAACTAAATAATGAATGAATAAAAGAAGTTTAGCAAAAGAAGTCTACTTGCCAATGTTTGCAACAAAACAACATGTTTTGGTTTAACTTTATGCATCTTATTCTTATCTAGAAATTGAATTTACAAATAAATAACCACATATTCTAGTTAAAAACAATTTTATTTGCCAGCTTTCAGTATCTATGTCTCTCCTCCAATTGGAGTTTTCTAGATTTCTGGTATATGTTTGATAGCAGTTATTTATTTTCGTGCATCTGGGGTGCCTTAAGCATGCTCTAATTAATGTTTAACAAAAATTGTTGCTATGATTTGGGAACTAGACTCCAATGATACTGACTTAACCATGGAAGGATTCACTACCAAGAATGAGCAGGTTGGCACAAAACTTTGGAATTTATCAAATGAAATTGCAATTTGATTATTGTGCACAAATGTCTAAAATAGGTCAATGGCCCAATAGATTACTGCCTGCAAAGACAGCAGTGAAAGGGTAGTTTAATGCCACCCACAACAACAATGAAACGATGGGATGAAATAAATTTTAATGATAATATCAAAAAGTGGGTGAGCCAAGTTAAGTTTCAATTTGTATTTTTATACTTAAATGACATGCTCAGGAATATATATTACTGCCTATCGAGAAATTGAATTACTAATCAAATTAACAATAATCTCTGGTTGAAAATTCTTTTGTTGACCAGTAACTAGTATGTAGACTTTCCTTTAAGTGGCTTCCTTTTAACTTTCTAGCCTATTGCTAATAATAGTTATTTACATCTTTTTGAACTTGGGGTGTTTTAAACATGTTCTGTATTCATGTTTGAGAATATTTATTGTGCCATCGCAAGTGCTTGGTAATGATTTTAGTAGAAGGAATTTGATTGTGCTCCTACTATTGAACTCTTTCTTGCATTTGTTACTCTTTGTTATATTTTAAAAATCTCTCTGAGAAACTTTCCCATTCTAAAGCTACTGATTCTTTGATAATATTTGACGGTTATTCTAGATATCAAGTGATTCAGTTTATATGGTCTCTTCTGATGATGAAGACCACCCAAAGATTTCAAAACGCGGAAAGATTCAAGATTGCAATGGAGGCAATAAACCGAAAAGAAACCTGCCTCCCAGAAAGTCCAAAAATCCAAAAATGGACTACTCTGAAGCATCTCTGTCGAAGCTTTCACTATGGAAACAGGGATTGACACAAGAGAATACCAATAAATTACCTGTCTATGCATCAAAGTCATCTGGAAAGGTACTTTTTATGCTCAAACCCAGGTTCTTCAATTTTCTTGTTTTTATGACTGCTTTCTGGAACCTATCTTTTTAACCATATAAATTTTCTACTGTAACCGCATGCACCTTTGAGTCCTATTGAGCAGTGTTGTTCATTTGTAGACATCAAAATAATTTCATTTCATTTCTCACTAGATGGTATTTAGGAAGCAGAACTTATGCCAGGCTGTAGCTGTCCTTAGTTTATATGTGTTTGCTGTTCTTTCTGGTTCTATTGATTGTTTTAAGTTAGTTGAGGGCATGGATATATATTCTTTCTTTCTTTGAAGTCCTGTCATCTGAAATGATTGAGCAAGCTTGCATTCTTGGCCATATACTCAATTTTGTTTACTACTGTTCCAAAGCACGAGTGGTTTTTTCTTCTGTTGATGTGCTGATTCTGTTCACACTTCAGACTAAGGAAAGTACCCACTTCAGCTTGAAAGTGCACATAATTGGCTCTACTGTGCATTTGGATTGCCCTTTTGTGATATTATTGTTTACATAATGCTAGATATATGTGGTAATGTGTTATTCTTTCTATCATCCAAAATGTGTAGGCATTGGCTACTGAAGAGTTTACTTTGTGTAGCTCTGGTAAGTTGAGAACATTTAGAATTTGTATTAAAGTTGCTCTAAATTACAGGCATCTCTCTTTGGATATTGGTGATAACCTAGTCAAATATGCTGAGAGATCCAGCTTTTGAAATAATTTTGTTCTCATCCTCTAATACATCATTACTCAGATGGAGTTAAGTTAATGAATTGAAGTAAAAGTTCGTAAGAAATATTCTTTATCTTCTTTAAAATCCTTAGTTGGGAACCACATCGTGCAAGAAACTAATAACAACCATTGAACATGCTGTGGAAATCAAAAGCGGTGAAATTACATATAAAAGGAAAAAGCTAATGATCTATGAATAACTTACATATTGAATTGCCATCTCTTGGCTTGTTTGAAAAGGATTCAAGTGAGTTTTTTGTGGAATGAACTGAATATCCAAAAGTTATTTTATGCGTTTCTCTGCTTCTCAAGATTGCTTTTATGAAGTTGAATTAAATTTATCTGAGGTTTTAACTAACATCATCCTTGATGCCCATTCAACTGATTCTGGACTAGAGTTTTCTTTCTCCTATAAACACTCAGATGATCATGGGTGCTATAGAAATATTGAAATTGAAATGTCGAGGCTATTGTGAGGCTGATATTTATTTTAGTTTGGTGATATGATTTACTTTTTACTGGTTTATATATATACTATCAACGGTATTAACTTTGTAGTTTGTAGCACTGATTAGTTATTACCTAGCACTGTTCTGTAGGTGTATCTGAGAATTATTGCAATCACAATGACACCAGTAACACAATGTTTGGTTGGCATGAAGATTATGGTATGACAGAGACAAATAAAGAAAGAAACTGAACATTAATTTTTTTCACAATTTATTATTTTTGGAATAATATGTACATATGAGTATACCCAACTAGGACTTGTGTGAGAAGAATGAAGACAGAATGAAGTAGACACAAACTAGAGATAGAAGATCACTCGATTCTTTGTCTTCATAAATTTCATAAATTGGGTTATTTGGTTGGTTGCTGCATTGATTTACCAACTTCATTTCACTTAAAATTACCAAATCTTAAACACTTCCTATTCTAATTCTTTTTTGCTAATAATTATATGCCATCTGTTTATGGGGTTCCCATGTAGAGATTGTTGGCGTTTCAATTCGCACCTCTGGTATGTGAATTAGAAACAAACAGCTATGCACAGATTAACTGCTCTTTGAATTACGAGGAGAAGCTCCCTCTTTGCTGATGTTGCTTAAAGAAAGTAAACTAACTAATTTGCCAATCTTTTTGTTCAGCTAAGAGCACAAGGTTTTTAAACTCTAGTGCCGTAGCTGAGATTTTCTCTTTTGAATTTCAACTACGACTAAGCCTACTCTAATGACGTTTCACTACTCAAGTAAGCGCAGAGCTTGAGAGTTAGAAATGAACAAGGAATGATTCTTTGACACAAATATTTAAACAAACTTTCTTCCAACGCACATCGACTGTACTTTCAATGTAATCTGAAATAAAGGTTATGTAAGCAGAACATTTAAAATGGAAATCTGAGACAGTAGATCAAAGCAGCAAAGTAGGCATAAGATTTTATTTTCTCAAATTTCAAGTAACAAAGATTACACTTTTGGGACAGCAGGATTGTAGCAATAATAGGTTTACAGTTTAGCCATCAAACCAGAAAACACTTGACACAAATAACACATGAACTGAACAATAACTTGCAGCAAAGATAGGCATACAAGCTTGCTCTTACACTAATTGAATTGACATTAAATAACACCTTGCAAGCAACAAGTAGGCTCAGCAATTTGTTATCACAATAACCGTTAAAGAAAAATGGGCAAGGCTGCCCTTATTTATACACAAGCAAAGGAGTAGGGAACCTTAAAATCTCCTTGCTTTTATAACTAAGACTTGCCAACTCACAAGCTTTATTTCTAAAAATAAAACAAGATAACTATCTAAGAACCTATTGAAAGCAAAAACACAGGGAAAATGCCAACTATTATAACTTGATTCTTTTCTATCTCACGAAGAATATATAAGGATGAGACAAAAATAGCAAGAAAACTCGGAAAAAGCATCTATCTTTGGAGATCTTTGCTGTTCTAATAAGATAACACATCCATCGGTATTTTGGGAAACTAAATCAGCCAAATAAAAGCTGGAAACTGCCTCTTTGTTAGGAGCGTTGATACTATCTAAGTCGATATCCTACTTTTCTAGGATTTTCTCACCTTCTACAATTAAACTTAGGAAATCTTTGACATCTTCAGCTTCTTTATCAAATTTTGCTAATCTTGGCGGCTCTGCAATTGGAGTGATGACCTTTTATAAATATATCATCTTGCTTCAACATATCTTTTTTTTTACCTTGTGTGTGACCATTTTCCGACATTCCTTTGTTTCTTCTGCAACTTTTATACTTTTGACACATCCCGATTTTTCAATGGAAGAATATTGTACAACTCTTTTCCAATACTTGTCTTTTTGCTCATACCACATCTTTTCACGTTCTTTGATTGAGATGATGATGTTTTCTGTCCATGGTGGTTTTGAAAAGCACTTCTCAACAACGTCCGGCCTGAAGCTATAAACAACCCGCCTATTTGTTGCTTGGTTTTGAATTCAATGGGAGAGTACTGCATATTTAAAAATTCAAACTTTGACTGTAAACTTGGCCATATTCAGACTTTTTTGCACAAATTATTGAAAATTGAAGGTTGATTTCTCTCGAAAAAGCAGTTTTCCTAAAAAAAGCTGGGACCTAGGTTTTGTAGAGAACTTCGTTTCAGAAAAACCAAGATCATTCATTTTGGAAAATAGTGATGGCTGATTGAAAAAGCAGAAACCCTAAAATTTAGAGCTTTCTCGAAAAAAGCTGAGAGTTGGGTTTTGTGCAGAATCACGTTTAAGAGAGACCCAATTGATTAGATTTTGGAGATACTGAAGGTTATTAAACATGTGTTGAAAAAGCAGGTTTTTGAAAATCTTAAAATTTTCCAAAGTTGTAGAGAATAAAAAACCAGGCTGACCCAGATTGTTGAAAATTGAAAAAGATGAGCCCCTTCTTCTAAAAACTGATGCCCTGGAAATTTGAAGCATGAAAAAGTGAGCCTTGTTGATGTTACTAGGCAGCATCGGGCTGCTTCTTCTAGCGCACTCACTTCAAGAAGACACAAATTAAATGATAGCCTAATCAGCTATTTAATTTATACTTGCATGATTTAATTCATGAGGGCCGACCCTCCTTAAGTTCATGTATTCTATATTGTATTGGGCCGACCTCCTTGGCAATTATTGTAATTTATTTGTTCTCCTTAAGTGGCCGACCTAATTGAGGAGTCACCTCACTTTGTATAAATACAAGGTCAAACTTGTTCATTTGCATAAGTTCAATCAGCATAATTCGCATTCCTACAGAAGTTCGCACTTGAGCAGCAGAGCATCATCTTGCAGCAGCAAACCGATTTCAAGGAGAAGCATACTCAATTGTATCTTTGCATCTAGGAGAGGTGCTATTATTCATTGTATCAAATTCGCCTATGTGTTGGGCCCGAGTAGTAAGCAAATTTCTGCTCTTATTCTATCATTATATAAGAGACATATTTGCTGGGTTTTTCTCCCTCAGGAGGAGGGTTTTCCTAGGGTATCTTGCTGTGTTTATTGTCTTATGTGTTGCAATTTTCTGAGTGCTTTCAGTTGTTTATCTGATCTTTAATACACTAACAAGCCTCTGTGTGAGCTGATTTGGAAAATATGAAGAACTTCGAAAAAGCACCACGTTTTGGCCTTCAAATCTTGAAATGAAGAAATTATCTGTCTCCTCCTTTTGGATGCCACCTGCAAAATATGAATAATGAATGCACAAAGCCATCTTAAATAGGTTTTGAGGATGAAAAAGATGCTTTATTTTCCAGCTTTAAATCTTTTGAAGCCAATCTTGAGTAGGTTCATCGAATGTGTTGGGTGTATATTATGTAATCAACTTTTCAACAGATTACACAACCTAGACTTTAGCCACAACTATGTGAGATAAAATCTCTCCTCTTAGGAAGGGGAGGCGCCCTTCTTACTGCTAACAGAAGCTATGGTAAAACTAACAAAGTATTTACACAATGTACGCTACACTTACGAAATGGGGGGGTGTGTTACATTCATGCTTCTCTCTTTTTTCAGAGAAGATGTTTTACAATGCTTCACGGTTTGGAAGTTCTAAATCTGATAACTTTAAACTTAACAAAAAACAGTAATGCCAATATCTCTATCTTGTCAAAGCAAAGTGTAGAGATACCAGATGTGATTGATAATAAACAAATAAAGGAAAAGGGAAAGCTCACGAAGGTACAAAGTCGTTCCGTAACTTTTTCAATGATGGATCTGCGAAAAACGTATCATTTGTCGCATTAGAAGCACAAAATCTTCTTAGATGCAACAATTCCTCGAACAACATGAATGATTACAAGCACAAAGTCTTGTAGATCTTTCAACCAAAGTATCCAAATATAACGTAAATCCAAATAAGAAATGCAACACAAAGTTTACATAAATTTCTTGAAGGCCTTTAAATATCATTCACTAATCACCACCAATCTCGTTGAAATCAAAAGAGAGTTGATTTCAACTGAAAGTCTGGCATGCAACTTCCTTCTTTATTGATTAGATTTAGATTCACAAAATTGAACACAAAGTTTCAATGTTCGTTTCAAAAGGGCAGCACTTCGTTGCAAAATACTAAAAGGTAAAGATTACAATAGAAGTCCCTCTTATTTATAGAAAAGAGGGAAGAGCTAATCTAGGAAATTAGTAGAGCAAAAATAGGAAACCCTAACTTTGACTAATTAAAAGTGTAATTTATCTCCGTGGAATTACATCTCATATTTTTGGTGTAATTACACTTTACAAAAAGACATTTAAGATGTCAAAAACTATTTACAAGATGCGTCTAGGAAAGCATCAAAATATTCAACACTGAGAGATCAAGAATCTTCATGGTTCCTTGCTTGGGTGTAGAAGTCTTTATACTTCTTCCCGGTCTCCTGCATGAATTTGTCATCCGGACCAACGGTGTAATCCACAATGGTGTGAATCCTTGTGATTGATTTCCTGGCGGATGAGTGTACCTTTTTGCACCTGTCAAGATGCGTCTTGAGGTTATCAAGACCGAACCTTGTATCACAAAGATCATTTATAGAGGCATCTAAAAAGTCTGTGCTCTCTACTTGACTCATGACGGCTTCTTTGAAGGTCTTGGAAATTTCTGTGGCCGGAAGGAAAATGCGGTTTTCCTCAAGAAGTTTGCCTAGCAACTCCTTGATTCTTTTCTCAAGAATAGAACGATGTTCTTCAACATTTTCCTGTACTTGGTGGAGATCATCTGCAAGAGATTTAATTGTTTGAATATGATGCTTCAAAGATTCTCTTACCTCAACATATTTTTCCTTGTCGGGGATCACCTTGGCTTCCACTAGTTTGCTAAGTTTTACCTGTTTCATTTGTGACCACAATAACAGGCCTTTTTCCATTTCTTTGAGCTCTTGGGAAAGAACAACTTCTTCTTTATCTAGCTCCAATTTGAGTTGAGCTATCTCAGTAACCTTTTCATCCGTGGCAACTATAATTTGAGAAGCATGTTCTACAATCTTATTAATGAAGTCATACAACGCTTTGCCTTTGGAGGCAAATTTCTCAGCCTTCTTGATAGTTGGGTCCTCAGGGCTTACCATTGCCAATGGTTGTGCATTACTTGTAGATCCTGCAAGCTTCCTTACAATAGCAACATAATGCTCTGCCCTCTGTTTGTATAAGTTTCGAGCTTGCTCCATTTTGTCCAATCTTTCTGCCAGTATATTCAAAGTCACTTGCGCATTTGCCTTAGCACTTTCATTAGTAACTTTGCCAAGCTGGATCTTGTTACTGTGTAGTCCTCCATATTAACATCTCCTTTCTCTTGAGGTGGAATGCCAATGCATACTTTTGACCTGTTTTGTCAACTTGAAGCCGCGAATATACTTTTGCCTTTTTCTTCCCCTTGGCTTTTGGAGGGGCTATCACTTCAAGATCGAGTTCTTCTGGGGAAATCATTTGTTTTTTCTGCTTCGATACTTGAGATACCAACCAAGGGGGAAGAGAGGAGGTAAAAGCTTCCTGGTTGACCGTCAACTCTTTTGTTACCGCCACTTTTGAAGGAATGGCTAGTATAGCAACAATTGGCGAAGTATCTATCATTATTGTTCCAGAAACCTGCACATTGATCTGATTCTGCAGAGATTCATTCATAAACCTGTTAAACTCAGCTTCTGAATTGAGATCATATGATGGGGATGACAAGTTGGGAATAGATGATGGAGAACCTGACAAAATGCCAACCGTTTGAATACTTGTTACCAACGGAGTATCTAGTGTGGTTGACGCTGCAGGGAGTGGTGCAATGTCCACTGCGGGTATGGTAGATGTAGGAATAGGTAATGTGGGAAAAGGTGGCAGAGGAGTGTTCGGAATCGGAAGTGTACGAGGAACGTTTGAAATTACAGGTGATGATGACTGGGGAAAATCTTCGACTACATTCTCTGGTGGAGACATAGCTTGTTCTTCATCATGCCTGAGTTCCTGTTGATCACTCTCTTGATCTTCTAACTCTTTTTCACCTTCTTGGTCACCTTCAGACTCATGTTCATCTTCAAAATGTTCTTCCTCATTGAAGTCTGTTTCTTCAGAATCTTCATCTTCAGCAGATTGATCACTTGAATTTTCTTCTTCATCAGAATCTATCTCTTCATAAATAGACTCCTTTCCTTTCGAGCGGGATGGTTTAGATTCCGTTGTTTCTTCTTCACGGATGTAAGAGACCTGGTGTCTCTCAACCCCAACGTTGATGAAGAATGCAATTTTTGTTTGGTGTTTTGCTGTTTTGTAATGTTTTGGTGGGTTTTTGTAGTTATATGATTTTTTGTTGAATTTAATATAAGCAACCAGTTAGACATAATTCATTGCAACAAGAAGACTTCGAGCATAATATTCTTCTAAATAGGCTGCAAATAACTTTTATTGATAATAGAACGTATACAAAGCATAACCCACATTAATACATGCTCAAGAATGTGATTATGAAGCTCTTATAAAATTCTGGAAATTAATTGCAAAAACCTGGAATTAATTTGCAGCAGCTATAAAACCCTTGCATGGTACGGCCTGTTTGAAATACGTTACTTCTCCCCTTCACAATTGATGAAATGCCTCTCGAAAACCCTCAACGCAACAAAGTAAACCCTTGTGTAGATTCCACAAATATGCAAGTACTGTAGCGTCTAATGTAGCACGACACTGTAGCATTACTGTAGCAGCACTATTCACAGATACTGTAGCAGTTTACTATTCATGGGTACTGTAGCAATTTACCAAGCTTCTAATCTGCAAATGTTTATTCCTTGAAACCTTTGAAACCTTGAATAGAACTTCTCAAATATGCACAAATTTGACTTCTGAATAAAGCCAACTAAGGAGCAATCTTCAACTGAATCTCTCACAACCTCAGAATGCTAGACTATGAAGAGTTTCCGTTCTTCAAAGCCTGATAGTGACTGAAATCTGTAGAAACCCTTGTTTCACAAACTCCAAAGTTCTCTGAGAAGAAAAAGACAAATTAGAATAATCAACATCATAATAATTCGATTTGTCTTTGGTGAAATAGATATATTCTCCCAATAGGGTCGACCCTTCTCAAAAAGCAATTAAACGATATTAAATTCGCCTCTTTGACTTAGGCTATTTAATTAATAAATGGCATCCCCTTTAATGAGTAATAAATAATCACTGAAATGAACATTTCACCCTTTTTATTATAAAGTCATTTAATACTTTATAATAAGCCATTTAATTAATTAATAACTTTAATATTTCACTTAAAATGACTTTATAATATAAAGTCATAATAATAATTTAATTATTATTAAATACTCCATTATTCTCCGTTTGCTCAACAAACTGCCAAACTGGGTCGAAACTGAGATAGCCAACTGAGCCAGGTGCCATGCCAGAAATAGTAACCCTGATGACCTGACTTACTATAAATAGTAAGTGCCTAAATAACACTCTATAAGCATCTGCAAAGGTCCAAACCTGAATCGGAAAGTGAAGTGTTGTCTCTAACCACCGAGTAACTGCCACAAAGGACCCTCTGTCCATAACTGTCAGCCTACGAGGGTCAAAAAGATAGGCTCACTCCTCAACAAACAATGTCAGCTAAAACGGGGACATTACAACGGATGGCTCGAGCATCCTTCTTACCAATAGTGAACTTAATCCTAGGGCCTTTTCTGGAAGAAGTGGGAATAGCCGCTGATTTATCTTTTGGGCGGGATTCTTGTGGTAGATTGACTTGTGCTCCAGATTCTTCTCCTTCGGACTCTATCTTGAAAGTTTTCATCTCAAAGCCATGCTTGTGTAACCATTCAGCAGGGTTAGCCAAAATTAGTGCCAACCTTTCTCTGATGGAGACGTTCTCCTTCTTTGACCACTGAATTGCAAGCAAAGGTTTCTTAGAGATTTGTTGCTCATCATAAGCAACATTCATGATATTGCCAAGATCTGTGAATTCCTCTGGTAGGTCTGCAACACCAAGATCTCTGATTTGCTGAACAGTGAGCCTGCAAAAATCCATCTTGCGAACAACCTCTTCATCTCTACAATCAGCCCAAATGTCTTCAAAGTGGTATCCATGCTTATGAGCCTTTTTTAGCCTCTTCTTGACATCTCGGTAATCAAAATCAAGCCTATATTTATAAGTCCTGATTGTCATGACTTGCATCCTAGCATAGACTGATTTAGCCTTTTGTACACTCTTGATGGTATACCTACCGATTGTTAGTGGAAACTTAAATCTAGGTTTATGAATCCTTCGATGTTCCTTGTGGATTGAAATCAGCTGTCTGCAAAACTCCATCAATATCCACTTGTTTGAAGGATATCTGGGCAACATGTAAGGGCAGCTAGTGTAGCATCCCACCCTTATGTAAGTAAAAGTCGGGAATTGGAGATATATGCATCCGACTTTACTCACCACTTTGTAGGCCTCATCAAACACTCTTTTCTTGTCGAGAGTCGGGTCAAAACTGAATAGCAAAGGCGCAAAGAAAGCATCGGTGACCCTCCTAAAATGGTGATGGATTTCCTTCAATTCCAGCTGGTAGAAATAATTGTACATAGGTGTAGATAGCTGATTCCCTCTTGTAGATAAACCTGGGAATTGTCTCATCATGGCTACAGCGTACACTAGGTAAGAAGTCATATAAAACTTCAAGGTGGTTGGGACATTTATTAGTTGCTCATGAATTGTATCACTGATCTGTTTGCCCCAATCAATATGAACCTTTTGTTTTCTTATGATCCGAATGTACTCGTACATCCAATCCTGAAAATGAGACGTTTCAGGCAATCCCTTAACTCCGCTTAAGAGTATTATCATGTCTCTGATATCTTCCTTGAAGTCAACTCGTGGAAGTCCCTTTGGCCATCTGGAGATAGTATGCCTGGGTTCTTTCAACCATTGACTATTTATCAAGTATTTAGCCTTGTTTGGATTTGAGTCATAGACTTCCTGTACTGATTGTATTGAAATATCAATGTACTTTTCCATCTGCAAGAGTTTGAAGACAATATCTAAGAAATCTGGATCTAGTCTCAAAATCTCATGTTCGGAAGAATCAATGACGCTTCTGCTTTCCCGGATGTAGTGAGATGCAACTTCAAGGACAAATTCTGTATGATGTGCAGAAGTGGGGAATGTAGAAACAAGGTGTAGGTTACTGTGCACAATAGCTCTCAGAGAGTCTTTGAGAGGCTTTTGCGCGGTCCTCTTCACAAAATCAATGAGGTCTTGATGGCCAACCTCGGTGTTTTTAATCTCGTCCACTTTTGAAATCACTACCGTCGGCAGATAAATGCCTTGGTATTTGTATTTCATTTTGCCTTCAACTTTTGAAGACGAAGGAGGCTTCTTAGCTGTCATTTGAGAGCAACTGGCTCAAGATATGCAATCTCCAAGAATCCCTTGATGAGATTTGAAAATGAACTGCAAATAAGAATCAAGCACTGTTAGCCAAAAAGAATCATTGGGATGCGTGAAGCGAGCAATGATGTCGAGCAAGCATGATTCAAGTGACGAAGCACAAAAAACTAGGTGAAAACGGAAAAAACGTGATTCGGAGCGAAACTAGAAAGATTTGAAGTGTTTAGATGAAAAACAGGAAAAAGAGTACCCTTGCACTAGGGTGTTAAGGACTCAGCAAAATATGTCAGGGCGTTGATTTTCAGCGCCTTGACACTTTTGCTCAACACTCTAGAAAATTGAAAAAGTGTAGAGGTGAAAAATTCGACGCCATAGTATGGGAAAAGGAAACCCCTCTAAGGTAAGAGCAAGACGTTTGGATCCAAACCAATGTATGCATATTCTTCATGAATGGCGAATGTCTCTTTATTCTTTCCAAAACGAATGCATTCCAGAAATTACTACGCGCATGGGACTATGGAAGAAAAACAAAAATGGAGGATAAGGATGCAGTCTCATGACTCTAAGAACAAGAGAGAGAGGAAGACAAAGGCACGCGTGATTGCTCGAAGAAGAAAAGAAAAACGGTTATGACAAAAACGCGTTTTGGAGAAGGCAACGTTGAAAATCATAAATGAAAACCTAGGATGTGTTTGACAAAAAAAGGAAAATGCGAATCATAAACTAAGATTATGAGAAAGAAGAAAATGAAAACATACCTAAAACAATCAAGCAAGATTGAACCAAAAACTTGAGAAGATCTTCGAAAAAGAAAACGTGTTTTTGCTTGGAGAATGGACGCCCAACACTTTGGAGGTGAAAGAAAGAAGTTAAGAATGAAATGGAGTGAACCAAAAATACTTTTAAGTGATTTAAAAGTGTTAAAAGCTAACTCAAGTCGCTCATTTAAATGAGGCACAAAAAGTGGCACATTTAGTGAAATGTGCAGAAGGGCCAAAAACGACGCCTTAGTAAAAAAATTGACTAAGTCAGGAAGAAAAGTGCAAGGGCGCTAAAAATCAGCACCTTTGCACCAAAACACAATCACTTAATTGTAGGAGCGCTGATTTTTAGCGCCCTTGCACTTTAGACACTTAGTCATTTTTTGAAAAAGAGTTAAGAGCGCTGTTTTTTTAGACAACTGCACTTTTCACTATTTCACTAAGTATCAATAGTGAGAGCTCGCGAAGGTACTCGTTTCGAAGGTCTTTGCAAGGCGAACATAGGGGGATGCTCAAATTGACTATCTAAGACTTTGGAACGTATTTCGAGGTGGATCAAAAATTGCCTCGTTTTGCATGCTTGAACATCACGAACCTAGGAAACAGACAAGTTTCGTAGGGGGGTTATCCGTGGAATGAGTGCTGCTAGTTTCCGTGATAAAAAAATGTGGATGTTGTTTGAAAGTTGAATGATGAAAATTTGGAAATTTTTGTAAGGCATGAAAACTTGGACACCCTTCTCGGCAAATTTAGCCATTTTCTTGAAATTTTCTACTTTCTACTTGATTTTGACGTCAATTTGATCTTGATTTCTTGACGCCATATGAATCTCGTGAACTGGCTGATGATCTCGTTGCAAAGCTTGATCAAATTGAAGAAGGTTGTACTGGAGACTGCAACTGCTAAAAATACCATTTAAGGCCTCAAAATCTTGGGCGCCCTTGGCTACCTGGGGCACCCAAGTCCTCCAGACAACCATTTTTTCATGTTCTTCAACTTTACACTGCTTTTTGATTCTTCGAATGAATTTGCAATTCTGGGAGCTAGTCTGACCTGATGAACTGGCTGCTGGATTCGTTGAATAGCTTGATTAATTCTGAGGGGGGTCTTTTGGAAGCAACTGGCTTGGAAAAGTAGTTTTAGGGGGTCAAAAGCTTGGGTGCCCTTGGCTAGCTGGGGCGCTCAACTCCTCCAGAGTTAGAATATTTTATGAGATTTTTGACTTTGCTTTTGACTTTTCTCATTTTGCAAGATTTTATTCCTTAGTTCTATTTGACATAACTGGTGCTTAACAAATGTGACAAGCTAACTGTTGACTTCATTGAAGAGCTGACTCAAATCTGAAGAAATGTTGCTGGAGCTGTCAAACCCTAATTTCGCTTTTTGAATACCCAAAAGTTCTGGGGCGCCCATGATCTCCAAACTTAACCATTTTTAGCCTGGGGCACCCATGATCTCCCTAATTAACCATTTTTAGCCCTTTTTTAATCTCTCAAATTTGTCCTCCATGCTTTAGCCTTCGTTTGATCTACAACTGCAGGTGATTGAAGAATCTGATGAACTCGTTGAGATATCCACTATGAAGCTTGCAGAATTTTGAAGACAATGATCATATTTGCAAAACCTAATCTCTGAATTAGGTCCTCCAAAACCCTGGGTGCCCCTGGCTAGCTGGGGCGCCCAAAGTTCCCAAACAAAATATTTTTTATGTTTTTCATGATTTGCATTCTTGCTCCTCTGTCAAGACTTCTTTGTTTGATCTACGATTCTGATTGACTGATTTATCTGATGAACCTGCTGTTCGATTCACTGTAGAGCCGAAGGAATTCTGAGCCAGTTGGCTTGGGCGCACAAACCCTAACTCCAGCATCTGGCAACTCAAAATGATGGGTGCCCCTGGCTAAACTCTCCAATGTTAGGTTTTTTATTTGAAATCTTCAACTTTCCCTTCATTCCTCGTGTTTGTCTTTGCTTTGACTGCTGGGGACTAAAATTTTTTAAGGCATGAATGGCTAGGCGCCTAGATTGAGCAGGGGCACTTAGCATCTCCAGACTTAGTCAAATTTTCTCAGCTTTCAAGATTCTTCAACCTCCTTCCTTCGATCTTTGTTCCTCAAGCATCTTTTGATGTTTCTTGATCTGTGTAGTGCTTGAGACCTCGAATCTGATACCTGGCAGTTGAGAAACCTCCATTAATGACCTTGGAGCTCCTATTTAGCTTTTGAAAAAGCAGAATAGACCCACCATGGCAAAACCGATCTTTTGATGATTCTAATTGGACCAGCCTGATGAGGAAGTATTTTAAGCCAATCAAGATCAGTTTGAGCCCTGGAAGCCAAACTTTCTATTTTTAGAAAATTTTGCTAGCATCCATTTCAGAAGAAACCCAGAAAAACCCAAAAAAAGTCTCTTTTTAGAAACTTTTTAGTTTTAGAAAATTTCCTAAATTTTAGGGCCGAAAAACTAAGATCTGAGTTTTGTAGACAAGGTCGCTTTGAGCAGACCTAGATCGCCAGATTTTGAATTTTTTTAGATTTTGACCCCCATGCAAGACATGCAAGTTTCAATTTTCGACCTTTTTGCTATGCTCCATTTCTGCCTCGTGGATGGCGAGTAATTTTAAGATTTAAGAAAGCTCTGCATGGGGTGTACTTTTTAAGTCATTTTTAGTAGGATGGCTAGGATACCAGATAAAAATAGGGAATTTTAAAATATAGAGAATTCTAAATGTTCACAGTATAACATTGATAAAGCATTCATTCTAGACATTGTAAAAGCTTATTACATATCATTAGACTTGAGTTGAGATTTCACATGAGAATCGACAAACAAATTAATAGAATTCAAATGCTTTTCATTATCAATGTGCATACATATCATATAAGAATCTGATAATTATAACCAAAATGCCCAAAGGCTCCAAGTCTCAACTATGAAATGACATGATAAACATAAAACTAAGAAAATATATCGCTGTCCAGTGTCCCTAATCAGCAAAAGGTAGGTCTAAATCAGCATTGCCCTCGTCATCAGAGCTTATATGACACTTACATTAGGTCAAGTGTGATGGGGTGTCCCTTGTGGGCCCGCCTATAGCTTTTATTTTATAAAAAAGACTGACTTTTAAAAAAAAAACATTTTTTTCTTTGCTGGGCCGTAGGGTACTGCTAGTAGTACCCGGTACGGTTGAGGTACCGCAGGGCAGTACCGGGTACTGCTAGCAGTACCTAAGTCCCCTAAAATCTGGCCAAAAGTCCCCTAGAAGTTTCCACTACTTGGAAGGAAAAAAGGGACGGCCAGGGTACGTTTCCTAGCCGTACCCGCGTCCCCGTTTCGTACCCGGTACGGGAAACGGGCAAAAAACTTTTTGACAGTTTTTACACAAGACTTTGACCATTTTTCAAAATGCCTAAGTGTAGCAAAAATTTTAATTTGGGGTACAACAAAGATCAAGAACTTACAAAAATGAATAGTGTAAGATCTGATCATGATGTTTATCAGTCTTCATAACCAATCTGAGAGAAGTAAAAAGGTAATAGCTGCTTTCTCTCAGCATATGGGCTTATGTTATCTTGATTCATATAAGAGACCAACTACAATGGGAAGAAGTTCAGATGGACAGTGCTCTGCAAAATTGGCCTATCATCCTTTTCTATTTTCTGCTTCTCCCTCAACAATCCTCAGGGTCAAGCTCTGGAAATTTAAAGTATGGTTTAAATTAATACTTTCTCTGGCTTCTTTTGCATGATAAATCTTAACAGCAGACACTTCAGCAAAGAAAGGATGCCTTGATTCTCTTTGCTGGTTCAATTGTTTACAGGAATGTGAAATATATCATCTTTTTTATGAGTATGGTTTTGGATACTCCTAATGGAATCAGACATCTATTCGTCTTAATTCTGTATAGAAACAATCGAACGAGATGCTTATTCTGATCTTTTCATGGTCTGCTTTATCCAGTGTCTGCAAATATGATCTCTGATTGCCCTGAAAAGAGTTATACATGTTAGATGTGTTTATTTGTCTTAAATGTCTCTGAAAAAAGTATGAGTGATGCATTGAAAATTAGACAAATGTTCAAAGTTTGTGTCTGACAAACTTGATATCTTTGTATCGGCTTAAGAACAAAAGACATTTATCTTGTTTTCTTTCTGATTATTATCTGCTGGTCTCTGTATATTCTTCATCTCTTGTACTGTGAAGACACCAAACAAAGTGCATAATGGCAGGATATCTTTAGAGGAAGAAAAGTATTCAGAAGGGCACTTTTCTACTGTTGTGAGAAAATGGACAGTAAATATATCTACATCAAAGCAGAAAGCTGATGACTGGGGTAATGTTAAAGAATCAGAGACTGATGATGGGAAGAAGTGCAAATATTGCCAAGTCAGTTACTGATTTGCAAAATTTCCTTCTCTATGTATTCACTATACTTAATTCTTTTTATTGTTTCTTTGCTTACTCATGTTTTGTTCTGCAGACAGATGTGGAAAATACAGCTATGTTGTATCCACCTGTTAAGTTCAAGCTTGCATCAAAAAACATATATGGAAAAACTTTACCAAGTGTTATAATGGAAATAGATTTCAATTCTAGAAGCAAGGTAGAGAGAGATTGGAGAAACTACATTGCCTCTGATTACTGGGGATTTATCCCACATTGGCAACACGATTATAATGGTGAAATTCAAATGCCTCTTCTTCCATTTCAGGTCATGGCACTTTCTTTATCTTTTATTAAAATCTCTATACAAATAGGTTGTAAAGTGGATCTGTTTTTTAAACAATTATTATTTTTTAGTTTATAGAAGTTATATTTCTCTAATGTAGTTGTCTTGAACAAGTTTTCTATGGTTTCCTTCTTTTTTCAAAAAAGAGAGAAATGATTTCCTAATAAATAGTAAATTAACAAACACATCTTACATGAACTAGAGCCTCAGTGTTCAAATTCTTTTCTCTGGCATCCATTAGTCAGGAATATAATAGCCAATATGAATGTGCCCGTTTTTATTTATCCAATCAAAACTTACTTTAATAGACTAATACAGTGGTGCATAATAAGGGAGGCAAACCCAAATATACAAAACCCTAAATAGCCGCATCTGCCCCAGTAGTCTAGACTGCAGTGTAGAGTAAATACATTCTGTGCTATGTCTGAGAATATGAGGCTGAGGGTGCCCTGATTGTTAATTGCTGGGTGATGGACGCTGTCTCAAAATCTATCATCATCTTTGCCTGTAACTACTTATGCTAACATGTGCTTAACACCTCTTGTGGTTGAGAGGATGACATCTTAAGCAACAACTTCTTAAAGGGAAATGGTCAAATGTGTTTGATCTTGCTATCAGGAAATGATTGGGAGAAAGCTTTCAGTGTATAGGTTAGAAAATGTACCCAATATGTGGAATTTATGCAAGTGAATTCTTGACTTAGATCCCATCTGAAGTGAGCATCTAATTCCTATTTCGCTGTTGGTAGAGTGTACAAGACAGCATGCAAGTATATTTCTGAACATCTGATGATAGATGAGGCATTACACACCTTATGAATGTGCAGTTAACTCTTATGGTTAGCTTGCATTTACATATATTGAATGTCATAAAAGAACTCTAGGTGTGAGATTTGCATCAACTTCAAATATTAATGATATCTAAGATTTCCTTCCATTTGGTCTATGGGATGGTGAAGGACCTATTGTGGGTTCACAAAATAGTATACTGGACCCACTTAGTTAATGAACTTGAACATAATGTCAACTAATGTAATTGTACACTACCATGCAACAGTAAAAGATAAAAGTATCAGTTCATGCTAAAATTGATTGTACAAGAGTATAACGATTGATCAGTTACACAATGCAGGTCAGGGAAGACTGCATGTAAATCAGTACAATTCGCAGAAGCTCTGTTTAAAGAGTCAACAATTGTTGGTTAAACCATGACAGTTGGGTTAACTATTTGTAAGTATTTACTAACTAACGTAGCCAACAATTATATAACAAAATAAATTGGCAGCACAAGTATTAACATAATATAAAATTATACAGATTAAATCATCCCCCAAAAGAAGCTCTGTTTAAAGAGTCAACAATTATATAACAAAATAAATTGGCAGCACAAGTATGCAGGTCAGGGAAGACTGCAGAAGCTCTGTTTAAAGAGTCAACAATTGTTGGTTAAATCATGACAGTTGGGTTAACTATTTGTAAGTATTTACTAACTACCGTAGCCAACAATAATATAACAAAATAAATTGGCAGCAGAAGTATTAACATAATATAAAATTATACAGATTAAATCATCCCCCAAAAGAAAAGTTGGAGTCCCATCTGACAAGCCTATGAACAATTTAGAGAATTTCATGCAAGAGCTGGGAAAGAAGACATTCCTAGAGGTACATTTGCACAAGCTGATCTTCAAGAGGTTGCCCCAGCAAGTCACGACTATTTTACTGCAGCTTGGAGTTTTTAAACCTTTGTTGTCCTTTGCTTCAGGTGATGAGTTTCATTGACTTTTCCTTCTCTAGAGATCTTTACTAAATGAGTAGCCTCCTGAAGCTTCCCCTTAGCCTGCTCTTTTTTCTACTACAATTTCAGCCACCCTAGACTTCAACTGAGCCACTCCTTGTTTAGATGCAACGGACTTACTGATTTTTGCCTCATATAAGTTGGGTTTGTTGAGCCATTTGTTCCTAAAACCATATCCTTTGTTCATCAATCTCCTTCCACAACGTTTCATTAGCCAAGGTAACTTTAGCTGCTTATTTAGGTACTCCATTGGTACTTGAGATGATGCTCAATGGAGTACAATGCTTCCAAACTTCTATCAACTGAACTCAGAATAAGAGTAGTAATTCTAAGAGGCAACCATTATTCTAACCATAGTTGGAAAACTCGGCATTTTCAAGTACTCGGCAAGCCTGAAAAACTCGGCTCGGCAAAAACTCGGCAAAAACTCGGAAAAAACACGGCAAAAAACTCGGCAACTTAAAAAATTGCTTAAACTTCACTAAAAACGCATTTTTTTTGCAAAATTCAAAGATAAGATGCATCCAATGAGTCAATAAATGAGTACATATAAGAAACAAGTTGTATTTGATTGATTTGAAAGAAATTGGATACAAAATGGCATCCTCATGTGGAATGCTCAATGCGCTGATATGATAATAGTCTGAAACAAAATGAAAATAGCAAATTGTTATTGTAAAACTGAAAGTAAATACTATATTAATATATTTTACAAATTTATAGCTTCCTCTTCCCATGTCTAGTGAAAACTAGGGGAGAGGTAGAACTAGATGATATTATAGATGAAGACTTGTAGGAAAACTTGGAAACTTGGACTTGGAGAGTACCTAGAAAACCAAATGAATTCAATCTGATTTTGAGGACAATGACCTTAATGGGGTCAAGGGGTAGCACCCCTCATGGGGGTTTGGGGGCAATGCCCCTAACAGGGTCGAGGGGGTTTGGGGGCAACGCCCCCAGCGGGGTCGAGGGGCTGCGCCCCTCGCAGGGTCCCGGGGCAGTGCCCTGGGCGCGCTCCCTGTCGCGATACAGGGCGGGGTCGAGGGGCGGAGCCCCCGCCACCAAGCCCAAATTAAGACCTCCAAAACCACAAAAACCTTCATGGGAGAGTGTTTTTGCTAAGGAAGAAACAGAGCAACTGGTGGAGGCAAAAAATGAATGAAAATTGCCTTTATTCTGACAACGGGGGTCTTTTTTGCTGAGCAGTCGAGTTTTTTAAAAAAACTCTCCGAGTTTTTGCAAATAAACGGCGAGTTTTTGTGAAAAGTACGGCCGTACTTTTTGGCGAGTAAAACTTGCAAATACTCGTTTGGCAAAAAAACTGAAAAACTCGCGAGTTTTTGGCGAGTGAGCCAACTATGATTCTAACCATAATTCAAAAAATTGCCAAGTACTTGGGAAACTTGTGAGTACTCATGAGTTCATTTTGCAACCGAGGAAATCACCTGTTCACGTAGGAAACTCATGAGTACTTGCAAATTAGTTTTGCAACTGAGATTTTGGTGGGCTTTGTCGAGTTTGGTGGAGTAGATGAATTTTAAGTATTTTTAAGTTGAGTTTTTTCTGAGTTGAGTCTAAGTCAAGAACAGGTTTGCCTAGTTTTGTCAACTGACAAGTTTTCAAACTATGGTTCTAATATCTCAAGTTTATTCTTCTTTGGCCGTCCATAGTTCTTGAATATTCTAACAAACTCAAAGTGGTAGTACTCTTCGAACAAATTCATAATGCTAATGAAATCCTCTAAAATTATTGGAGAATTTGAAAATTCCACACTTCAAACTATATTAGTAACACCAAGCATAGCTTGAGCTGTCGACCCCAAGCTCTATACAAATTGTTGCAATGCACCCAATGGGTTAGTACAGGTTGCTGAAGGAATTGCATTGACACAGAATCTCTTAGTGGGTTAGAAGGGTTACTCAGCCCAAAATGTGTTGGTTCAGTGGAAGTGGTAAACTCTTTGTGAGAGTGGTGCCACTCTCTTTCAGTTCTACAATTAAATGACACTCCACCTATTAGAGCTGTGTTGATGACTTTGCTAAGGTCTAAAGCATGGGCATAGAGTGACCGCTCATAGAAGGAATCTCCAATGTGTTGATAGTGGCAGCCAATTGATAAATCCACTCCTCTTTGTGGCAAGCCCCATCTATTGGTAGAACAATTCAGTTTCAGGGGAGAAAGCAAGAAGTAAGTACTTGGCTGTTGAATTTCTTCTCCTTTTCTTCCTCCCACTCACTTTCTTCTTCATTGGCTACATCCTCTTCTTTTGGCAATGTGTCATCTACCACCTTTTTATGTTTCTTTAGTGGTTTTATCTGTCCCTTGGAGTTTCTTCTTGACCCTTAAGATCTGTGAATTGCACTTCTAGTGATATTGATATGAAAGTAGAGGGCCAAGCTGGGTACTAGAAGGTATTTGCTTGTACGTCACCATTAGGTATTGCCTAAGTGTATACTACATTTAAAAATACCCCAATGGTCTGTTGAGTCATATAAATACCTTTCTGTTGCAGCAACATAAAATCATGAATTCTAGCATCTAACAATTCCCCCCAATTGCAGACTTCTCCCTTGACAAAATCATGTAATTGGTCATCCATATTGTGATATCAAAAGCATGCATTGATTCATAATCATGGATGTCATGTCCCCGAAAAAGAACAAAGGAATAAACAAATATTGAAATACAAATATATATATTTTAGTAGCAAATTTATTATTATATTATGATTATAAATATAATCACCATTTAACCATTATTCTCATCATTGAATAACATATATTATAATCCATATCATAAATATGATATAATACAAATATAAAATCATAAATATAATATCTAAATAAACAAACATAAAATATAAAGTATAATAAATAAATAACAAATAAAATAAACAAACATTTAACAAGTTTAAAAGGGCAGCAATTAAATCTAACAAAGGGATATATTTTATGAAAAGTCACCTCTTTCACCAAACAATACATTCCCCCCATGAGTCACCTACCTTGAATGGTATAAATAGAAAGAAGGAAAATAAGCAAGAGGGAAAAACATTGAAAAACAGAACAGCAGCAACAATGATTGTTATGTATTGGAATATAGAGCCATTTAATATATATACATATCATTTAATAGGCATACAAGTATATATGCCTAGATATAGATAAATTTTATAATGAATAATATGCAATGGATAAAGACTATATATGAATAAGGAAAGAATAAGTATATAAACATATATATATGAATACTAATGGATATAAGTAAAAGAATATATATATATATGTATATGAAGTATATATATATAATTATAAGTAATGATGACTCTTTAATATAAACATAAGTAGATTATGTATATTTATGAATTGTCCTCATCGTATGATCAATTCAGTATAAGGAAGGAGGCGAGTAAGGAAACATGGAAAGATATAAGAACTCAAGTGATGTATTCACTTAGCAATAATATTTAGCATATTTTGAATATAAGAAATAGATATGGCTAATCTAATTATTGATAGAATGCTTTCTTTGATCTTATCATAATGAAAATTATTCTAGAAAATGATGAACTTAAAGAACCCTTGATAAATGAAAATATATTTGATGATAGGCATGAAATAAATCTTGAATAAAGGCAAATGTATTCGATTGCTAAAAGATTGTTTGCTCCGTGCCTGTACCTATTAGGTAAGAGGAACCATGGATGAGTGGTGCCTAAAAACCCCACCTAAGGATTCCGCTGCGGCCATGGAGGGGTGGGGGTTCCACTTAAGGATTCCGCTACGGCCATGGAGGGGTGGTAGGCCTTGAGACCACTATAGAACCTATGATTCCTTTTTCCCCTAATAGGATAAGTGTCTTCAGAGGTGTCGTTGTGAATGGGAGATGCAGCTACTAAGCCGTTAGGAAAGGAGGATTGCAGTAGACAACCTCCCGTGCCTAACATGAGGGCTTCGGGTAGATCCATCCATGATACTCCTCTTGCTTGCTAAATTACATTTATGATTATGCTTATATTTTGGATATCTAGATATTA
>CM021107.1:181440080-181498387 GCA_007115665.2 Sequoiadendron giganteum | reverse complement strand
CTAGGGGCGCCCATCATTATGGAAGCTGTATTCAACTTTTTGTGAAATTTTCTACCAAGATGACTTCTCCAGTTTCCTGATAGCTTCGCAATGAGCTAGCCATCTAGTCCGACGGAGGAGTAAAATGCCTGAAAACGGAAATTCAGTACAGAACGAGGGAAATGCAAAGTAGATAACTTTGAAGAGAAAAAGCGCCCCTGGAGGCCAGGGGCACCCATCTTTTTGAAGATTCAGATGAAGTCTTTTGATCAAGTGACACCTAGGAAGTTTGTTTCTATTTTTGGTCCAGCTCCGCGATGCATCTGTCAGCAGGTGAATCTGAGTTGCCGAGTTGCCGCCATTAGTGGTCAAACTTGAGGTTTCAGACTTGATCAAAAATTGTTCAGAAAGGACAAAAGCGCCCCTGGAGGCCAGGGGCGCCCAAGGTTTTGAGATCTTTAATGAAATCTGTTTGATGATTTCAGATACTCATCTCGTTCGTGTCAGCTTCAGCTCTCCGTTCCCTATCTCAGCCAGTTCAGAAGATGTCTTGGCAATCCGTAGCCGAAAGTTGAGTAATTTTTGCCAGTTGTAGTAATGGATGACATTGGTTGGGAAAAGCGCCCCTGGAGGCCAAGGGCGCCCATGATTTAGGAAGGTTAAATGATGTTTTTATATAAAGTGTTCATCAGGAGCCTTTACTCAGAATTCAGCCTGCTCCGCAGTGAGCTAGTCAGCATGTTCTGAAGTTTTGTCAAATGCCGGGAAACGTCAAGTGAAATATAGTCAAGTTATTAGTGAAAATGATGAAAATGCCTGAAAATATTCTAACACTGAGGTCAAAAGCGCCTCTGGAGGCCAGGGGCGCCCATCTTTTTGAAGCCTCAGATGGTTGAATTTTGAATTGCCACCTCAAGGAATCTTCTTGTCCGTTTTGGTCCTGCTCTTCATCGAGATTGTCACCCAGTTGATCCGACCTGACAGTCAACCAGAATCAGTGATCGAACATGAGCTTCGTTTGAGGTTTTAGATTCTAAATTTTCAGAAAATGTCTAAGTAAGGAAGGACGCCTAAAGTCAAAGGTTGAATTTTTGAAATTCAAAAGTAGAAGTGCGCATGAAGAGAGTTTTCAGTTTGCCAAATTTTGATCTTCAGTTAAACTCTTTTTCAGGTCGACTTCTATTTTACCTATTTTTTAGTCATAACTGGCTAAACTTAGTTTCCATGCATCAGTTAATTGAATCTTCAAGATGGCGCCCTAACTTGGGTTGGTTCTACATCCAGTTAACTGAGTTTGAAGCCAAATATAGGCCATGCGTGAGTTTTGAAGCACCAGTTGTATTTCAAGCGCCATTTCCAAAGCTTAGCATGCATTCCACACGCCTTAGAAGATATTTTTCTATATATTTTGCTAATGGCATCCATTATTCTTCATCAGAGTTGACAAGAAACATCTTTCTTGAGCATAAAATTGATTTGCAGGTGCTACAGGTGTCAGATTTCAGTATTCTTCGTAGCTACAGATTCAAATTGTTCAAGGGAAGATTATTTCAGACTTGGTTTCTATTTTGCATGCAGGTTTTATCAGTTCTACTTCAAGCATAGGCAAATTTTTACAGAAGAAGAGAGAAAACAAAAAAAATAAAACTTCTATTCTTCTGTCTTACTTTCTTCTATTCTCGTCTTAGGTTTTCTTCGCATGTCAAAAAAAACGATAGATTTTTCAGAAAAGCATCATCTGGGTTCAAGTATTTCAACATCAACAACAATACCCATGTCTTAGATTATTTTGCGAAAATTGCCCCGTTGCCTCTTTTCTAGAAGCACTGTGTTTTTTTTCAGAATTCTCTTTGCATGTGGGCCTAAATAACGTTTTTTCGCAAATCTGTTGATCTGGGTGGTTTTAGGATTCATTTCTACACAAAACCCATGTTCCAGATTTTCGTGGGAAAATTGCCCCCAGTGCCCCTAACTGCCAGTTCAAATCTCAACCGGAAACCTTTTGCATGCAAGCCTAAATCCCATTTTTCACAATTCTAACGTTCTGGGTTGCATTAGAATTTGATTCTACACAAAACCCATATCTTAGAATTTGTTCGAAAAAATTCACTTCCCCTTGCTATTTTTAGCCTATCCTCGAGTTTTTTCAGTTTTTCCAAAGTTGTCCAAACATACCCGACTTTACAGTCAAAAGTCTAGTTTTTCAGAATGCAGTATAATCCCATAGACTATAAGGCCAAACAGGTCTTTCTTCATAACTTTCTGAAAACTACCGATACCGACTTAAGTCATGTTTTTCCCATCGTCAATCTGAACTCATTGGAGGGTATCAGCAGTACTACAATCAAAAATCTTGAACGTTCAGGGATACTTGCAGTGGCGTCCATTCCTATCTTAGTCTTTGATCTTGAGTTCGTACTTGCTTGTGTTAAGCATTATGACTCGTCTACCAAACAAATCAGATCGACAGATGGAAGGATTATTTGTAGCCTTAAGCCGAGGGATGTAGAAAAATGTTTTTCTATTCCTCCACGTTCAGATCATTTCGCTGTATCCATTTCAAATTGTGACAGAATATGGGAAGAGGACAAGGATAGATCACAGAAGAAAGTAGCTCAACGGTGGTTGAAGGTTCAGAAAACCAACATGCCAAGGAAGATTGCACGTGGGGATTTCAAGGACGAGATTGCTATTTTGAGAACTTTCCTTAATCGATTAGCAGGTTCTGAAGACGCAAGCGTTTTCCGAACATGGATGTTCTACCTCATCTCTCGAGTTATTGATAAAAAAGAAACATTTGACTGGGCCATGTTTATCAGCGAGTGTCTTCACCAGCAGATTACAGAGTTCCTAAAGATTCATGAATTCCATATGGTAACTTTTCTGGTTTACTTAGTTGCATTTCAAGGCAGCTTTAAATTATTAAAGACCGATGGAGTTCTGGGTGTTCAGCGAGTGTACGAATACTACCCTCAGTTGGAGTTTTTGAAAGCTGAACAGGACTTTACAGCAGTGAATGATCACTTTCTTATGAGGACAGTCAGAAATTTGGATAATGAGATGCATGTGAGGATTTCTACAGAGGCACAATCAGCAATGGAGAGTTGGGCAGATTGGTTTATCCAATTTCCTACTTTCACATATATTCGTGTATATGGATATACAGGAGAGCCTCTGATGCTACCGAGGTACCCATCGGATAAGGTTCTTTTCATGGAGTTCATGAGACAGGCACATGAGGTTCACACTTTTCTTCGCAATCGACATAAGCCAGCTATCACCTTTCCGTTTGAGTTAGGTATTTACAAATGCAAAACAGCTGTTGATTGCAAGTTAATGGCACACGAGTTAGAGAAACTTCAGCTTGGGTGTTTTCCTCAGAAGCGTGCCTATGATCCGTTGGGTCATTATTCAGCAAGGTTGGAGCGAAATGTTTCACATTCGGCAGCGCTTGAGGATTTTTGGGTTAATTGTGAGGATGAACTTGAGGTGCGCCGTCATCATTATTGTAGGCTTACTGTTCCACAGATTGCTGATTTCTTGTCAGAGGATGTGGAAGGTTTGTCTGATGATGATGGCGAGATACTTCTTCATTCATTCATTAGAGATCAAGTTGCTTGCCAGCCACTTCGCCAACCTGATTGGTATGTCCCATTGAACACTTCAGTGAAAGACTTATCCAGGTCTGTTATCAAAACCACCATGTACTTCCTTGAGAGCAAGCGGAAGCGAAGGGTGATCCCAGTTACAGAGCCGCCAGCAATGGTAGTTTCTTTTTTACCTTCTACTTCTAGGGCTAAACCTTGAGTCAAGGTTACTATGAGGCTGCCTGAAAGGGTTAAGATGGGAATTAATTCAGAAGGAAAAAGCATCACCAAAAGGAAACAGGTTGAGAGAGAGCCAACACTTCCAGTTGAGAAAGAGCCAATGCTACCAGTTTCAGAGACAGTACTTCCAGAGCCAGTTATTTCATCGGAACCAGTTATTCAGACTGAGGCTAGTTTGTCATCTCCAGGTTGACCTTTTTCACCACACTCGGCTCCCATATATATTGATTTAGAGCCTGAGACTCCGATACATGAGACCTTCATACCAGTGGATCCGCCAGCAGTTGATACTGTAGAAACGGCTGCACCTTGAGAGGACAGTATTCCTTATTCATCTTGGCTCGAGAAGTCATTGGAGAGGGAGAGGCGTATGCCTTCATATAATCTTGATTTATCTGAGTTTGGTGAGCCCTATCAGAACAGGTTGAATAAGAGGGCCAGAAAGCAGATAAATATTGAGAAGAATCTTGAGGCAGAGATCGTCATAGAGGTTGCTACTCCTCCAAAAGACAAATACTTGGATGAAGTTGATGTTGGTGATTTTACCTTCGTCAAAACTAATCTGGGTAAGAATACTCGACACACCGACGTGAATCTATTCAGAGTCGTCGCGAGTAATCTAGAGGAGCGCGTCATGAAAGATGGTGAGGATAAGGCAGTTCTCAAGGTTGAGATCAGACAACTTCGCAGGTACATCTCGGGTTTGCTTCATGGCAACGAGGGGCAAGCACCTTTACTCCCACAATTTCGAGAGACCGCCGCAGAACAGCAGAGGATTCAACACTTGGTTAATCGAGGAAAGCTACTGGATACCTGGATTGAAGACTTTATTGTTGCTGGTCGAGACCTCCTCACAGAGCTATATCAGTTGAGGGTTGACGCACATAGTCTTCACTAGAGAATTCAGGAGCTTGAGATTTGCATAGCCGAGCGTAAGCCGAAGGACCTGTTGGAAATGTTGTCATTGATGTCATAGAAAAAATAAGAGATGGAGTCATTAATGTCAAACGTATGGACACGATTGTTAGAAGTAATGGAGATGTAATATCCCACTTTAATTGAAGAAATAATGCTTATAATGATAAGCTAGATGTTACATACAATAATATTGGTAAATACAAAGACAGATGTTACATACAATGATTTTAATAGTTTGATGAAAAAAAAAGAGGTTGTAAGAGCATTCAAAGCTACATAGAACATTAACACATAAGACACTGTGATAGTCAAAGACTTAAAAGAGCTATTATTATTATACCCAATCAATGTTTGATGCAAGTGACAATGTTAAAGAGAATCATTGTCACTCATTAAAAAGATTGAAGTAAGAATCACTGTTGATTCTAAAGAACGTGTTAAGAGGATATCACAAGAAGACATTATCGATTTTCTGAAATATGGGAAAGAAGAATATAATAAAGTATTGATATGCTACAGCAAATGCTTCAAGATCGAAATACTACAATTTGAAATGCTTCAAGACGTGTTAACTAAATCCGATTAAAGTGTTACTCAATAACAAGCGTCATAAATATACAAAGTATTATTTCTTGTTCAAGACGTGTTAACTAAACACATAAAATAAATTTGAAAAGACGCGTTTATCAACATAAGTTTGTAGGATGTGTTTTATCAAAAGACGTGGCTTCATAAGAAAGGACGTGTATCTACAAAGGAAGAACAGGTTGTAAAATCTGAAGAAAATAATTAAGTCTTGTAAAAGACTTATTCTAGAAAGGATACGAGTATTAATAAGTTAGCAAGTTTGTAAAAAAACGCAAATTCAGTTAAGACGTTTTTCTTTTCATAAGTTACTTTAAGAGACGCGCTTCTAAGGGAATGCATTTATTCCTTAAAAATAAATGAGTTCAGCCAATAGTCATTTCAAAAGACGTGATCCTCAATATTTCACAAGTGCGGCTGAAAAAAAAAATTAAGGAGAAAGTTTATCAAAGGTATTTTAAATCTAGAAAATTAATTAAGACTAGTTCACACTCAAACGAAGAAGTGCTATTAGTCAAGAGTTGTGTTCTCTCACTACAAGGGATGCAAGTTTTGAACAAGATATATATTTGGCATTCATTTCAAGTTTTATGGTGTGGTTGTGTAATTGAAGACTTGTAGTTTAGTCAGATTCCTACCTCCTTGTGTGGGCTGAAGGGGATATCTTGGATCACATAGAGCAGATTGGAGAGTTGGGCTTGTGCAGATCAGATTGAAGGCAATCTCACTTCCATCAAGTCAAGGTTTGGTGCCTTGCATTAGGGGTTGGTGCTCCTTGTAGGCAGGAGTCTACTAAATTTTGGAGAGGTCTAGGTGTTCCTTGTGGAATTCATTCTACTAAATCATCTTATTGTAAATTTGTAGGTTGGTGCCTACTTGAAAAAGAAATTACTTCAATATAGTTGTGTCAACTTGTGGAAATTGGTTCATATCAAAAAGTTGATTGTAATAAAGTTGAAAAGATTAAGAAATAAAAGTTTGTGATTGATTTATTGATTCACCCCCCCCCCCTCTCAGTAAATCTTTTGTGCTCTTCAAGACCTAATTTTGATATCACAGCTTGCAGGAATCTATTACGCCATTGAAGCAGATGGAGATCAGAAGAAGGTCTTCACTTGGAGAGAATTGTATCTTTGCGGGGTGGAGACATATGACAGGATTTCTGCTAAGATGAGCATGATTCAGGAAAAGGTTGTTGCAGCTCTTCGTTTCATCAGTGAGTACATCACTCAGATCCCATGTCATTATCGGCATGAGGATGGTACCTATGTCGAGTTAGAGGCAGTTCAAGCTGAGTTCGAAGAGTTAGTTCTTGATAACCTATGTGGAGGGCCAGAGACGTCCAAGATGGAGGAGTTTACAATGCTGACTATCAGTTTCAGAAAGGTGACCACAAAGGTTAGAGATAGTCAGAGGGAGATCCGAGATGGAGACAAAGAGTTGGACAAGTAGATAATCATCGTGGACAGCGTCAAAGTGCCAGATGATGATACTATTGATAAATTCCTGGAGGAGATGATAAACTTGGAGTAGACTTTCAGTTAGACCATGCAGTTGCTTACAATGATGAGTCATCAGAAGTAGTTAACTCGAGGCTTCTTTCCGAGTTAACTTGCTGTTATACATTGCATGCATGTCTTTCTTGGAAACATCTACATATACTTGGAGATTAGATTAGATTTTTCAGTTGATTGATGATAGCATTCCAGTTGACTTGCTTTCAATAAGGACGTGCATGTTGCACCTTGTCCATTTAGATTAGATGTTTCAGTTAACTGATGATAGCATTTCAGTTAACTGTATAGTTTCATTCAATTAGGGTTTTGGAATAAGATCTTGCATGCATTGCAAGACTTTAGTTGACTCAAGGTGATTTTAGGGTTGCCTACACCTTGAAGTCTATAAATAAGAGCTTTCAGCTCATTTGTATTTTAACTTTTGCTTGATAGCATACATGCTGCGCCTACCTTGCCTGTAGTATTGCTATTATTGTATCTGTTCAAAGAGTAATTGCTGTTATAATAAATTGCTGTGCCTACCTTGCCTTCATGTTATTGTCATGGTGTTTATTCGACCTTAGTTAAATGGGGTTGCTGGTTTGATCGTTATTGCATGCGTGTTGCGTCTATACAATCTACTGTCCCAGTTGCTTACCTTTTGTTTTGTTTATTATAAGCCTATTCAAAAGAGCAAATAGTTGCGCCTACCTTGCCTTCATGTTGCGAAACTGTACTCAAAGCTTATTGTATGATGTGTGTTATAGTAGACTCATTCAGCCAAGCAGATAGTTGCGCCTACCTTGCCTTCATGTTGTGAAGCTGTACCAGGTTTACCATTCATTTGTTTGTTTTAATAAACTTCTTCCCGGATTAGCAAATAGTTGCGCCTACCTTGCCTTCATGTTGTGAGCCCGCACCTGGAGTTTATCGTACAATACATTCCTGCTCCATTTCCTCATGCTCTATTTCTTGAGGAAATTGGATAGATATTAAAGAAGTTAGCTTAGTTGTAGTTACATGATCTGCGAAACCAGAAAATACTTAGCTGCAACGTTCTAGGTTTTCTTAACCTTGTGCCTCTACCAGCTGAGAACAAAAAGATAGGACATTAGTTTAGTTTTCTATTTCATGCATTCTAGCACAACGAGGGAGCTTCCCCTCCTAATTTGAAGAGCACTCATTACGTAGTGTGCATAGCTGTCCGTACAAACTCACACTCCAGAGGTGTTAGTTCTTACGCCAACACTATCAAACCCTAAAATAGAACTATTATTGTAAGCATTTTAATTTGTCTCTTTCGACAACATGAAACAAAACAATGTACGGTAGAACTGTTCTTCAAATTACAAGGGGAAGCTCCCTAAGACTTAACCTAAAACTAATAGAATTTATAGGAATATATAGTGTGCAAGATTTCAATAGGGGGTTTTGCATCAAATGTAAATTACTACTATGACTATGCTTTTTGCACTGGATGCAGCATTGGATCGACAACAATCAAGCCTTGCAATGAACATTTCAGATTAAGGAAGATAAACAACTCAAGCATGATGTTGGCATTTCAATTAGCACCTCTGGAGTGCTTATTGGAAACGGACAGCTATTGCAAGTGTGTTAGTACATGCTCTTTGGATTATAGAGAGGAAGATCTTTCTTTGCTGATTTTCTACTGTAAAAAAGGGGTGTACTAAGATTTCCTATCTTTTTTACTTAGCGGCAGGACACAAGGGTGCATAAACCAATGCACCGTAGCTAAACTTTTTCTTTGGTTTCCGCAGATCTTAACTACGACTAACTAAGCTTCTAAACAATCCTACCTCCTCAAGATAAACAGAGCATGAGGGTGTAGGAGCGAAATGGTATGGTTGGATCACTTGAATCCTCCGTCTCAATGGAATATGGTCGAGGCTCTGAACCTTCGGATATATACCAAGATAGGGCTTGATACAAGCAAACACTCGTTACGGTAAACTGGATCTGAGACTTGCCAAGGAGGAGGAACCCCTATCCGAGGTATAGGCTTGGAAGCAGCTCACTGGAAACAACAAGGAACGATGGCCTTTCTAACAGGATTCCCGAGGAGGTGACGACACCTGTCCAAAGTCTAGGCTGCAAGAGAGATCATTAAACAACATCAAACGATAATGATCGATGACAAAATATCCAAGGAGGCGACGACACCTGTCCAAGGAGGAGATTGAAACAATGCACTATTTAAAAACAAGACTTTGAATAACTCAAATAATTAGATCAATCAAGCTTGCACCATCTGATTTATTTCTTCAAGGTTCTTCAAAGAATTACAAAGGTCGGGACAGCAAAGGCACGAAATCATGCACAATTGCGATCAACCAACGAACTCTCATCCAAGAGTGAACAGATATAAACAAGCGAACTCTGGCAACAGTGGCGCAGCAATTTTGCTAGCAAATAAAGGTTAAACAAATAAAGAACCTAAGGCTCTTATTTATAGAAACTCAAAGGAGTAGGCAACCCTAAAATCTCCTTGAGTTAACAAACAGTTCTTGCCAATCAGCAAGATATTATTCTATGTCTAAAAGTAGGTGAGCAAATAGTTAACTGGAAATCTACTTCAGTTAACTGAAACTAAACAAAAGTCAAACTGGAAGTCTACCTCAGTTGACTGACACCTAACTAAAAGTGAACTTATGTTACAAATGTGTCTCCAAATAGACATCCACCTTTTGAGGAGATCTGAGATCCACAAATCGTGGGAGTCAAATAGACATCCTAGATTAGTGGGATCTGACATGCATGATCTGTGGAGATCTGGAGTCAACTTGGAAAGGGGCATCAAGTTGACTTCAATCATCATTAATGCTACTTGGAGGGTAGGACGTCTTTTCTTGGTGCTTTATACCTCTTCACCACTGGTCAACAAAGTCTCTATCCAGTCATTGACCTCTTCGGCCTCCGGGCAATTAATGCTCTTCAAGATGACTATGTGGCGTCTAAGCATTTCTTCACCCGTCGTAAGCTGCTGATGATAGGTTATGCATTGGGCAGCTGCTTCATCTAACTGGACAGACATGGCTGCAATTTTGGCTAATTTGCAGCCATTGGGATCTTCAAGGAATGAAGATCGGATGACATCCTGGAATCGTGTCTGCACGGTTTCAAGTTCCACATATTCTCCTCCTTCCCGCTGATATTCTAACTCAGGGAAGGATATTACCAACGTTCTTGCGAAGTTGATAATATTGGCGACGAAGCGTCTATAGTCAATCAGCTCCACAGAGTTGGCATCATAGGCTCTCACCTTGTATGCCACCTGTTCTTTCCACTCAAAGAGATGGTGTTTATTTTCTGTGGTCGTAACTGATTCATATGCTTGTTGCAAATCAGCAACTGTCGCCTCCTCTCTCGGCCTCTCTTGAGCTGCCTTTACATCTGACTTCTGGATTTCTGATCGAAGTCCATGTGCTCTGTCTCTCAGTTGATATGCTTCTGTCAACACACACCGCCCTTTGACGACAAACTCATCCACTTGACGTCTCAAGTGTTTACCATATGTAATCAACTGATGATGGTTTCTTTCAGCTGGGAGATTCAACAGTCCTTGAGGCAAAGCCGAGGAGTTTGGAGTGTCATGTATCAAACTAGAAATGTACAACTTTAGCTGACGGATTTCAGCCTTCAAGGCTACTTTGTCTTGTACATCTTTTGTCATCCTTTCTTTGACACTCGCCGAGGCAATTCCAAGAAGGTCTGCCTCCACTTGTCGAGTGGTCTTTCCAAGGTTCACCTTTGAAAGTGTGAAATCCTCAACCCTCACATTATGTATATCTTTGTCTTCAGGTGGGGCAGCAGTCTCTATGATAACCTCGTTCTCTGCATTCTTTTCTACATGCGTCTGCTTCTTCAACTTCTTTACCGGCATGTCTTGTGGGACATGATGGAATTCAGAGAAGTCAAGTTGATAAGAAGGTCTCTCCCTCTTCCTCCCAAGCGAGCTTTCCAGCCAGATAGAATCTCGGCTAGCATCGCTGGGAGGAGGAACATAGGTCCCCTGAATGCTAGAAGAACGAGACTGTGCCGTGGCAATGTCTCGTGGTGGCGAGTCCAAATCAATAGGACTTTGTGACCTCTGTGATGGTGGTGAAGCTGGTGGCTCTGTTTCTATTACTGGCACCGCTTCTGTTGCAACTTCTTCTACAATGGTTTCCATCTCTACAGCGATTATTTCAATCACTGGTTCTTGTGTAGTTGCAATGGTCTCAACTGTCTCAGGCAAATTGGTGGCTGTCTCCACCTGTACCTCTTGCCGGCTTGTGCTGGCAATTCCTTTTCTTCCCCATGTGCTCCCTGACATACGCATTCCTTCTGGAGGAAAGCTCATCTTCTTCTGTCTGGGTTTCCTCCTAGACGTGGAAGGTAGTGTAAACTGAACCGCTGGCGGCTCTGATCGGGGAAGTACTACCTTCCTTGTCCTTTTACTGTCCAGGTAGAGTTGACTGTGTCGAACTACTCTACCCGTTCTTTCCTCAATAGACGTACTCTCTTTCGCGTACCAGTCTACTTTGCCGAGTGGTTGTGAATCCACTAAACCCGTGAAGAAGGAAGAAAGAATAACTTCTTCTTCATCCTCAGATAAGCCCTCGATGTCTTCTGACATGAATTCTGCAATCTGCGAGAGCTTGAATCTGCTATGGTTCCTTCTTCTCACTTCAAACTCATCCTCGCAGTTGACCCAAAAATCTTCCATGAAAGGTTCATGTGATGATCTTTGCTCAAGGTGAGCTGCGAAGATGCCTCTGGGGTCATAGGATGGCCTCCTGTCGATGAGGTACTTGAGATTAAATCTCACTATTTCTTGGCTTATCAACCTTGCATCGGCTGCAGTTCTGCATCTGTAGAGTCCCATCTGAAAAGGAAAGTTTGCTGCAGTCTTTTTCTTTACGCGAAGGTAAGAGTGAACCTCGGCCAATTGCCTCAGGAATTCCATGAACACTACCCTATCTGAGGGGTAACGTGGCATCATGGCGGGGTGGCCATTATAGCCATACACGCGTATGTAGGTGAAAGTGGGGAATTGTATGAACCAATCCGCCCAGTCCACCATTGCTGCCTTAGCTGCTGGTGAAATACGCACATGCATCTCATGGTCTAGCTCGTGCACGGTGTGCATAGTAAAAAGGTCATTTATCCTTTTGAAATGTCTTTCCGCTAGAGTGAACTCCAAGCGAGGAAAGTATTCTTGTACCTTTTGCACACCCAGGGTTCCCACAGTGTTTAATGTTCTGAAATCGCCTTGGAAGGCTATCAGGTAGACCAGGTATGAACACATGTGGAAACGGTGCTCTTCTAGAAATCCGGTGAATTGTTGGTGGAGTGTGTCACTGATCAGGGAGGCCCAGTCGTAACGTTCTTTTCTGCTGATTATCTTGCCAATAATGTAGAACATCCACGGCTGGAAGGATTTTCCCTCCTCTTGTCCAGTGACTCTGCTGAGTAGGGTGATTAGCACTCCGTACTCGTCTTTGAATTCTCCTCTACCAACCAATCTGGGCAAGCTGGTTCTCTTTGTTTTCAGCCAATGTTCAGCCATTATAAGCGAACACTTGTCCTTCGAAGCCTCGAATGCCTTTTCGCATTCTGTCACTGATATGACCTTCTTGGTAGGGCATGGTGGAATTGCAAAACAAGTCTCTATGTCCACCGGCTTCAAGCTGCAAATCACCCTCCCGTCTACTGACAGGATCTCTCTTGTAGTCGGGTTGTAATGCTTAGTGCAAGCAATTACAAGCTCGATGCTTTGTAAGGTGATTGGAATAGATGCTGCTTGAAACAAACCGGATTCTTCGATGTTCTGCAATGTGATTTGATTCATGCCCTCCAAGTCTTCAGAACTGACCTCTGGATTTTTCTGCCATAAGTCTGTATCAGTCGTTTTCAGGTAATCATGGTATAAGACCGTTTTGGTCTTGTATTGTACCTGAGAGTACTGCATTATGAAAACCTTGAATATTGACTGGGCACTTGACCCTGTTCTGACACTTTTCTGGAACTGCTAAAAATAGCCTCGCCGGGGGTAGTTTTTACGAAAAATTTTGAGACATGGGTTTTGTTAAGAATGATTTTCTAAACAGACCCAGATCGTCAGAAATTCGAAAAAACGAGTTTTTCTTTGACATGCAAGAGCCCTTCGGTGGCAGAGGCAGCAGGGGCACCAGAAAGTGATTTTTCTCGAAAAAATCTAACACATGGGTTTTGTTCGTGCTTCAAAGCCAAACAAACCCAGTTTGTCTGTTTTTCAATATTATGACTTTTTCCGGAAACCCTAAAAAATAGGGGCAGCAGGGCTACTTTTTCTGAAAAAATCTACCATGTGGGTTTTGTTCGTGCTTCAAAGCCAAACAAACCCAGTTTGTCTGTTTTTTAATATTATGACTTTTTCCGAAAACCCTAAAAAATAGGGGCAGCATGGCTACTTTTTCTGAAAAAATCTACCATGTGGGTTTTGTTGAAAAAGCTGTGCTGATCATACCCAGTTGGTCAAATCTGTGATAATTTGTCGTTTCCTGTGACATGCAAAAGAAATATAGACAGAAGTAGAGGAAGTAGACAAAAGATGGATTGGAAGTTATAAACTGCCACTTTGCAATAATTTGTCTCTGGAAGCAATCTTGGGAGAAGAATGCTTTTACTGCCAATGATCTTCAAAAATATTGAAGATCCGTTCAAAACCCCTGCCAGATCTTGAAAACTTGTTCTTGGGAGCTACTTGATGTTCTATCCTTCAACCTGCAAAAAAGAATAATGAGGAAAGGGACGCCTACCATGAATATAAGGCAATTAGGGTTAAGATCCACAAAGTACGGAAGATAACTTATCATTCAGGCCTGATTTGGAGTTCCAAAAGATGATTTCCACTGATTGTGGAGTGTTTTTCTCTTTTTTGGCTCCAAATTTGCTAACTCAAGTCAACATTTCTGTTTGACTTCTTTTAGGCGTCCAACCTTGAGTTTGATCATTTTTGTCTATTTTGCAAGCTGAAGTGCTCCCGTTTGATCTTCGATTCAGGTTACTCAGTTGATCTCAGGCAGTGTCCGACAGTTCTGTTGTCGAGGCGGGATCAGTATGATTAGATATGCCTGGGAGAGATTAACTCAGAAAACTGAGTTTAGGTCTCCAGAAAGAAGGGCGCCTTTCCTTGAAAGGGGCGCTTTTGACAATGCCTTAGTCAATTTTCATTGACTTGTTCTTCGTTTTGACCTTTTCAGACCCTCTTTGCTTTGATCTGACGTTCCCGATGTTTGATGAATCAGATGATTCTGCTTGACGATGTGTCGGGTAGCCGGTTCCGTCTTGTTCACGATGCCTAACTTCTCAGTTGAAGCTGGCAAGTTTTGGGCCTTCAAACTAAAGGGCGCCCCTGGCCAGCAGGGGCGCTTTTAGCTTTTGCTTGGTTTCATCTTGGTTGTGGACTGCCAGTCTTTGACCTCCTCCATCAGTTGATTGATTTGTCGAAAGTTCTTGCTGATAGTCTCGTTGACGAGATAGGTCATAGCTGAGAAGGTCATCCTGGGAGGCAGTGAAGATTCTGGCTGAATCTGGATACCTTTAGGAAAGGGCGCCTTTCCTTGAGAGGGGCGCTTTTAGCCATGCCTTAGCCATTTTCTGGCTTATCTTTCCAGTTCTTCAAATTTGGCTTTTTCTGCTTGATCTCATCTCGTGATCGTCTAGTGTGTCTTATGGACTTGCTGTTAGATTGATCACGTAGCTAGGAAGAAGCTGGAAAGATATCATGTATAGAGCTGCAGCTTTTGGATTCATCTGGTGCCTGCAACTGAGGGGCGCCCCTGGCCAGCAGGGGCGCTTTTAGTTTTGAAGCTCTCTGATTTGGCATTTCTGTCGTCAATGGATCCTCCATACTTCGCTGACGGTTTGGTCAATGATCCCTGAATCAGATGATCTTGCTGATTGTTTCGTTGTCGAGCCAGTATGAAAGTGAAGAGGATGACTGTTTTGACAATGCCAAATGATTTGATTTGTCCTCTGAGATCCAAGGGCGCCTTTCTTCAAGAGGGGCGCTTTTAGCCACTGTAGACTGTGTTTTGCCTTGGTAGACAAAACGTGCACCTTCCAGACTTAGCCAAATTTTGGCCTTTTCCGTTTTGAGAATCTCCTTCGTTGAACGGCATCATTTTCATCCTTTTCCGCCATGGTTTCTTCGTTGAAGCTTTTGAGGTTTAGCTTTCAGCACCTGGTACTGGCCAATCTGCCATTAATGGCTGCGGAGCTCCTAACTTTGTTCCTGAAAAATAGAAATAGACCCACCAGAGTAAAACATAATTTTTGATAATTCTGACTTGATCAGTGTGATCGTGAAGGCAATTAATCCTATCAGAATTATTTTCAATCATTTCCGGGAAGGTCCTATTTTTTAGGGTTTCCATAAAAATAGGGGTGTAAAACCCTAATTTTCATTTTTTCAGAATTTTAACCATAGGTTCCTTGACAGAAACCCACAAAGATTTCATATTTGGTTTGACCTAAAACATACTTTCGATGGCATTTTTACGTTGTTTAGCTCAATTTAAGCAGAATGCCAAAAATTTCATTTTGGGTATAACACATGAATAGTACACAACTTTCTAAAATAGAGATCCATATTCAATTGTAAACAAAGATTTGATTGAATAATGCCAATAGATATTGTCTATCAGCTAGATTAGAGACCAATAAATTTGCATGAACATAGGAAAAGATTAAATGGACAAACATCACACGAATCCACAAGATAAATTGCTAAAGCAATACACAAAGTTATTACTTTAATGAATAACAAGCATCGATACCAAAAACTTGACAAGGTTACTCAATTCAATTTAATTTGTGGGATTACAAACATAAGTTTAACTATTACTGAATAACAATAACGACTAATCAATTTCTATAGCATAAGCTTTACATTCACCATCCTTCAGTATACAAACACAATGACTGGACTTCGACCTTTGAATGGCAACCTTTGGAGCATAAGTTTGGCATAGATTATCCTTAATTTTTATATACAATGTGCTTAAGACCTCTATTTATAAACCTTTTCAAGATAGCTTTAAAAGGGAAAATAATAATTTAATAATGTGTTTTGAAGTAGATCTGAATCTTCATTTATGAAAAAAGAGGAAATAAATCACTTAAAACTACCTAAAATAGGCACTTTTCTGCTTTAGCTTCTTCTTTATTCTTGAATTATATGATAACTAGGATAATATGGTGCTTGGAATGGTATGGTTTTTTTCTTTTATCTTTTAAACTTGCACTGATTTTGGTCCTTAGCTCACTGATTCCTTCATTGCAATTTTTTGATAGTGTTGCCATATGAAAATTCTTCTTTTGTGTTTTAACTTGAAACTTCATTCGGCCCAATTTCGCTTCACATTTGCTAGCTGAGTTGTGACTTTTGGGGGGAATTACAAGGTGAAAATTATGATTTATTTATGTTTTAAGCCTCCAATACTTCTGGTCGTGCTTTTGGTGATCACTTGCCATTCCAATCACCACTTTTAAATTGGCTCAATCATTGAAAAAGCATAATTTTCATACACAGTCAAATGCAACTTTTTCACTGTTGTGCTTTTACCCTGACTCTAACTCTTCCATTTGAATCAAAACTCTTTGCTGACATTGCCATTGGTAAAACACAATTTTCACGTAAGTTAGTTAAAATTTCATTGCTGGTCACACCTTCACCTAATGGTAAGCACTTGAATCACAGTTTTGGATTGGTAAAGCCAAGAGAAAAATTCCACTTCACTCAATGCTTTGAATTCTTCCATGCTGATTGCATTCTCCTATCATGTCACTGCCCAAGGAAGGTTCACGACCTCCTAAAAATATAGGGATTTTAACATAGGCAATTAAAAGGGGTATTGATCAAGTTTAAAAGAAAATAGGAATTGCAGCAAGGAAAATAAATAACGATTTTTTTTTTAATTAATAATTAATTAAAAGATAAAGGCAGCGCTCCATCTTGGAAAGGCATGACCCTTTGCAAGGACATGATTGATGAAAAGATGTGACTTTCCCCCTCAAGTGGAAGATATTAAAGAGAGGACATTTTATTGGAGGAAGGAATCAAGTTGGAAAAGGAAAAATAAGAATAAGAAATATAAGACATCTCTTTGGAATAGAGATTGAAAAAAGCCATTGGTAATATTCTGAAATATAATTGGTAGCAGCCATTTAAGAGTAAATTTGTCATTTCATTAAGAGGTATTAATTAAGAAATATTCTAGCAAATTCCTTGAGGAATCATATCTTGAATTTGTGAAGTGTCTTGCAAATAGGAAGGCCGTTCAGCCTTCCAAGGTCACAAGAGGTTAAGGAAGACCAGCTTTCATGCTCTTATCAAGTATGCCATCTTGAGATGGAATGGACAGCCAACCTTCCATGCTCGTGGGCTAGGAGGTGGAATGGAAGACCGGCCTTCCATGCTTTTGGGCTTGATCAAGGAGGACTACCAACCTCCAAGGTGGATTGAGGGATGGAAGGGCGGCCCACCTTCCATGCTCGCATTACAAGGACGACCATTTGCAAGCATTTCCTATAAATTCATGAGGTGATTTGCTATAAGGAATATGCTATGATGTGTTGATTCAAATATTAATGATGCTATGAACTATTGATCTAAATATTATGATGTTTCAGGTATGATTTATTGATCTCAATATTATAATGTTTTATGTATGGATTTGAATATTGTCATAAAGTTGATACTTTTTACTACTAATATTAGTTTTTAGTGATTAATATTGTTTTGCAGGCCTAAAATTAGGAATTTCCCAAGTAGGGACATTACAATTGGTATGAAAGCCTTGATCCTGCTAGCCTGAGGATCAAAAAGATAATAGGTATATGCAATTGAGCCAAAGAGCTCAAAGAGCCTTGAAAAGAGAAAAGAGGAAACTAGAGGCAAGTAACAACCTGATTGAAGGTAATAAAATGGGTGATCATGAAGTTAATCTAGGAAATGAATTGAGGGCTTTTATGGAGCAATAGGTGAAGACAACGCCATTACTTCTCCAAACACTTCAAAACATGAACAATTCAATCAATACTCTTAGGCCCAACCCAACCAATGGAGGAGATGTAAATTCCAACCATTCTGAAAATAATAATAGAACTCCATTAAGACAATCACCTAAATTAACAACGCGTACCTTCTTACCTAGAGAAGAACAACTGAGGGAAGAAGAACCCAACATAGGGGCAAATGACCTTGACAAATGTGTAGAAGCATACTCGAGCATTGACCCTAACCTTAGGAGACATTCCATTTTGTGATGCAAGAACAAGAAATACCTCTAGAAGAGAAAGAAAGCAACCCAATAAAGATTTACTACAAATAGTGAGTAAAATGACTTCCCAATTTTGATGGATTGGGGAAGGTAACTACACGAGTATGGATCCAAGAACTATACACATTTTTCCCTTAGCCCCATGATTGAAGAGGATGCTACTAAATTTTCCATTCTACACTTAGAGGGGATTGCACACGATTGGTGGCACCATGGAATTGCCACACAAGGGCATCAAAATGTGGCAACATATAACGAGTTTACACAAAAACTTATAGATTGATTAGATCAAAATTATCCTGAAAGACAATTCAAACAGTTGACATAGTTAAAGCAACAAGTTTCAATGGAGGATTATGTGGCAAAATTTCAAAGAATTTCAATCACGGTGCCCGGTGTTACTAAGAGAAGGCTTAGGTACGTATTTATTGAGGGATTAACGAAATAAATCTGTGGCTTGGTGGATGCTCTTGATCCTACATTACTACAAGATGCAATTCAAAAGGCATTAAGGTTAGGAGTTACAACAACTAAAGATAGGACCTACTCCAAAAATACACCATTGGGGTCACATAAGCAACTCCCTTATAAGAGAAATTGGCAACCAAAGACATTGCCTCCTCAATTCATCACAAAGGGGGAATCCAAAAGTGATCTTCAAAAGAAAGGGTTGTGTTTTGCTTGTAAGGAAAAATGGGAACCATGACATCGATGTTCGAAAAGGGGACAAGTACACAATCTAGAAGTAATGACGGATGAGGGAATCAATGAAGAAGAATTTGAAACCAAAAGAAAGAAGAGTAAACAAGAGGATGAAGAATTTTCAAGTGGTACATTGGCCACACTTTTAGGGGCACCCAAGTATCACCCCTTTAGAATTTGTAGTGTGTTACAAGGACAAAAGGTCACCGTTTTAGTGGATAGTGGTACTACACATAATTTCATTGATGAGGGATTAGTAAAGAGAATTAAGTTAGAAGCTGAAAATTTTGAAGGCTTCAAGGTAGTCATGGCGGGTGGGTTCACTACTCCTTGCACACAAATGATTAATCAACTAATCATCACCTTGGGGAGACATAAAATAAGTATGCAGTGAATATGGGAGACATGGATGTAATTTTGGGCATCCAATGGTTACATTCCTTAGGAAGATATTATCAAGACTTTTAAATGATGGAACTTTGTCTCCAACAAAATGACCAAGAAGCAATTCTCCAAGGCCTATTGGACGGGTCTCCAAGGGTGGTATCATCGAAAAGGATGGAAAGAGCTTTTAGGCATGGGCAAGTAGAATGGGTAGCACAATGTATGATTCTTGATAAATCTTCATTCAAAGGAGGTAAGACTATACATGTTGATATTCAATCTATACTAGGCAAGCATAAGAAAGTTTTTAGCAATATTCCATCAGGACTACCTACTAAGAGGGATTTTGAACATACCATTGAACGAGAAGAAGGGACAAAACTTGTCATCACCACACCTTATTACCACCCTAGGAAATATAAGGAAGAAATAGAGAAAACCATTAGGGAGTTACTTGAGATTGGGCACACACAACCTAGTTCTAGCACTTTTGCTTCTTCTGTAGTGTTAGTAAAGAAAAAATATGGCACTATGAGGATGTGTGTAGATTATAGAGCTCTTAATAAAAAACTATCAAAAACCGATATCCCATCCCTAGGGTAGATGAGTTAATAAATGAATTTCATGGGGCGGTATACTTCTCCAAGATAGATTTACATTTCGAGTATTATGTAATGTCCCCATTTTAGCCATATGCTCTTCTATGACTAATAGCCTATTTCCAGAGGCTCGTAGGTTAGTCATAAGTGCAAATTAGGGTTTCCTATTTTGTAGGAGGTTTCAGATGAGCTTTTGAAGGTTTGCATGTGAGAGTTTTTGATGCATGTCTGGTGGAGCTTTCTAGGTTTTTGGAGAGCTTCAGGATAAGGTAACATGCATGTTGAGAAAATGACATGCATTTTTGGCGGATACCTTGCATTCAGGAGAGGTTTCTAAGTATTTTTGGGTTTTCAAAGAGCTTTAGAATGGTATAACATGCATCTCCATCTAACAACTTTTCCAGGCACTTACGATTTTTAGTAAGTCATGACGGCTGTCCAGTTTGTGCTCAAATTGAGTTTGGAACAACTTACTATTTTTAACAGTATATTATTTTTAGTAAGTTCTATCTTTGGCAGTGCTATCTCTAGCAGTAGCATCAGCAGTCAGTTCTATTTCCATTTCGGGCAGTGCAGTTTGGAGCATATTTGGATTGGCATTTTGAGGTTCATTTTGGTAAAATGATTTATTTAAGTCATTTAATGTTTTAAATTCATTTTGGGCCCCATGGCCTAGATTAATGTCTTAATGTTGTTTTAAAATGTGGGTTTTGGAGTGGGACGCCTCATGAGAGGTAATTAAATATTTTATAATGTTTATTATGCCTCATTTGCCTTGGATGCCTAGAAGAGGGTGAATAAAGTTTATTTTAAAAATCAAATATTACATATTGTGCCTTGGGTGTCCCTTTTGGAGGGAAAAGAAGGAAATTGAAAGGTCACCTCCAAGTTCTACTTAAGAAGAGCCTTGCTCTAGCATTTGGTATCCATTTTCTACTACAACGAAGTGTTGCTGAAATGCTTTCAGGCAATTAGCTTCGAGGAATGCATATCTCCTAGCAATTTTATCAGTTTCGTGTTTGAAAGATAACACCTAGCTTAGTGTGACTGCTTCTTCAATTCAAAGTTGCAGATTGAGCTTCAAAGTTGAGGATTTAGTTGTTATTTTCTGATTTTTGTGTTGCTGGTTCAAGCATAGCTGAAGCAGATTTTTATTCATAGCTCCTTGTATGATTTTTATCTCATTCTGGGTATTGAAGATATCAATTTTACTACCTTGGGTGCCCCCTTTCTCCAAGTTTTAGATTTTTATATGAAGTATCCAATTTACTAGAGCTGGTCGCCCTTGATAGGAGGGTTCAATCATTCCCAACTTGCATTGGAATGCGTGCATTTAAGTTTGGGAAACGTTTGAAGCAGTTTGTTGTCTTGAACTTGGTCGCCCTTCTCCTAGGCTTCATTTGCATTTGGTTTGGAGTCATTGGATGAGTTTTGATGGAGTTATGAGCATTTTGGTGAATTTTCTTACTTGCTAGTCTGATTTTCTGTGTTTACTATTTCTAATCAGACTTGAAGTAATTCTGATTTTCTGATATTTAGAGGCTAAAATCTAATTGTAATCATTGTAAAAGAGTTAAGGTTAATGACCTTAATCATTGTTTGTATTTGGCCTTTATTCTGACATGTTTTGCAGCTGAAATTCATTCATTGTAAGGCTGGTTAGTAGTACTAACCATAGTTGAAAAACTCGCCAATTGCAAAAACTCGCCAAGCCCAGAAAATATGGTACGGGAAAAACTTGGCAACTTAAAAAATTGCTTAAGCTTCATTAAAAACACATTTTTTTTGCAAAATTCAATGATAAGATGCATCCAATGAGTCAATAAAATGAGTACATAGAAGAAACAAGCTGAGTCTAGTTATATTTGATTGATTTGAAAGAAAATTAGATACAAAATCGCATCATTTTCAAAAATCCATTGTCCTAAAAATTCATCAATGATGTGTTCTTATTCATCTATAGGAGTAGATGCATGTGACAATGGTGGTGAAAGATCAATATATTCTAAGTTGCATTCTTTATGTAGAAGGGGTATAAAAATATCACTTTTTGTCGGCGCGATTCCCCCACCAAGTTCTTCTTTTGTTTTTTGAATTTGAAAGCGGGGGTTTGGGGGCGGTAGCCCCTAGTGGGGTCAAGGGGCAATGCCCCTTGCGGGGTCCCGGAGCAGCCCCTTGGGCATGCTCCCTGTCATGAGACAGGGTGGGGTCGAGGGGTAGTGCCCCTGCCGCCAAGCACATTTTTCTTCTTGCGTGGCCTTCAGATTCTTCATTTTTGAAGCATTTTTCCTTGAAAAGTGATGTGTTTAAACTACTTTGAAAATGCAACATTTTTATTGTTTTTATGTTGTTTCTTCAAAATTGCTTCTTTCTATCAATTTACTCACAACAACTGGTGTTGATACGTAAATGGTTTTTTTCTAAAATCTACCTACAAATTCTAACAATGATCTATATGATTTAAACAACGCAAATTAGGACTAATCATCGGGCAAGGCTAGCAGTTGCGTGAGCTTTCATCCTAACGCATTGGTCTTAACTTAACTCACTGTATTTTCCAACCTTTAACACCTCTCCCCAGCAAGGGCGCGGGTTTTTCCAAAACACTTGCCGTACTTTTTGGAAAAACTCGCCAAAAGTACAGCGAGTTTTTCTAGAAAGTACGACGAGTTTTTTCGACGTACAATTGCCTCAAAAACTCGCTGTCCAAAAAAACTCGCGAGTTTTTGGTGAGTGTTGCAACTATGGTACTAACAGTCTTTTATTTATTTGCTGCAATTAAGTTTTGTACTTAGCTCCCACTGGAAAGTGGTTGAAGCATTTTATTTCCAACACTTTAAGATCAATAAATTCCCCCCATTGAACAAGTGGTAGTGAGGATTCATGGTTGGCTTGCCGCCTTATAGTTTGTATTAATTGCTCCCACTGAATAAATGGTAGAGCTTACATGGTCGGTTATCCGCCTACTTTGTATTTCCAACATTTACTTTTCATCCATTGTCAGCTAGCCGCCTAGCAAGCTTTGTATTTCTTTCTAGTTGCTAACAATCCCTGACACCATATGCTATCACCTCGCCCACATTGGGATCTTGGTGAAGGGTTACTTTCCAAGTTGGTTATCTTTGGAGCTAACACTAATCAATGGTGTTTGTGCTGGTCTAAAAACGAAAAAATTAAGGGGGAATATTTCATATCATCAAATAAGAATGAGAAAATATGCTCCTAAAACAACCTTTAGGTGTCACTTGGGCAATTTGAATTCCTAGTCTTACGATTTGGATTAACCAATGCCCCTGCCACATTTCAATCTTGCATGAACCATATATTGCGCAAGCAATTAAGGAAATTCCTTTTGGTCTTTTTTGACAATACATTAATTTATAGTAAAACTTGGGAGGATCACTTGAGACATATTGATGAAGTCTTGGGAATACTTCAACAACAATTGTTATTTGCTAAAGCATCCAAATGTGAATTTGGGATGGATGAATTTTGGTATTTAGGGCACAAAATCAATGCCCAAGGAGTTCGTATGGACAAATAAAAGATCAAGGCAATAAGAGATTGGCCACGACCAAAGACTTTGACTCATTTAAGGGGATTTCTAGGACTTTGCAACTACTATAGAAGATTTGCCAAAGGATTTTCAAGTTTTATTGCCCCCTTGACAGATTTGACTAAGAAAGGAGCTTTTACATGGAGTGAGGAGGCACAACAAGCTTTTGAAAAACTCAAATAAATAATGAGTTCTTGTCTAGTGTTAGCCATTCCCGATTTCCCTCTCCCATTTGAGTTAGAATGTGATGCCTTTGGGGAAGGAGTTGGAGCGACACTCATGCAAAATAAACATGCCATAACCTTTGAGAGTCGAAAGCTTAAGGAAACAAAGATAAATTACTCTATCTATGACAAAGAAATGCTAGCAATTATGCATGCCTTAGCCAAGTTTAGACAATACTTGGTTTGTGGAAGATTTGTCGTCAAAACCGACCATAATAGCCTAAGATTCTTTTTTAACCAAAAGGATCTCAATGATGGGCAACACTTTGATATTGAATACATGAAGGGAAAGAACAATGTTGTGGCCGATACTCTATTGCGAAGACCTCACCTATCTTCTATGATGGACATCTCGACAGAAGGGAAGAATTCCATACTTGCAGAATATGCCAAAAATGTAATGGTAAATGACATATTGGAAGGAAAATTACAAGTTGACAAATTCAAAATAATGGAGGAACTCATTCTCTACAAAGGTAGAATATATCTTATCCTAGAATCAAAAATAAAAGAAAAAATTACGAGGGCTTACCATGATACTCCTTTAGCTGGATATCAAGGCTACTATAAAATGTACAAGAAAGTAAGGGAGAGGTTTTTTTGGAAGGGCCTCAAGGGGGATATTTTGAAGCATATTAGGGAATGCATATTATGTCAAAGAAACAAGGTGGAACCGACATCTCCCATAGGATTGTTACAACCTTTGCCTATACCAAATCAAAAGTGGGAGATTATTTCAATGGATTTCATTACAAGACTTCTAAAGTGGGAAAGTGATTATAACACTTCAGGATGCTCTAGAAACTTCGTTAAATTCCTATCATAGTCTTGGCAATTTTGCATTAATTCTGTTAAAAGCTCCTACATAGACTTCATTTTTTCCCAATAGAATAACCAACACTTTGCTGCAACTGTGTTGGCATTTCAATTCACACCTCTGGAGTGCGCATTAGAAATGGACAACTATGCACAGATAAACTGCTCTTCAAGTTAGGAGGGGAAGCTCCCTCTTTTGCTATTGATGTGTAAAAAGTAAAGTAAACTAAACTAAGTTTCTATCTTTTTACTCAACTGTAGAGCACAAGGTTATAAAACACCATGCGTTGCAGTTGAGGTTTTCTCTGGTTTCGTAGATCTCAACTACAACTAGGCTAAAACTTAAAACACTTCTATCTGCTCAGGTAAATTCAGAGCGAGAGGATTTAGAAGTAATGGGAGTGATTTGGCTAACTTAAACAAACTTGTTCTCAGAACTCGTCCGAAGGTTCATTGCTTTGTCAGATTTATGTTGAGAATAAAGCTTGTGTAAGTAAAACATCAAATGATAAACTAAACCTTAGGATTCCCTCGAAGGCTCATTGCTCTTTTCGAGGTGTAGGCTATAGTGAAGGTTATTAGAAATAACATCAAACAGTAAGCTAGATCTCAGGATTCCCTTGAAGGCGAGGTGCTCTTTTTGAGGTGTAGGCTGAAATAAAGCTTATAAGAAACAACATAGATTGAAAGACCTTGAAACTTTGGATAAAAGGCTCATTGCACTTTTGATTTATTTTCTCAAACTTGATCAAAGATTACACTTTTGGGACAAAAAATGGTATGAAAGAGGACAATCACACAACATGCGATCAACCAAATGCACTTGAACAAAGATTGAACACAAGTTCATGAACAACAAGAAAGCAAGCAAACAACTTAGCCTTTCGTTATAACAAGTATGGTTCAAGAACATATACTAAGTAACAAAGTCGAAGGCTATCCAGCTCAACGTTTTGTTACCATGAAGTAAAGTTAAAGAATAATGAGTAAAGGTTTCTCTTATTTATAGACACTCAAAGGAGTAGGGAACCCTAAAATCTCCTTGAGTTAAAATTCAGTTCTTGCCAATCTGCAAGATTTATTCCTATGTCTAAATAAAGGTAACTTAACAGTTAACTGGAAAGACTACTTCGGTTAACTGATTCTAAAACTAAATAGAACTCCACTATACAAAAGGTGTCTCCAAAAATAGACATGCATGAAAGATGGGATAGTGAGTTAACTTGAAAAAGGCGTTAAGTTAACTGCTGTGTCAAATGCTATCTTTGGAAAAAGGTGGGATGTCCTAACTGGAAATTCACTGGTTGCCATTTTGAGCGATCATCTCCTCCAAGAAGTTAACTACCTCATCATCCGAAGATCATCACATGCTTCAACTGCCAGTTTAGTGCTTGTCAGCAACTTGAGCAATCCTAGAAATATCTGCACACTTTAACTGGCAGTTCATTTATTGATAACTTTGGCGGCTCTGTAACTGGAGTGATGACCTCTGTTTCTTCTGTAGCTTTATGCTTCTGACGCTTTTCTTGATTTTTCTCAATGGAAGAGTGTTGCATGATGAAACCACAAAGTTTGACTATGAACATTCTAGCTGTGAGAAATGCTCACGAACTCGCTGCACACCCAGAGTTCCAACAGTATTCAACCCTATAAACTGGCCTTGAAAGGCTATCAAATATACGAGGAATGAAATCATATGGAATTCGTGGGACTTTGAGTGTCTATGCCTGTCAAATTGTCCAAATCAACTTTTGGGTGTGCTCGATGTAAATCAATGTTAGTAGTCTTCAGGAAGTCATGAAGCAAGACTGATTTGGTCTTGAATTCAACTTGGGAGAATTGCATTCTGAAAATCTTGAAGAATGACTGGGCACACGACACTATTTGAACAACTTTTTCTGCAACGGCTAAAAATAGCTTCGTTGAGGGGTAATTTTTATGAAATTTTTTGAGACGTGGGTTTTGTTAGGAATATCTTTTGGGATGGACCCAAAACGTCAGATTTTTGAAAAGATGACTTTTCCTCGGACATGCAACAACCCTTCAGAGGCAGAGGTAGCAAGGCCATTTTTTACGCAGAAAATTCCGACACATGGGTCTTGTAGGCACCTCAATGCTGATAAGACCCAATTTGTCAGTTTCTAGAAAAGATGACTTTTGTAGAAACCCTAAAAACTAGAAGCAGTGGGGCAACTTTTTTGGAAAATTTTGGCATGTGGGTTTTGTGGCCAATGCTGTGTTGAACAAACCCAGAAGGCCAAATTTGTGAAAAAATAGAGTTTGCCTGGACATGCAAGAAAACCTAAGACAAAAGTAGAAGAAATTGGGGGAAAATGCTGGAGATATGAATTGTTGCCTTTGAATGTTGATGCTTGGAGATATGATCTCAGGAAAAACGCCCCTCTGTGCAACCAAAACCTGGAAATACGAAGAACATTGAAAATGGCCTCCGTTTGATCCTTCAAATGGCATTGGAGAGAAAATATCTGTGTTTTAGCTCTTCAACCTGTAAAGAATAATGAATTATGACGTCTAGATGGTTGGTATATAGCATTTGGAACAAGGCAATCAATTAGGGTGTGTAAAATCCTAATTGAGGAGTCATCCAGCGTGATTGGCAGTTAACTGAAGCAATTCCCCGAGTTTTGGGATGCCTAGATATGAGAAAGTCTTCAAAATTCGTAACTGGGAGTTGACTTTGGATGCTAGCTTGCCAGTGTTAGGATATTTTGAAGATTTTTAACTTCTGCTTGATAAACAACCTCCATTTGATCCCTGATTCCGGTCGTCCGATTGATCCTGAGGCCTGGCTGATAGATTCACTGTGGAGTTGGATCAACTCTGAAGAGATGTTCTTGGAAGCAACAACCTTGAAAATGACTTTTGGTGGCTTGAATCCTTGGGCGCCTTTTCCCAGAAGGGTGCTTTTTCTTGCCAGACAACCGATTTTTGGATATTTTCAATTTCTTCAATTTGACATCCCATGCTTCGATCTGCAGTTGCCGGTGACTATTGAATCCCGCAATCATGTTGAGATATGGAATGGAAAACTAGTTCAATTCCAAAAAGGATGATTGGTATCGTAGGCTCTAGAAGTTGATTGAGAGTGCTCAAAAGTATGGGCGCCCCTAGCTAGCAGGGGCACTTTTGAGCTTTTATGCTATAACTTTCATTTTGCAACCTTCGACAAGATGCTCTAGTTTGGTCTTCGTCACTGGATGTTTCATTGCTCCGTTAAACTTGTTGACGATCTCATCGCGGAGAATGATCAACTTTGAAGAGGTGCTCTTGGGAGTCACAAAGCACAAAAGCTGCATTTGGTGCTCCAAAATTTTGGGGGCCTTTTGCTAGAAGGGTGCATTTTGGCTCAAGAGTAGTCATTTTTGATGATTTTCATCCTTTTTGAGCTTCGCATTCACCGTGTCGTCAACTGTGTTGACCACGATCACCGTTCGCTGTTCGTGCTTGTCATCCGCGTACAATACCCACACTAGCCGTTCATGTGTTTGTTGATTGCGTCGTTGCCGCTGCTGATGTGTTGACTGCATCCACCATTGCGCGTGCGTGATCTACGAAGCTTCCAACATTCCAGACATAGTTTATTTTTTGCATTTTTCAACTTTTTGAAATTCCCCTCCGTCGTTGAGCATCTTTCGAGCATTGTTCTCCATAGATTCTTATGTGTAGCGTTTGAAGCTTAGATCTTGATACATGGTACTGGCCATCTACCATTGATGACCTCAAATGACCTATCTTTTCTCTTGAAAAAGTGAAATAGACCCACCAGAGTAAAATTGACTTTTTGATGATTCTGACTTGACTAGTGTGATCATGAAGTGAAATTAACCTATCAAATTCATTTTGAGTCATTTCTAGAAAGGTCCTATTTTCTTAGGGTTTTCCTAAAAACAGAGGCCTAAAACCCTAATTTTCAAAATCTCCAAAATTTGCAAGTATCCTCCTTGAAATAAACCCACAAAAAGCCCATGCTTTGTTTGACCTAATATTGACTTTTGACGACAATTTTACAAGATTTAGACCATTTTAATCAAAATGCCTTATTGAAGCAAATTTTTTATTTTGGGTACAACAAACTGAAAAGACTAAGTGCTGGCCACTCACCAAAAGCAAACCAAAAGTGAACTATCCCAACTTCTGGATTCAAAGAAATCCAAGCAAACAATTGGTAACAACCTTTCTGATCAGAATTTTCTGCTTTAAAGGTTTGGTGTTAAAAACCCACTAGATGGCAGAATCAATTACTCTAATACCACTGAAATGATCCACCCTAATTTCGTATGCAATTTTTTTCTAATTTCGTGACAGTATGTGAACAGAAATTTCATCGAACACTTATACTACAACCGTTCTGAGTTTGCATTAGGTAGTTTTCAATGACATTACAGATGTCTTATGCAATACATTGATAATGTATATTTCCCATAATTTCAAAACAGGACATAGATATTGCAAATATTATGAACATAGAGCATTGTATATAGCAAGACGACACATAGATAAATTGCAATAATAACTGCAAGGGATACTACAGAGATATTCATTTGCTATTTAATGAGAATACACAAAATTTTTAATCTCTGACCTGCTATTATCGCTCAGCTCTCTATGCCCTCTTTGAAATGTATGGTCACTGCTCAACAATGATACAATAGCCTCCAATATCATCTCATATTCACAATATAGAGGGTTGGTGCACATTCACATCTGGCCCAGTATACCTACGAGAGGCACAAATGCTTGGACTGCCTAACACCAATGTTAATTTCTATACAGCTAACAGATAATGTTGATGCTCTTGTAGTAAGAACGGCAGCCAATAATAAGGTTCTGGTGGCTCAGCAAAAGCAACCCCTTTAAGGAAGATATCGCTGTCTATAACTTATTTTGTCTTCATCGCACCATACAGGAATTCCTTCAAACAAGTAATATTTACCATTCAACTTTAATTCCTTTGACAATGACAGTGACCAGGTTTTTATTGGAATTTCCCTTGCAAATTACTTCCTACTCTCCATGTCAGTTCCCCTTTTCCAGATATGGCGTCCTTCAACTGCCAGAACTCCTAATGGTATCATGCAAAAATTTTCCGCTCTCAGGATTTTGTGTGAGTAGGCATTTCATCAAATAGTTGTCTCCCATACTGGTCTGAGTTTGAATTAAAGTTTTGTTTTTACCACAGAGGAAATATTTAATGCATTTCATGGATATATCATTTCTTTACAATTCCAAATACATTGCATAGATAATTATCACAACAATGTATATACAACTGCTATATTAAACTCAGAAAATTAATACTCCATATATGGTTTTCAGAAACATTCAATACAACATTCATTATTATTTCTTCTAACTTGAACATTAACAGCAGATATCCTTAACATTTTCCAATCTCTCTTCAGCAGCTTCTGTGCTTTCCATAATGGCATAACATCACCTGGAATGAATTGCAACATGCAAAATCGAAGTGAGGTGGCTGTGTCAATTTGAAGTGCCCAGCATTACTTCCCTTTTTGACCAATCAGCTCCCAATAAATCAAATTCCAGTTCCAATGCATTCAATAATAGGTTCGGTTATTTCCTTTGCTGTGATTACTCTTATAGTTGTATGGCGGCTTATAAAGAGGAGTACGGCCAAATAAAATAGACGCCAGGCATAAGGGTGAAAACTGATATTAGTTTGTCCTGTTTTGACTACCCAGTCACTCCACATCACCTCTGACCCTCTCTAAATGGGATGACAACCTGAGTTAAAGCTGTGATGGGAAGTCAACTGACTATCGGAATTTAAAGTTATGAATTTAATACTCCCCCTTTATGATATCGACCTCCTTGAAGTGATTCCACATCAATATGTTATTTGCCCTGCACTAAATATGATTTCCAATATAGAGGCGGCACTTAAGGAGTCCCAATATGCGGCTTCCAAAATGATTCTCTAAAAATTACTTTATAGGCTGCGGCTAATAGAGTTTTGAATGCCCACGTCTTTCCCAGACTCACACGGCCTTTATAAAATGCTATCATCACAAAAATGCAAGTCGAGTCCTTAAACAATGAAGCCGGCAATAGGATTTAAACTCCCTCGATTTCTTAAGAGATAGTGCTATAAGGTAAGAGCCTGCAACTCCTTTGATATTCATTAAATCCTCTCAATAAATTGGAACAGCTGTTGTAGACAAGTTTTGAATGTATATAAGCTGCAATTAGAATAATATGAAGTGGCGGCTAATATATGAGCTTCTGTACCCTTTTGAAAATCCCCACCAGCTCATATTACATTTTAATAAATGGTACACCAGCCAGTTTGGGAAATATAAACACCATAAAATACTTATTATTTATTCCCTTGACAGACAGCACAAAATAATAAACTCCCCAGCCTGTAATAAATTTAAGGTATCGAATGATATGCGTGTGCAGCCAATAAAATATTAACCATATACTCAGCTATTTCCCTGAATCTTCCCGACCAAACCCTGAATATTTGTCTCTGAACAAGACTCGCAAATTTCACAAACTCCAATCGCATAAAACCAACTGTGAAATTTGTGTGATTCCGCCAATAAAGGAATTGGGTTTTTCGTCCAATCCTGAGAACCCGAGGGTTTCTGTCGTCAAGCTCCTAAACCAAGTTCTCCAATAAACTAGAAGATGAATTCTGTTGAAATAAGATAGCTTTGGTCAGATATAAATGATGATCGAATATTATTCAATATCATCATTTATGTATATCGAAATCTGCTACATCCAAGTATATTATCGATCTGCATTTAGAGGTTATTACTTGCAGATTATTGGCTTTACATGTTTCTTATAGCATCTCGATCAAGCATCATTATTGGTGATCATCTCTAGATTGGATTGGATACTATTATTTATTTGTGCAAGATAAATTCAGATCGAACTTAGTAAGCATGTATGTTTATTAAGTAACTAACCCCTATTGGTAATCGGGTGCTTAGTTAGACGAAATGGCACAATTCATGGGACGTGTCTCCCATTTGATATTTAATATAGATCCGATCCTCAATTGAAGACATTGAAATAAATTAATGTTCTGCTCTTGAGGATCGAATACCATAAAGATAATTCAAACTTGTAAATTCACAATAAATCATAGTAGCCGGATACTCCCCCGCCCCTCCCCGGACACGCGTATCCCCGTATCCGATATAGATACTTGTGCGATACGCCACGATACACGTTGGATACTGTACCCACACGTGCCCAAAAAACCTTGATTTTCCAGCCGTGCCGGATACTATGTGATCTGATTTTCAAAAAAGCTGACGTGAACCTTCCAAAATATTATCTTAAAAAACTTCAATCATGCAATTTTTTGTTTTGTTTTGTATAAATAAAACCTACACCAAATGAGGAAGACAAATGAAATGTTTTTCTATTTCAGCAACCCATTTTTATAAGTCTTTTTCAAATACAACTCTACTATTTTTCTGGTGTTTTAATTTTTACAAATTTAAAAGAGTTAATTGTTTATAATTTTATATTTATATTATATTGTTTAAATGTTAGAGATTTAAAAAAAAAAAAAACTTATTCTTTAAATGTAAATAAAATTTATTAATATTAATTTAACTATTTATTCTTTACTAAATTAGTAATATTTAAATTTTAATATTATTTTAATTTATATTTTCTTATTTGCTTTTAAAGTAATGAAAATCTCCTCCAATAACTTAGAAAATATATGTGTATGTATTTTTTATGAATGTCGTATCCAGCTGTATCCATATTGGGGGTCTTAAAAAATGGCCGTATCCGATACCGTATCCGTATCTGTAACCGAATCCGTGTCCATGCAACTTTGCAATAAATACTTCCAAGATTTGATTTGGCATCAACTTCATAATTTCAAGTTCAATATTATGTTTATAATCTGATCGATTTAATCAATAAATAACAAATTCCACCAAGCATAACTGGAAAAATGAGTCTCCAAGACCTTTTGTTCAACTTTTTTAACTGCTCTCTCTTTCCTTGAAAACCCCAATTTACTTTTAAGATTAACTCCTTATTTCTCCTCAAAAAGTGACTTTATTAAACATTTTAACTTTTTCCAATTTAAGTCACTTTAAATAAAATAATTAAAATAATTAATTTAAGTTGCCATTAACTTCATATTTTTTTTTGAAAACTAAATTAACTATTTAATTATTGATATATTTCTGCACCAACACTGAAAGTGCGGAAAATACTAAAACTCGATCCGAAGTGACAATTAAGGTGCCAAAATACTCTTGAGCTCTTCGGGCAACAGATAACCCCCACTGGCAACACTGACTGTCGCCGAAAAACCCAAAGTTGCAATCAACTTTAACATGATCGAAAATGGGGATATTACAGCAGTTGTGGTACTTTCATTGATCGTTGTTTTAGAGTGTTTCTAGGTACACAAATTGATCAAGAATTTTTAACTTGTGGCTGTTAAATTAATTATTTCTCATGAACTCTACCAAACATTACTGTCTGGTCCCTTAGTTTATCTTTATATATAATAACTCTCCATTTATTTTTATATATAAAACTCTTCCGGTCAACTTCCTAAATGTATAGCTCAGAAAGGAATAATCTTTAGGAATATTTCATTGTTTGTTCAAATGCAAATCTAGGAATGTTTACTCGCTGCAGAAGCACAATTTTGGTTAATTGTCGGAGTCATCAAAGTATATTTTCTTGAGAATTACTTTAGATATTACGTAGAGGATTTCTATTGGTCCATAAACTATCAAAGATATTCCTTAGATTAGTCACCAACTTAGAAAATTTATATAGAGTAAAACTGTAAATCATTAGAGCAAATAAGAGCAAGAAATCATAGAACAATACTATAAACAATGGAGACAGAAGAAATAGTGTGGAGAAATCCTTTATTGGTAAAAACTCCACCAAGATGTGAGTAAATCATTAGAGCAAATAAGATCAAGAAATCATAGAACAATACCATAAACAATGGAGACAGAAGAAATAGTGTGGAGAAATCCCTTGTTGGTAAAAGCTCCACCAAAATGTGAGTGACACTACGTTAAGTACTCCAAAATGACAATATACAAATGATCTCTGCCCATAGGCTGTCTGGGAAGCCTCAGGAACAATTGAAACCTCTCCTGTAACAACCCCCAAAACCGGGTAAACAAAAAATTTTCTATTTTCACTAATAAGATACAAGGAAATACAATTAAATGACAAAGTAAATAACTGTTCTTTTCATTCTAATTGAACATTTCATCATAAAGAAATAAAAGACACGATACATCATTGTTCTATTTTCCAAGTAAATAACAGAGTACGCTTTCATGATTACTTTTCTTCAAAATAAAAAGCAAGTAAGAATCTTACAAGTTTCAAACATAGCTCGGAAGCTTTTGAGCAAATAGGAATAAGACTGTCCAGGATCTTCCCTTTCAAACCTTGGTTTCATCAGAAGTCTTAAGGTGGAGGGGAAACATCACTCAGGTGCTTTTCCACCAACCACGGACTTATATTGCGGTCCCCCGCACGTTTACTGTTAAGTAGACGGCCCTCCCTTCTTCGAGGAGATTGGTTGGGTAACCGGTTCTGTATGACCAACTGAGCATAGTGTGTAATCCTACATAACTAAATCCTTGTGTCCTCACAATCTCAATCTAGCATGTAACCTGGATTACTGTGAACTGACAGTGTAATTCGTCTCACAGTCTAAGTGGACGTTAGGTATACTACACTACTTTGGCCAAAGCATTTCGGCAGTACTTATACTGACGGTCATCTATCACTTGCACTAAGTCAGGTTTGGTTTGACTTAAGGCTGCCTTATCCTACGCGTAGGTTGAGTCCTTCAGTGGGTAGTCAATCACCCTAGACTTCCTACTTCAACTACTTAAACAAGAAATGGAGTACAGTCAACAAGGGGTCCCTCTGGTACTTCCCAACATGGAAATCTTTATCCATGGAGTACGTAGCTTTCTCTAGTTAACCTATTTAACTCTAAAGCTTTAGACTACCTTGGTTCTGAATCCACCCTCGTCCTAGTATTAATAACTAATCTCTTTCCTTTACTTAAGGAATTCAAGCAGTATTCAAGCAATACAAATTATAAGGTACTTTACTAAAATTAAACAAATATTTCCCTTTCAAATTCATCTATGATTTCAAACTGATTCGTTTCAACATGCTTTTAAGTTATTCCAATTCATCAAGTTCTCTAAGCTATTTCAAAAGCTTTTCTAAGGAAAATAAACTATTCCCCAATTTGACCAGCTCTTTAAGCTATCTCTTAAATTCAATAAGCCTTTTCTAAGGAATTAAACTATTCCCAATTCAGCAATTTCATAGAACATAGAGGTTTCTTGTTATTTTTCCTTTCATAAAGCAAGACATAATCAAGCAATCTAATCATACATTTTAAAATAAATGACAGAAAATCTATCAACATATATCTCATGCCTGATTTCCTTTTGCGTATGAGCTTGATCGGTAGCTTCAATCCTTGCTCCACCGTCCTTCGCAGCCTTCTCTCAGCTTAAGCAAATACTACTTTCAGGTAAATGCAAAAAGTTGTTCTCAGCAATACTGTCTCTCAGCAATACTGTCTCAATTGCAAATGATTTTCACAAAATGGCAATGGCTTTCACAAAAATGGCAATGGCTCTCATAAAATGACAATGGCTTTCATAAAATGGCAATGGCTCTCATAAAATGACAATGGCTTTCATAAAATGGAATTTCAAAACACAGAAATACCACAGCACTGTATTTCGAATTTTCCAAGGCAAGGAGAGTGAATGAAAAATTGAGTGTTTTTCAACAATGAGTGAGAACCTATTTATAGGTTTCGAATTCTCATGTTTCCTACCTTGTAGGCATGAGAATTCGACACCTCTCATTTTGAAAATGTCAAAATCCGCAGTGGCAGTCGAATAGCCAAACACACAGCAAAAGAGTTGATGATTCAACATAATTTCTCAAGAATGTTTCAACATATCACATGCCAATTTCGTGGATCAACCACGTACAGGTTAAACATTCAACTTGCCTTCAAAAATGGCGGACTGCAACACAAATGGCGTCCAAAGTTTTCGGTTTGAAAACGTCAAGGGTTTTTTTACAATTGCTGTTACCTTTCTTCCACCCACGCGTCCACAATGGTGGCGCTTTAGCATCCGCGACCAAGTCTTTCAAGTGTGAGCTGGGCGCGGACTGTATTTGCTGAAGTTTTTCGCCATTTCTTTGCTTAACACAGTCGCGCGATTTCTTCACGGGAAGAAATCCGCGATTTTTCAAATGTTTCTTTTATACTTTCCAAAGTCTATAGTTCATACTTACATTTCCTTAAATGATTTTTATAAATTTCCATTGGTCTTTACAAAATTTCGAAATTCTTTTTCCTTTTAATATTTTCCAAGTATTTCAATATTTCGAATTTCCTTTGTATGGTTTGCAAAGTATTTACCAAAGACTATGAAAGTCTTATTACCTTTATTTCCAAAGGTAAATAAACTCAAATACCTTTATAAGATAAATGTAAATTTAAATGCCAAAGATTATAGTTTATATAAAATCTTTCCAAAGTTTTAGATATTTTAATATTCTCATTAAAATGTATTAATATATTTTGTATTATATTCAATACAATATTATTATAGTTTTTAACTTACCTTTCTTTAAATATATAAATATATCTATATAATATTCAAATATTATATTAGATATATTAATATATTATATTATCGATAAAACTATAATAACATCGATATTAAATATATTATTAAATATATTAATTAACTTACCCAGTTTACACTTAAATATATCTATACATGTTTATTTTCAAATCTCCAATTACGTGTATTATAGGCCAGTCAGAGCACCTCTAATAGACGTAATTGCATAAACACGTATTTATACATTTAACTGTAAATTCCAGGCATCAGTAACTTATCAGTTCACATTTCACATTCAAGGCTCACAAAACAGTAAGTCAGTCAATCAAGGAACACCACTCATAAAGCATGAAGAAGTAATCATAACTCCTAAGCCTAAGGATGACTTATCATGACAACTTAATCTGACTCAGTTCCTAAAATCTTTAGTGAAGTGTGTGTATGCTCATACGATCAACTTTACCGGTTAGCCGACCAAGTTCCTCTTCCTGAGTGATATTTCCCCTCCAGCTGGAGGAATAGCTCCTGTTCCTGCATCCATGGCACAAAACCACGGCAGTCAAATGCTCACAATATTTGCAGTATATATAAATCAAATATATAAAACAAGAGTAATTACTTTCCTCTATTCATTGTTTTATTCAAGAATAACATCAATCAAGAATACAGAATGAGCCAAACATAACATGTAAACAGGATTTCATATTGTCAACAAAGTTCAATCACATTTATTCATTCAAAACCTTCCTTACAATCAGAATGCTCTAAGCATTACTAGAATAGTAACTATACAAATTCCGGGGTGTAACATCTCCTGAGACCAATTTACAACTCTCCAATGAACTCCCTGCCTCAATTTAGTCAAACTATGAGAATACTCACAAACAGCTCCCAACAATTGAATTACAAGATTCTACAAGCTCTATCTATGCTCAATTTGACCTCAAACATGTCATTTATAGATTTCCAAGCATGAAGCAAGCTAAAATGATCACCAATGAGGAAGATGAAGCCCAAATATCAAGAATCTGAATTGTCAAAAGACGCTTCCTGCTGTATAGAACTATTTCGCTGCTTCCATGGCGAAGTTGCCATTTCATTAGACTTCTTTGACCTAATTTTTTAGTAGTCATAACTTTTGCATACAAACTTGAAATGAGGTGCCATTTTTTTGAATTGCATAACTATTTGAGAGGAATTTAAATATGCAATCAAATTCTACTTTTGATTCCATCTAAGTAAATATTTTTTCCCCACACAATTGCATTTATGGGGCCCATGGTGACCAGAACTAAACATGAAATGATATCTCCTTTGCCAAAGAATGTTCCATTATGTTCCATACCATCTCAAACATTCTCAAGCATCAAAGTAGGCCATTGTCCAGTAACATGCCATGAAGTATAGATTTTAGACTATTTTTGATTAATTGAATGGCTACAAAATTTCTTTGGAATTTAGTGGTTATAATAGGTTATTGACTGATGTTTGTTTATTGATTAAACAGATCCAGTGTTTTTCTTTGAATGTTTTACATAGCACTTTTGCTTCATTTCTATGTTTTATATTGGCTCTCAGTTCAAGATGAGAAGGTTAATGACTTAAGGACCTGGGGAAGAAAATCTTCCTGGGATAAAAACTATCTTTGATTCCATACATTTTCTTGGGTGGTTGTTTCTGTTTCCAATGTCAGTCTGATGAATTATTGATGTGAGAGGTTGACATCTACAGGCCAGGGATATTATGAGAAAGGTCCAAGATAAACGAATTACAGATTCCCTGGAAGCTCGGTTTCTCGAGTGTATTGCTGTTACTCCCAATTTATATCGGATTGAAGAGAGATATCACAGGCTAAGCAATGCACCTGCATTAAAATTTGTAAGCAATGTTTTTATTGGTTGACATATCATGTCTGCATTTGAAGATTATTTGTCCTTTAGTCTGACAACAATAGATAGATTTTCTGGTTTGGAAATTTATTCCGAGGACATTAGTTATTTAATATATGATCCTTGTGAAACAGGATAATAAAACTAGGGCACTTCAAAGGTTAGTAACTAACATTGATTGCGTAAAACGGGCATCAATTGAGTCAACTACAGTGAGCTATGCTGAAAATCTTGCTTGTACCTTTGGTGGCTTAGTATCAGACTATTTTGAATCCTCCAAGGTGAGCAAACTGTTTTGTATTTTTAATTATACAATGAACTCTCATATGGTTCTGAAAAAGATTTTGATAGAATTGGGCAATGAACTGGCTTTGGTCTTCTGTAGTTTCCTTTCATCATTTTGGTTCATTTTCATTTTGCATTGACCTATTATGGATTGTGATTGCAGCTTGCTGATGAAAAGTCATCTGGTTCTAAGTCAACGAGTAATGTGGATTATGGTGGAAGATGGATAAAGGAAACCCTCCTGGGCAAACAGTCTAATAAAACTAAGGCCAGTTCTGGTCTAAGATGGGTGAAAGAAACACTTTTGGGAAAACGATCTAATTTGTCTTTTCGTATGATAACTATTGGAGACCCTAATCTTGCAGTAGATGAGATTGCAATCCCCTCTGATATTGCAGAAAATCTGACCGTTGAAGAACGTGTTAATTTTATGAACTGGGGAAAGCTAAAAGAGTACGTTGATCGCATTCTTGCCAAATGTTATCTACCATGGATGAAAAGAAATGGAAGCCGCTTACGTATATTTCATAGTAATCAGTTGGAAATTGGAGACATCTTTTATCGAGAACTCAAAGATGGAGATCTCATCTTGGTAAATAGGCCCCCCTCTGTCCATAGGCATTCAATCATTGCTTTCAGAGTAAAGCTTAAGCAGTTTAAGTCTGTAGTTGCAATCAATCCAGTTGCATGTGCTCCTTTTGGAGCAGACTTTGATGGTGATTGTTTAGATTGTTTTGTCCCACAATCGGAGAAGTTCATTGCAGAGGCAGGTGAACTCATGACCTTATCACAACAAGTCATTAACTCACAAGGTGGGCAGGCTCTAGTAGCAGTTACTCATGATAGTTTGCTGGCTGGACACTTGATAATTTCAAATGACATTTTTTTTGATAAATTTCAGATGCAGCAGTTTCAATTATTTTGCAATTCATCATTACCAAATCCAGCTATTGTAAAAGCACCTGTGCTGAGAGGGCCATTGTGGACAGGAAAACAGTTATTTAGCATGGTATTTAGCAATGTGAACTACACAAATTTTAGAAAAGAAGTCCTTATCTCTGATGGGGAGCTTTTGTTATGTTCTGGTGCAAGAGATTGGTTGCAAAACTCATGTGACAGCATCTTTTGTGCTATTGCCAGAGATTATAGCCCTTCCAAAGCTCTTGGCTACCTCTATTGTGCTCAGTCTGTTTTAAATGAATGGATTTCAATGAATGGATTTAGTGTCAGCTTGTCTGATATTCATCTGGCTTCCAGTGCATCCCGCCGAGTAAAAATGATAGATGAAGTAAGCTATGGTATTTTGGAAGCAAAACAATCATCTTTTTGTGCAGAGACTTTATATGACTCCTGTGCACGCCAGATGCTTGTTCCAGAACAGCATGAACGCCTGTCAGAATATTGGAAAAATGTCAAGATGAGAGAAAGAGAACCTGCAACTTTAAGCAAAGAAGCTACTCGAGAATTTAAGAATGTCTATGCTGACATCATTAAGGTTGTTGCAGAACATATAGAAAAAGAGAATGCTATGTTGGCAATGATCAAGGCAGGGAGTAAGGGTTCATTGCAAAAATTAGTACAGCAGGGTGCTTGTCTTGGTATGCAGATGCATAGAGAAGAAGAATGTTTCCCTTTTGAAATCCCACAGAAGATATGTAGCTCACAGTGGGTTTGTAATTCTTCAACAGTGAAGAACAATGGATGCACATCAAAACATTGGATAGGTTCAGATTCAATCGAAAAGTGGTATTCATGTGGATTGGTAGAGAACTCATTTTTGGATGGCTTGAATCCTATAGAGTATTTCTTGCATGCAGTTTCATCCCGTGGAAATTCGTTTGAGCAAGGAGCAGATATCCCTGGCCAGATTTTTAGGAAGCTTATGTTTTTCTTGCGTGATATATACATTTCTTATGATGGCACCGTTCGGAATCTCTATGGAAATCAAATCATGCAGTTTTCTTATGGCGATCCTGACCAAAATAATTCAAAAGAGAGTGATCTGTTTCAGGGAAAGTTGGGAAAACCACCAGGTGAACCTGTTGGTGCTTTAGCAGCATCATCACTAGGTGAAGTTGCTTACAGCATTTTAGATAAGCAATTCAGAAAAGGAGAAGATCACCCTTTGCATATACTTAAGGTGTGTTCAGCATCTTTCATCAACACATTTTGTAAACTAGCTCTACAATCAACCTAAAATTGTGTCTAACTAGCTAGATAAAAGAAAAGTGTATTAAAGTCTTAGCTCTTTAAAATTGTTGCGTTTGTTTGAACTATTCGCTTTTGACATACATTTTAATTTGATAATATGAAATATTCAGCTTGAAGATGTTTGTTAACAATCATTCATTTATGTGATGAGGTTGCAAGTGATGCTTGCAGCAGCCAGTGCACATCTTGGAGATTGCCAGATCATAATTGTTTTGCACTCTCCAAGTTTCTTCTACACTCTCAAGAACTAAGTGAGATATATCATATAATTAAATATTGTTGGCATAACATTAATCATAGTTACAAGATTCAAACTCAACTTGTACTTAGTAGGGTGATTATTGTCTTGGACTCAGATTTGGCACTCAGACTTGGCAAATTGAAAAAAATCTTGAAATCTAGAGATTTTTAAAGTATTTAAAGCTTCTTTTATGCACCCTTCACCAAGTATTTAATGATGCAGCCTAGATATTTTTCTGTTTGTCAGTAGCATCAACCTCTGATGATTTGCTCATGCTCTCCTTTGTCACGATTATTGCCTTTGCCTCAAGATCAGCTTGTTCAACATATGCAAGGTCATCCTCAGTGAAGATAGTATCCTCAACCTTCGTAATCTACTTTAATTGTGAATCATCTTCCTCAAATGGGATGGGAGATAAGTTAGAGCCCAGAATTTTCTTTTTACGGAGGTGAAGTTTGTAATGAACATATAGACAAGATCAATCAACAACCTTTGCATCGACAATATGTTGTGCCCCATGGAGTATATATGCTCAGACATAGTCCAATTGCACTTGCATCCTGAAGTGCTATATGGTTAGCTCAAAACACATATGGCAATTATTTGAAGATTTGGCACAATAGCACCAAATCTCTCCCACCATGCATTTGAAATGAGAAAAAAAGAAAGAATTAATCTTATTGTTTAATTTCAACATTAATGTAAAAAATGTAAAAGTGTTACTTGGTTATCATGTTACTTGAGTTGCCTTACATATATCTTGCACAAATAGGTCACCTTGTATAAGTCTTAAGATCTCAATCCCATAGATGATCGTCATTCCAAGTTGAGGATTGGTACTATCTACTCTATGACTACGTAGAGTCCACTCAAAACCTCATTGGCCTTGGTATTCAAGGGGGATTGGGACATTGTATTAAAAAATAAACAGCTACATGTAAGGGCCCGTGCAGTTGATGGTGTCATTGTCAATAAATGATATCCCATATGCGATGGTATTTCTCAACCTCACCATAGATGGATCTAATGTCATCTTTGGATCTATCCATGCCCTCATACATATTCCATTGAGGGCTCTATCCATACCTTTAGATTTGGTTGCTCAAACACAAGGGTTCTAAACAATTTTGGCAAAGCTTTTTTTGGTAGAATATGCAAAATATATGAATGATGAAAATATAGCAATATATCTCCTTTTGCACATTCAAATGACTTGGGGAAGAGATCCACAATTGCTTGCCTTTGATGTCATCAACATTAACGACATCTTTCGGTTTGAGTGTGCAGGGTAGAGAAGATCTCAAGAAAACCGCTAAAATGGTGACATTGCTGCATTAATAAAACATGTCCACCTTCATTGCCCAATCTGCAAGTACACATGAATCTCCCTGAATTTTGAACAATTTTTTTGGGTGGGAGAATCCCTTTTGAAGAAGTTGTACAGTCAAATCTGGAATTAATGACACTTTGGGTCATGCAGGAAGGTAGGTGGGGTGAATAGGGCAAAAAAGTGGGAGTTTCGGAGTATTCTAAACAAGTCTTAGGTAACAAATTTTTTTTTTTTTATGTATTAGGCTATCCTTTAATTAATGATTGTATAGGGAATAGAAAAAAAAGGCTTTGCACTCTAATTCTTAATTTTAGGTTTTCATGCCTTTCTTGAGTTTGATATGAATCTTGTTGTCCTTTTCCTTGAATGTCTATGGGTAATGTTTAATGGTCAACTCAATTTAGGACTTTTTGGCACTTACACAAACTTTGTATAGGGAAAAGGAAGGGAAGACTTTGTGCTCTCTTTTTGAAGAAATAATAAGGATATTTGCAGAACTTTTTGTCTCTCTTGTTCTTCATAAAGTTTATGTTATTTTTAAGCTTAATATAAGATCTTGTGTTTGTTCTTGCCCTATTACAATGTGGGTGTTGTTGAATGGTCAAAATCAATATGCATGTTAATGGTATATGTGTGATTTAAATTTTGTCATTCTATTTAATTGCACGCATTCTTTTTTTTGTTTTTCTTCCCTTGCATTACCATTTGCTCTTGAGCAATCTAGGTAATTCTCTATGTTAATTCGATCTTGGGTTTCATAATTTCATTCTTTCTCCTTTTCCATTCTTTTTTCCCATTATTCTTCCCTTTTGTGCTTTCAAGTTAAAAGTACCCAAAAACTTTACAAAACTTGCTATCATATGAAGGAGCTACCCCTCTCAAACACAAAAGAAAATCACCTATTCTGTGGTGATTTCTCCAATTGTTGCAAGTTTTTGCTGCTGCCCATTGGATGAGTTGATGAAATAATCAAAGAAATTGTGATGACATAGAATCTTTCTAGCACTTCCAAAGTATTGCTTTCTTTTCTTTGAGTGTTGGTGGAAGGGAGATTTTCCATTTACTTACCACTTATAACTTGATCCTTCGAGGACTTCTTGATGCTTGTTATCCATAGTAATTAACAATTGGGGTGCCCTCTCAACATTATTTTGTTTCCCTAGGATTAAGGTTTTTTGTCTTCCAGTGGCTCTTCTAGGAGTTTCTCTAGATCTCCTTTGAAATTGTAGTCCTTGAGCATCTCTTCAATCCTCTCCCCCTTTTTGGATTGAAATTGAGTTTTATTAGCTAATTTTTCACTTTCTAGGGTTGTATCCACTCCTTACCATGCCTTTATTGACTTTTGTTTTTGAATTATTTTCCTTGTTGTATGCTTCTTCTTAGGGTTCATGAGAGATCAACACCTCTATTCATCCTGTTGTACCCAAACCAAATTTTTTGCTTCATTAAGGCATTTTGCTTAAAATGGTCTAAACCTTGTTAAAATGATGTCAAAACACAGTTTTTGGGCAATTCAAGTATAGGCTTTGAGTTAGTGTGATGCCATGGAGATACTAGCAAAATTTGAAAAAAATGAAAATTAGGGTTTCTGGACCCCTGTTTTTAGGTCAAAAACCTTAAAAATTGAAACTTGTCAGAATTGCCTAAAATTTGTTTTGATTGGCTTATTTTGCTTCATGATCACAATGGTGAAGTTAGTTTCAGTTAAAACTCAGTTTAAGCCTGGTGGGTAGTTTTCGTTTTTCAAGTGAGAAGTTAGTTTTTTGAACTCATCAATGGTAGATGGTCAGGTGCTTGATGTCGAAAGCTAAGCTCAAAATGCTTCGGTGATATTTTTATGGCAAGTTTTGTCCAAAAAGTTACTTCGTCTCGAAGGGATTTTTCGACGACGTGAAGATGCTGCAAAATGGCTAACTCTGGAGTGAAAACGTGCAACTTTGAGCTAGGGATGCCCTTCATTCTGGAGGCCTAAATCAACTTTTTGTGACTTCTCTCCTCCAAGATGTCTTCTTCGGATTCCTGTCAGCTTTGTGATGAGCCAGCCAACCAGTCCAATGGATCAGTATATCACTTGAAACTGGAGATTGAACGCAAAACGAGGGAAATTGAAAATGACCAAGTCTGGAGTGAAAAAGCACGCCTCTTAGCTAGGGGCACCCATCTTTTTGGAGCTCCAGATGAAGTTTTCTGATCAAGTGACACCTAAGAGGTTTGTTTCCGTCTTGATCTAGCTTCTCAACGCATCTGAGAACAGGTGAATCAAAGTTGTCGTGTTGCCGTGGTCAAAGGTTAAACTTGAGGTTCTAAACTTGATCAGAACTATCCAGAAATGTCAAAAGTGCCCCTGGAGGCCAGGGGCACCCAAAATTTTGTAGTCTTGGATTCAGTCTGTTTGATGATTTTAGATACTTGTCCTATCCGTGTCAGGTCCAACTTTATGTTGCCTGTCTTAGCCGGGTCAAAGGATGTCTTAGCAGCCTGCAGCCAGAAGATTAGTGGATTTTACCCAGTTGTGAAAATGGCTAACACTGGTTGGGAAAAGCGCCCTTGGAGGCCAGGGGCGCCCATGTTTTTAAAAGGTCAGATGATGTTTTTACGCAAAGTGCTCTCCAGGAGTTCTTGCTCATAATTCAGTTTGCTCCGCAGTGAGTTAGTCAGCTAACTCTGAAGTTTTGCCAGACACCGAAAAACGTTAAGTGAAATAAGGTCAAATTCTCCATGAAAATAATGGAAAATGCCTGAAAATATTCTAAGTGTGAGGTCAAAAAGCGCCCCTAGAGGCCAGGGGCGCCCATCTTTTTGAGGCCTCAGATTGATGAATAATGGGTTGTCGCCTCAAGGAGTCTTTTTGGCAGATTTGGTCTTGCTCTTCAACAAAACTATCATCTAGTTGATCTGACATGGCAGTCAATCAGAATCAGTGGTCAAACATGAGCTCCGGTGAGGTTTTAGATTCAAATTTTCAGAAAAATGTTAAGTATGGAAAAATGCCTAAAGTCAAAGGTTGACTTTTGAAGTCAAGAATAGAAGTGCGCATGAGAGGTGAAGTAGTTAACTGAAAATTGATCTTCAGTTCAACTCTTTCCAAGTCGACTTCTTCTAGAACCTATTTTTTGTCTGTAACTGGCTAAAATTAGTTTGCATGCATAATTAATTGAAATTTTCAAGGTGGTGCTCTAATTAGGGTTTGTTCTTCTTTTAGTTAATTGATTTTAAAACCAATTATAGGCCATGCGTGGGTTTTGGAGGCTCAGATAGACTTCAAGCACATTTTCCAAGACTTAGCATGCATTCAATACGCCTTAGAATATATTTTCTTATATATTTTGCTTGTGGCGTCCAGTATTCTTCATCCGAGTTTGAGAAAAATACCTTTTCTTGAGCATGAAAGTGATCTGAAGGTGCTATAGGTGTCAAATTCAATGTTTTTCGTAGCTACAGATTCAGAGTGTTCGGGAGAAGAATATTTTAGATTTCGTTTTCCATTTGCATGCAGGTTTCATCAGATCTACTTGAAGCATAGGCGAATTTCTATAGAGGAAGAGAGAAAACAAACAAATAAAACTTTTATTCTTCTGTCTTATTTTCCTCTATTCTCGTCTTAGGTATTTTTCGCATGTCAAAGAAAACGACAAATTTTTTAGAAAAGCATCATCTGGGTTCTAGTATTTCAGCATCAGCGACAATACCCATGTCTTAGATTATTTTGTGAAAATTGCCCCGTTGCCTCTATTCTAGAGCACTATGCTTTTTTGAAGAATTTTCTTTGCATGTGGGCCTAAAACACGTTTTTTCGCAAATTTGTTGATCTGGGTTGTCTTAGAATTCGATTTTACACAAAACCCATGTTCCAGATTTTCATAGGAAAAATTGCCCCCAGAGCCCCTACAGTCCTTGCAGTTCTCAACTGAAAACATTTTGCATGCAGGCCTAAAACTCAATTTTTCAAAAAACAAAAGATCTGGGTTTGATCAGTTCTCCAGTGGCAACAAAACCCATATGCTAGTTTTTCGTGAGGGAAAATGTCCTAGAACCCCTAACTACCAGTTCAATTCTCGACTGGAAACCCTTTGCATGCCTTACTAAAAGGCGCTTTTTTGAATTTCTGATGTAATGGGTTTGCTTAGAATCATTTTTTGCACAATACCCACGTCTCAGAATTTTTCGTGAAAATTCCTCTTCGATTGGCTATTTTTAACGTCATCGAGAGCTGTTTTAGCTTTTCGGAAAAAGTTGTCAGAACATAGCCGTGTTTACAATCAACAGGGGAGTTTTTCAAAAGGCAGTTCACTCAAACTGGATTCAAGACCAAATTGGTCTTAATTCACAATTTCATAAGAAAAGCTGACACTGTTTTGCATCAAGCACATCCAGAGGGTTGATACCGTTGGAATTTTGCGTGTGCGGTGAGTTCGTGTGCATTTCTCATAACCAGAGTGTTCGCGGTCAAACTTTGCAGTTTCATCATGCAACACTCTTCCATTGAGAGGAATCAAGAAAAGCGTTAGAGGCGTCAAGCTGTAGAAGGAACAAAGATCATCACTCCATTTATGGAGCCGCCAAAGTCACTCAGATCCTGTGCCATTATTTTCATGAAGATGGTGTGTATGCTGAGCTTGATGCTGTTCAGATTGTTACACCCCGATTGTATAGCTACTATTTCATAGGGCAATTGATTGTAATGTTTGAATCATTGAGATGAATAAAACATGTTTTTGTTATCAAAATGAATGTATTCTATTTAAATGATTGTCTCATTTGATTGATACTTCTATCGATGTTATTCTAGATGAATGTTGCATGCATAATTATTAAGTAATGAATATTCTAACTTACGATGTTTTGTATATTGTTAATGTTGTGAACAAGTAACTGCCAAGATTGTATGTCTATGGGTGCAGGTACATGAACCATTCCTCCAGGCGGAGGGGAAATATCACTCGGGAGAGGAGCTTGGCCGGATAACCAGTAAAGTAAATCAATTGAGCATACACACACTTCACTAAAGGTTTAAGAGGAACTGAGTCAAATAGGTTGGTCTTGATAAGTCATCCATAGGCTTCAGGAGTTTTGAGTTACTTCTTTGTGCTTTGTGAGTGGTGTTACTTGTAAACCTGACTTATTGATCTGTGACCTTGGATGTGAAATATGATTGGATATATATACATAGGCAGGGTGTATATGTGTATACATTTATCTCTCATATATATGTATCTATATGTATGACATGGCGATACAGACATACGATAGGCAAATCATTATGCCATACGTATGTGTCGACATGGCATACATACACCTACATACACATGACGGGATAATTGGCTATACACATCTATAAACATATACACACTACCTATTATGTGTGATTATATCATTATTATATTAATCTGAATTTGCATATATACATATACACACACATATACATGAATAGGTATATTGAAAGTATGCTGATTGGCTCGCAATACACGTATTTAATCAATTATTATGTAAATGTGTATATATATGTATAAATGTAAAGATATATTATATATATAATATTATGCAAATATATATGTTATTATAGTTTTACCAAAATAAATGTATATGTATATATAGGTATATTTAAAAATTAAATATTTAAATATATATATACATATATTTATTTTGAAGAAAAATAAAACTATAATAAAATATATATTAAGATAATACATTATATATATAAAAATATATATATTAAATAAAAGAAATTTATTTGGAAAATAAAAGACTTAGCTTTATCAAGTCATTTGGTAAATAGCGATTGTTTCACCATGGGAAATAAACTATGAAATTCGTTTGAAAATATTTAAGTATTTTATTCATCATAAAGTGCTAGGAATAAGACGCCAAACATCAAATAGGAAATATTTCATCTGGCAATATAGTTGAAACTTTTGAAAAGAGAAGAAATAGCGCTGTTGCAAACACACGCACGAGAAGAGACCAGGTCATGGAAATGCATGAAACACAGCTCTTGAAGTGTTTGGAAAAGCCTGAAACAAAGGCCAGGTGGGATGCCATTAAGCTGGGACATTTTCCCACTGTGATTAACACCCGCCAGATTTTGGCGCCATTGCTGGAGGACGCCTATAGGTGTCAATTGAACCAATTTCATCATGTGCCATTTGAATAATTCTTCACTGAGAAGGGTCGACTCATCTTTAAAATGCTGAGTAAGGTTCTTAATTACTGCCACCTTGAGTTTGACACTTTCAAATTGATAGAGGTGTCGATTCTCATGCCAAATATGTAGGATGGCATGAGAATCCGAACTCTATAAATAGGAGCTCACTTACCTGTCAATCTTACCAATTCACAATTTGCTTTCACCAATTTTGAAATTTGCTTTCTGCAATTCACAATCATCCATTATAATTTTGTGGAAAGTCTTGAGATTATCATTTTGCTGCATATTCCTATGTACGCACCTGCTATAGAATCTATTTTGAAATAACAACAACCAGTAATTACCAGTGATTGATTTCCAGTCATTCTGGGCTTCAACTAAGAGTTTAGCATCTGAATAGGACAATTAGGAGAGAGATTCTTTAGGGGAAAAGAACAGAGGAGCTGTTACCAGTTGAATCAGGAGCATTCAAAGGCAGCAAGAAGGCCCAGCTTAAGGAAACAGGCATGAGAAATACATTCTTAAAATATCTCTGTTTTAAAAGTAGAAGAAATCATGGTGTTTGTTTTATGCATTAACTGAATTAAAGCATAGGTGGATCAATCTAGTGAAAGAGAAATTACGTTTTCTGTTTATAATTGCATTGACTAAAGGAAATGTCTTGACTGCAAAATAATTATAAGGGAAAGGGAAACTGTTGTTTTTACTTTACTTAAGAAAGGGATTTTTAAGTATAGGGGATTAAAGAATGAATATGATTAAGTTGGATTGCATTTTGTATGTATGTAGCCTATTCTATATGATCTCCGTTTATGGAGAATACGAGGAAACTAGTTATTAATTACTAGGACCAAGGTGAAACCAGTACCAAGTATAGTCTAAAGCTTAAAGTTAGTAGGTTAACTATGATAAGCTAAGTACTCCGTAGATAAAGATTTCCAGAATAGGAGTTACTTGAGGGACACTTGTTGACTGTTTTTCATTTCCTAAATAGGTAGGTTGTTGTAGGGGGTCTGGGGTGATTGACTATCCATGGTAAGGACTTAGCCTACGCGTAGTGTAAGATAGCCTTAAGTCAAATTGGCCTTGAGTAGTGTATATGATAGATGACCTTCATTTGAAGTACTGAATGAGAATACTTTGGCCAAAGTAGTGAAATGTACGACATCTACTTAGATGTGAGATAGTTGAGACTACACTATTAGTTCATTGTGATCTTTCATACTAGTTTGGGATTGTGAAATAGCAAGTTCTAAATGTATAGGACACAACACTATGCTCAGTTGGGTTGTCGCAGCCGGATACTCTACCAATCTCTTCGTTCGAAGGGAGGGCCATCTATCGAATGATAGATGTGCGGGGGATCGCATTAATAGTTCGTGGTTGGCGGAAAAGTGTCCAAGTGATGTTTCTCCTCCACAGCAGGCGACGAATACACCAAGATTTGAAAGGAAGGGAACCTACACCGTCTTACTACTATTTGTGCAAAAGCTTATGAGCTATGTATGCGATTGTTTTACTTTTATACTCTGATTTATATTTGCAATGTGTTGGCGTAAGAACTAACACCTCTGGAGTGTAAGTTTGTACGAACAACTATGCACACTACGTAATGAGTGCTCTTCAAATTAGGAGGGGAAGCTCCCTCGTTGTGTTGGAATGCATGGAATAGAAAAGTAAACTAAATCTTATCTTTTTGTTCTCAGCTGGTAGAGGCACAAGGTTAAGAAAACCTAGAACGTTGCAGCTAAGGATTTTCTGGTTTCGCAGATCGTCTAACTACAACTAAGCTAACTTCTTTAAATCTATCCAGTTTCCTCAAGAAAACAGAGCGTGAGGAAATAGAGCGGGAATGGTTTTTATACGATAAGCTGGGTATAGATTCACAACATGAAGCCAAGGTGGGCACAACTATTCGCTTGGCTGAATAAGCTTATTATCACACACATCATACTATAAGCTTTAAGTATGAATTCTCAACATGAAGGCAAGGTGGGCACAACTATTTGCTCAATTCGAATAGGCTTATTGATAACAAAACATAAAAGATAGCCAACTAGGACATAAAATTGCATAGGTGAGACACGCGTACAATCTACGATCGAACTAGCCACTATATCTAACTAAGGCGAGCACTCATCATAATAATTGCATGGAACCTAAGTGGCATGACAATTCATTATTAAAACAAACGCTCATGAACAGATCCAACAAAGACAATATTACAGGCAAGGTGGGCACAACATATATTAATCTCCTGTAAAAGTTCCTTGAATAGATACAGTAATAGCAATACTATAGGCAAGGTAGGTGCAACATGTATGCTATCAAGCAAAAGTTAATTACAAATGAGCCGAATGCTCTTATTTATAGACATCAAGGTGTAGGCAACCCTAAAATCACCTTGAGTCAACTACAGTCTTGCAAGACATGCAAGATCTTATTCCTAAACCTTAATTGAATGAAACTATACAGTTAACTGGGAAACTATCATCAGTTAATTGAAACATCTAATCTAAATGGACAATGTGCAAGCATGCACGTCCTTATTGAAAGCAAGTTAACTGGAATACTATCATGAGTTAACACAAAAAACTAAAAGAGACTCCAAGTGTATGTAGATGTTTCCAAGAAAGACCTGGCATGCAATGTGTAACAACAAGTTAACTCGGAAAGAGGCATCGAGTTTAACTCCTGTGTCTAATGTCTATCTTGGAAAAGGTGGGACGCCTTGAATTGAAGTTCACTGGCCCTGATCTCGAGCAATTAACCCATCCATGAGGTTATTGACTGCATCACTCTCTAGGGAACTGAAGCTTTGGCGAAGAATCCCATGTCTATGTAGCATGTCTTCTCCATTAGTTACCTGACACTGAAACTTGCCTTTACTCCTGATTGCCTCGTCAAACAATGTTGACATGACTGTAAGCTGATCCATCTTACAGCCAATGGTCTCACCACTGAAAATACTGTGAATAAGTGTTTGGAGCTCTGACTGAATATCAACAAGCTCAACATAGTCACGACCCACACGCTGATATAAGCATGGTAATTGAGACACAAAGTTTCTCACATAGCGAAGTGCACTTGTAACATGCTCTCTACTCTCAGCCAATTCAGATGCTATAGTCTTTTCTATCTTAGCCTTGAAGATTAATTGTGTTCTCCAAACGTAGACATCTTCCTTATCTTCTGCATCTGTGACTGAGTCAAATGACAACCCCAGGTTAGCAATCAAAATCTCATCCCTGTGTCTAATAATAGCCAAGTCACGCTCCTCATCCTGAAGACCAAGACGAAGTTCACGTGCATTGTACCGCAACTGGAATAGCTTTGAAAGTACAAAGCGGCCTCTAGCAACAAAGTCCTCCCATTCCTCTAACCGCTTACCATATGCAACCAAGTGATCAAGCTAACCCTATTCTGTTGGTGGTTCTAACATATGTGGAAGCACGGTAACAACATCCCTTGTCCTATGTACCAAGCTAGAAATATACTGGCGAAGTTGCTGTATTTCAGCCTTGAGAGCTGATTTATCTTCTCCATCCTTCACCATTCTATCCTTTGCACTATCTGTAGCAACCTGTAGGAGGTCAATGTCCGTCTGACGAGTACTTCTACGGAAGTTGACTATGATAACTTTGAAGTCTTGAGCTTCCATCTCGTCTAGATTCTTATCTTCTGGAGGTGTAGCAGTCTCAACAATGATTTCCTTATCTGCAATCCTCCCAATATGGATTTGTTTCTTGATCCTCTTTTCAGGCACCTCTTGATCGTCATAATCGAAATCTGAATGATCAAGTAGATAAGATGGCTTTCTCCTTTTTCTTCCCAATTGATTCTCAAGCCAAGACGAATCCTGACTAATCCCACTGGAATGATCTGTACTAGTCATAGGAGGATCTGATGAAAGTGAATGTGTAGAAGGGTCGTTGTGAGGAGGTGAGTCCATGTCCAAATCAATGTGAATTGGAACTGGAGGCTTCTCTGGTGTTGGCAACGGTAAATGTGGATGAACCTCAGGCTGTGGTGAACTCTGAACAACTTCTACGATAGGCTCTATATGTGGAATAGCAATAGGTGCTTTTCCCTTTGAGTTACTAGGCACTGGATTCTTTCTAGGAGGGTTACTCCTTTTCTTTTGCTTGGGTTTTGATGAGGAGAGTAGTACATCTCCTTCTGGTGGCGGCTCTACTCTAGGCATGGATAACTTTCTGATCTTTCCGCTTTCTAAATAAAGCATACTATTCTGGATTACCCTGCTCGATCTCTCCTTCACTTATGAGAATTCTTTGGCATACCAATTCACTAACGGCAGTGGTTGTCCATCAACCTGTTCTCTGTAAAACCGAGGAAGTGCATCTCCCTCATCCTTTGACAATCCTTCCGCATCTTCTGTCAAGAAGACAAAAATTTGCGAAAGAGAGAACTTGCTATAGTTGTGCCTGCGAACCTCGAAGTCATCCTCACAATTCACCCAGTAATCCTCTAATGTAGGTTTGTGATAAGAGTGACTACCACGGCGCGCTGCGTAATGACCCCAAGGATCATATGTGCATGCGTCAACTAGGAACTTGAGTTTACAATTCTCCAACTCCTGTCTTGCAACTTTAGCATCAACAGCTGTCTTGCACCAATATATCCCAAACTGCAAAGGAAAGTTGGCAGCTTGTTTACGCTTGTGGTGCAGACGTTTGTGAACCTCATACAATTGCCTTAAGAACTCCATGAACACTGTCTTATCTGAAGGATAACGTGGTGACATAGGTGGACTTCTTGTATATCCATAGACATAGATATAAGTGTATGTAGGGAACTGAATGTACCAGTTTGCCCAACCTTCCATTGCTGCTCTAGCGACTGCTGAGATACGAATGTGCAATTCCCGGTCCAAGTTTCTCACTGTATAAGTCAAGAAAGCCTCTTGCACACGTTTGAAATGACTTTCAACCTTTGTGAACTCGAGCTGATCGTAATATCGATAGACCTTCTGTGCACTGAGGATGCCCACCGTGTTCAACCTGTTAAATTGATCTTGATAGGTGATCAAGTACACAAGGTAGGAACACATATGAAACTGGTGTGCAACTAGGAAATCGGCGATTTGTTCGTGAATAGCATCGCTAATGAAGGATGCCTAGTCATAATGCTCTTGCCCAAAGATGATTCTACCAATGATATAGTACATCCATGGGTGAAATTTGTTTGCATCTGAATGACCTGAGACACGATTAAGCAGTGTAATCAGAATACCATATTCATCCTTGAACTCGCCATGACCTACGTTGTTTGGCAACTTGGTCTTCTTCTGTTTTAACCACCTCTCCAGCATCTTACCCTGACACTTATCAATTTCAGCATTGAATGCTTGCTCGCTTTGATTCATGGAAATGACTAACCCATTTGAATGTTGAGGTATACCCAGACTTCGGTCGATGTCGAGGGGCTTGAGACTGCATATGACATGCCCATCTACTGACTGTATCTCCCGTGTAGCAGAATTATAATGCTTAATGCAAGACATTAGAAACTCTACGCAATGAACTGAGATAGGTATGGAAGCGGCCTCAAGTAACCCAGACTACTGAATGTTCTTGATTATCGAATCTCTGATCTTGAGTGGATCCAAAACTGCTTCTGGAAGCACCTTATGTAGATTCGAATCAACTATTCCGATGAAGTCATTAGTCAAAACTAACTTGTTTTTGAAATCGAGCTGTGTGAACTGCATTTTGAAAAAATCGCCTATTGACTATGAACACGGCTATATTCTGACAACTTTTCTGGAAAGCCAAAAATAACCTGTTGAGGCTAAAAATAGCTTGTCGGATGAGAATTTTTATGGAAAAATCTAAGATATGGGTTTTGTTCAGAAAGTGATTCTAAGACAACCCAGAATGTCAAAAATGTAAAAAATTAACCTTTACTCAGACATGCAAAGGAATTTCGGTTGAGAAAATTAAAGCTTCGAGAACAGATGTTCTGGAACAAATTTTCCTAAAAAATTCTAGCACATGGGTTTTGCTGAGAAAGCTCTTCTGAATCAATCCAGATACTTTGTTTTGCCAAAATTTCCCTGTTCTTCGAACATGTGAGAGAATCTAGACGAGAAAATGGAAGAAATCTAGAAGAGAAAAAGACGTTTTTTATTATTTTTAATTATTTTTGTCTTCTTTCAAAATCGCCACTCTACATCTGAATCTGTACTTGCAAAAGAATGTTTCTATCGCCTTCGAACTTGCTTGTCTGATGATAATTCGCCTATCTCTTGAAGAAGTTTGAATTTTGTAAGCTGTGAATGAGAAAAGGTGTTGCACTTGATTAAATAGATGAAGTCGTACCATCATGCATGCATGCTGAAACCCTAACTGTCAAAGAATTCGATTGGCCCCTCACTCGCTGAACTGCCATTGACTCTAAGTCTTGGACTAAAAATAATATTTTAATTTTAAAACATGCAAATTTAAAAAGAGGCACCATATTTAGCTTTTTGAAGAAATTCGTCACTTTTTAATGCCCCGCATGCAAAAATATTATTTTAGTCATTTTGCTAAAAATAGCATCTGGATGTGCTCAGTAAACTTCACTGATTCCAGAAAGTCGAATTTTGACCTTCTAGGCATCCATTTGCCAGAGTTATGAAATTTTTGAGAATCTCCTATTTTATAGCTGACTGCAAAGTTACATCTGACCATGTTCAACTCTGATTTTTGGGTGAGCGAATGATCCTCCTACTGATCTGAGATATCCACCACGAAGCTTGCATGACAAGGATGAAATTTCTGCTAGGAGCCACAACTGCTAAAATCAACATCTGACACCTTGGAAAATTAGGCGCCTTTGATTAAATTAATGCACTGATTCCAGACTTAAGCCATTTCTCCGTATTGCCTTCTGATGCTTCAAACTGCCGCTGACGTTGAATGATGAACCCCATTGACTTGTTGGGCGTAAGAACTAACACCTGCAGGTGTGAGTTTATGCAGAATGACTATGCACCTACGTATGGAGTGCTCTTCAAATTAGGAGGAAGCTCCTCGTTGTCTTTGGAATGCATGAAATAGAAAACTAAACTAATGTCCTATCTTTTTGTTCTCGGTAGAGGCACAAGGTTAAGAAAACTTAGAACGTTGCAGCTAAGTATTTTCTGGTTTCGAGATCATCTAACTACAACTAAGCTAACTTCTTTAAATCTATCTAGTTTCCTCAAGAAACAAAGCATGAGGAAATGGAGCAGGAATGTATTTACGATAAACTCCAGGTGCGGGCTCACAACATGAAGGCAAGGTAGGCGCAACTATTTGCTAATCCGGGAAGAAGTTTATTAAAACAAACAAAAGGACGGTAAACCTGGTACAGCTTCACAACATGAAGGCAAGGTAGGCGCAACTATCTGCTTGGCTGAATGAGTCTACTATAACACACATCAAACGATAAGCTTTAAGTACAGTTTCGCAACATGAAGGCAAGGCAGGCGCAACTATTTGCTCTTCTGAATAGGCTTATAATAAACAAAACGAAAGGTAAGCAACTGGGACAGTAGATTGTATAGACGCAACACGCATGCAATAACGATCAAACCAGCAACCCCATTTAACTAAGGTCGAATAAACACCATGACAATAACATGAAGGCAAGGTAGGCGCAGCAATTTATTATAACAGCAATTACTCTTTGAACAGATACAATAATAGCAATACTACAGGCAAGGTAGGCGCAGCATGTATGCTATCAAGCAAAAGTTCTAATTTACAAGGGTGAACCAATCTTGAGAATAGGCATGTTGCCGACAACGCAGCAATTCTCTATCACCAGGAAAAGCTAATTACAAATGAGCTAAAAGCTCTTATTTATAGACTTCAAGGTGTAGGCAACCCTAAAATCACCTTGAGTCAACTACAGTCTTGCAAGACATGCAAGATCTTATTCTTAAACCCTAATTGAATGAAACTATACAGTTAACTGGGAAACTATCATCAGTTAACTGAAACATCTAATCTAAATGGACAATGTGCAAGCATGCACGTCCTTATTGAAAGCAAGTTAACTGGAATGCTATCATCAGTTAACTGAAAAATCTAATCTAATCTCCAAGTGTATGTAGATATTTCCAAGAAAGACATGGCATGCAATGTGTAACAACCAGTTAACTCGGAAAGAAGCCTCGAGTTTAACTCCTGTGTCTAATGTCTATCTTGGAAAAGGTGGGACGCCTTGAACTGAAGTTCACTGACCCTGATCTCGAGCAAGTAACCCCTCCACGAGGTTAGTAACTGCATCACCATCTAGAAGTCATCACATGTCTCAACTGTCAATCAACTGCTAGTTAGTAACTCAAGCAAAACCGAAAACCTCTGCATACTTAAACTGGCCCTTCATTGGTTGGTAACTCTGGCGGCTCTGTAAACTGAAGTGATGGCCACTATTTCTTCTGCAGCTTGACGTTTCTCACGTTTTTCATGCTTATCAACCCTCTAAACTGGCCTTGGAAGACAATCAGCTATACGAGGCATAAAACCATGTGGACTTGAGTGACTACGCTTGTCAACCTTTCTGATGCGCTTGATACAAATCAATGTCAACTTTTTTGATGAAATCATGAATTAAGACTGACATCGTCTTGAATTTGATTTGTGTGAACTGCATTCGGAAAAACTCGCCTATTGACTGTGAACACAGCTACGTTCTGACAACTTCTCCGGAAAACCAAAAATCACTCCAGATAAGGCTAAAAATAGCCTGTCGAAGGGCAATTTTCACAAAATATTCTGAGACGTGGGTTTTGTGCATAATCAAATTTTAAGATGACCCACAACGTCAGAAATTCGGAAAAATGTGATTTAGGCCCGCATGCAAAAGGTTTTCAGTTGAGATCTGAACTGGCAGTTAGGGGCACTGGGGGCAATTTTTCTCGCGAAAATCTGGAACATGGGTTTTGCGTAGAAATGAATCCTGAAACCACCCAGATCAACAGATTTGCGAAAAAATGTGATTTAGGCCCACATGCAAAGAGAATTCTGGAAAAAAGCACAGTGCTTCTAGAAAAGAGGCAGCGGGGCAATTTTCGCAAAATAATCTAAGACATGGGTATTGTTGTTGATGCTGAAATACTCGAACCCAGATGATGCTTTTCTGAAAAATCTATCCTTTTCTTTGACATGCGAAGAAAACCTAAGACGAGAATAGAAGAAAGTAAGACAGAAGAATAGAAGTTTTATTTTATTTTATTTTTTCTCTCTTCTTCTATAAAAATTCGCCTATGCTTGAAGTAGAATTGATAAAATCTGCATGCAAATGGAAAACGAAGTCTGAAATAATCTTCCCTTGAACAATCTGAATCTGTAGCTACGAAGAACACTGAAATCTGACACCTGTAGCACCTGCAGATCAATTCTATGCTCAAGAAAAGATGTTTCATGTCAAGTCTGATGAAGAATAATGGACGCCATTAGTAAAAATATAGAAAAAATATCTTCTAAGGCGTGTGAAATGCATGTCCAGCATTGGAAATGGCGCTTGAAGTACAACTGGTGCTTCAAAACTCACGCATGGCCTATATTTGGCTTCAAACTCAGTTAACTGGATGTAGAACCAACCCAAGTTAGGGCGCCATCTTGAAGATTCGGTTAACTGATGCATGCAAACTAAGTTTAGCCAGTTATGACTAAAAATAGGTTCAATAGAAGTCAACCTGAAAAAGAGTTTAACTGAAGATCCAAATTTGGCAAATTGAAAACTCTTCCCATGCACACTTCTATTTTTGAATTTTGAAAAGTCAACCTTTGACTTTAGGCGTCCTTCCTTCCTTAGACATTTTCTGAAAATTTAGAATCTAAAACCTCAAACGAAACTCATGTTCGATCACTGATTCTGATTGACTGCCGCATCAAATCAACTGGCTGACAGTTCCATCGAAGAGCAGGACCAAATCTGACAAGAAGATTCCTTGAGGTGGCAATTCAAAATTCAACCATCTGAGGCTTCAAAAAGATGGGCGCCCCTGGCCTCCAGGGGCGCTTTTGACCTCAGTGTTAGAATATTTTCAAGCATTTTCATCATTTTCACTGATAACTTGACCATATTTCACTTGACGTTTCCCGGTATTTGAC